>VICG01000013.1:1200000-1785000 GCA_008692225.1 Monilinia fructicola | reverse complement strand
GTTGTATGTGTCATATCACTCAGTATCGATGATCGAACAAGAATTCATTTAGAGCTGAGGAGCAGTAGCAGCAACGATTGGTGCGCTTGGCTCAGTCTTAACTGGTTCTTCATCCTTGGAAGCTTCTGGTGCTGCGATTTCAGTATCAGTACTCTGAGCTCTAACCAAGGTTCCGATCATATATGGAGTTGAAGGCTCACCAGGTTCGGTCGTCTTGGCCGGTTCTACTACAGCTGGTGCTTGATCTGCGGTAGTTGGGGCAGCAGGAGTTTCAGCAGCTGTTGATGGTTCGGCAGCATTTACTTCTGCTGAAAATACGTATTAGTATATGAAGGTCGAGATTCGGTCATTTCTACACATACGAGCAGTAGCTTCAGTAGCTGGTGCAGCTTCAGAGGTTGCAGTAGCTGGAGCTGGAGCAGCATCGGTCTTTGTTGCATCGGCAGCTGGATCTGCTTCAGCCTTCTTGGATTTCTTTCCCTTGAGCAAAGCCTTGAATTTAGCCTTGATAGCCTCGAATGCCTTTGGTGCTATTAGAAGAAAGGATTGTTAGTCATGATACACAGATGAGAGCAATGTAGAAATGATTGAATGAATCAAAAAGCAGATAGAAAAGGAGAATAGAGAACAGTTGAAATTCGTAAAAGCAAGTACCCATTTTGAAATATGTGATTGAGGAGTTGAGAGGTAGGATTAAGGATTTGATAGATAGGATTATAATAAAGTCAATAGAAACAAATCAAAGGATGATATTATTCTTGTTTGATTTTAATGTGATATGTATGATGGGTAAAATATAGAAAACGAATGACAAGAAGAAAGTTGAAAGAAATAATAAAGTCGTCGTCGCTCTGATAAAATGAAGGTATGAAGGAATGAATGAACGAATGAATGAATGAAAGAAAGGAAGAATGAAAGAATGAACGAAAGATGGATGGATGGATGGATGAAGATGATAGAAAAAGCGATGGGTACAAGAATATTGAAATGAAAATAGAAATAGAAATAGAAATAGAAATAGAAAAAGAATTGGAATAGAAGTGGAAAGATATCAAATGGGAATAATTTCACTTACGAACGCCTGGCATGTTGAAAGATCAAAGAGTGGAACCCCTTGTATGAAGTTATTTTATTATTTTGGTTATCGAAAGTTGGAACTTGGGAAAGAAGGATGTGTGAGACTTTTTTTTATTTTTTGTTATTTCGATGATCAAATTTAAAAAGGAAAAGAGGGATAGTGAGAGGGAGAGGGAGAAGGAGAGGGAGAGAGAGGGACGGAGAGGGAGATGAAGATGGATAAATTTGATGGATGTCTTTGTTTTATGATTTGATTTGGTTTGGTTTGATTAGATTTGATTTAATATCAAAATTATGAAAAGAAGAGATGGGAGTTTGAGATTTTATGAATATTGTTTATATGAAGTGATTATTCTTGATATTGATGATGAATGAATGGATGGGTAGGCAGATAGGTAGGCGGGTGGGTATGTTGATGGAGGTATTTGTATGTTGATGGATGGATGGATGGATGGGTAAACAGTAGATAGATGAATGGATGGGTATTTTGATGGATGGAGTTGATGGATGGAATTGATGGATGTATATTGATGGATGAGTATGCTGATGCGTGGATGGATGGATGGATGGATGGATAAAGAAGAAAGAGAGAGAGAGAGAGAGAAGGGAAAGTAGGAGAGAGGAGAGGGAAGAATGGGGGAAGTATAAATGACGTTTTCTTCAAGATAACAAATATATATATATATATATACAAGTATAACCTTCTAGAAAGAGGAGAAGAGGAGAAGAGACTGCGAAACTAGGAAGGTTCAAGGTCCAAACGATGAGAACAAGAAGGAGTATGAAGATGATTTCTTGTCGCTGAAGGCGTGGAGGTATGAACAATAACAATCACGAACGATAACAATAACAAGAATAGGATAACATGATCCAAGAACTCAACTCTCATTGATGATGATACGGTATTCACGAAAACCTTCTTTTCTTTACGAGTAAGTAGACAAGGTTGATCTGGAAGTATTAACAATGGGAAGATGCTACTTAATCGTTAGTTCTCTATACTCTATAGATAAAAATACTTTGTTTTATATATAAGAAAAGAGGCATGTGTATATATATCATTATATATCATTATATATCATTATATATCATTATATAGTTAGTGAGTAGTATCCCCGGGCCTCTCTTAATATTATTATATTTACTATATTATATATACTTACTATATTATATATATTTACTATATCACATATATTAATCACATTGCATTAATTACTTACGGAGTATACATATCATACCCGTGGACATCATATCATATCACATCACGTTACACACACCTCATTCAAGTTATCGCATCTAAATGAAATCAGACAATAAAGAAAAGGAAGAGATGATCCAAGTAGATACGAGGTCGATAAATAAATTATTCCATTCGTATCGAGTTTCCTTGAATGACGATGATAATTGTATACCTAGTACCTCCTCTACAGTATTCTATACTCTCTGGATACTGGTGTACCTACATCTATAGGTATAAGTAGATGATAACATTTAGATAATCCATAGATTGATTACTTTAATTTCTAACATATAGAATGTAATTGGTTCATCTTTAAATAAAGCTAATTATCACTATATGATTCGAGATAAAGATCGATCTAGAATTTATTATTTAGTAAAGTATTTTAAATATAGCGAGTAAATAATACTAATAAAATTAAATATTTATATATTTATATATTTATATATTTATATATTTATATATCTCTTTTATTTTTCTTTTTTCTTTTTTAAGATCTTTTTTATTTCTTTTTTTATTCTTTTCCTATCTCATTTATAGATCTCTCCTTTCCCCCCTTTGCCTTATATATATTAAACAAAATTTAATTTCGAAACATCTTTTCATTTATTATTCATCTATCAACCTACCTGAGCTATCTACTACTATACCTACCTAATAGTCAAATCAATACACCAAAGATATCCATCCATCCATCTCTAGTAAGGTTAACCTTATCCATCCAACAACCAAACACAAATGCTACCCGTACAGAGTAAATACAAATATCGACCCCTATAAAATAAATGAATCATTCCCTCCACCCCGTTAACATCGCGATCCTGAATCTCTCTATAATTCTCAGAGATCACTCGACTAATACAATACAATACTATATTTCCATCCCTAGCTAATCTACCTGCACTGTACCATACCCAGTCTCTTCAGGGCCACCATCCATCTCATCTATCATCTACCGCCCGCGATAATATATTAGAATCAACCATCATGGTCTGTCATCTGTCATCTCAATCATATACTGTACTGTAATATAACATCACATACCCAACCCCAGCTAGCATCGCCACTATCGCCGATGCACCTCTTTGATTCTACTGTAGGTGCCTGTTTATCAGACATATACAGAGACATATATATACCAAAACATATACCAAAACATATATAGAGACAGAGTACTAGAGTACTAGAGTACTAGAGTACCCGTGGACTTACAATACAAGTAATATAACCCAACCTTGGAAAGACTAAAATGTTTAATTAAAGATTTAAGATATTATTAAACTATTAAATTATATCTACTAATTATATAATCCTACAATTGGAGTACTGTATTACTATCTACCTAGGTACCTAATAATTAGTAGATACCTATCTAAATAGATAATTATATAATATAAAAAATAATCTATATAAAATAAAGAATATTAAAAAAAGAATATTAAATAAAGAATTATTATACTCAAGTACGTTTTAAATAGAAAGAGATATATTATTATTATTATTATTATTATTATTATTATTATTATTATTATTATTATTATTATTATTATTACGAGCACTCGCGGAAAATAAATTTTTAGATTATGAATTCGTAGAATTTTATTAGCCTCGAACGAAGTGAGGATTGGGGGTATGGGGGCTAGCCCCCATTGAGTAATAAAATTCGAAGAATACATAGTCTGAAAATTTATTTTCCGCGAGTGCTAATTAGTTAACACGTGATGATTTACTAAAAAAAGTTAATTATATAATCTTATTAAAGCTTCTAATTTGTATGAAGCTCGTTATATAAGCTTATATAATATTTATATAAATCTTATATAATTTTTTATATATATTCGAATTATATCGAAAACCTAGTTATACCGAATCTAATTAACTGAAATTTCTTTATTTAATATAATTAGGTTTTATTATAATTTTAAAAGAGTAGATTCGCTTATTTAAATTAGAATATAAGTATATTTTTTTATTAAAAATTATAAAAATTTTACTTTTCTTATATTAATATATATATTAGTATAATAGATAAGATTAAATTTTTAAAAAATATTTAATAAAACTTTTAAGCTTATATTATTTTTCTTTAATTTTATTTTTTAAAATTTATATATTAATTAAATTTTAAATTAAATTTAAAGTTATTAACTTTATTATATTATTATTCTTTTAAAAATAATTCTTTATAATATAAAAACTTTATAAAAGGATATTAAAATACTAAATCTAATATATATATATATATATATAAATTATATAAAAGTATATTACACAATTTTATTAAATAATTATAAGTTTTATATTCGCCTATGCCTCTTTTAAAACGCGCCCGAGTACTATATCCATTCATCCACACCACACTTCACACCTTAAGATTACCATCACCCATCGATTGATTACTCAGCAGAAGAAAACCAATCCATTGTCTGCTATAGCACAGTATAATTAGCACAGTACAGTCAGTATTGACCCATTGTGATTTTCACCCCTGGATCTTTTTTTCTCTATTAAGTACGTACCTAATAAGTAGGTAGTCCTTGATCATGACTAATAGAGTTGGATATGATCAACTGATTATCTATATGTTACTGTACATGTATAGAGTATATATATATATGTATGTACTAATTAAAGTTCCTAAAGTTCCTAAAGTTCCCAAGCATCCATCTCCAGCTAACTACCCGAGTATGCTAATCAATCCATCCTCTTATATACTGTACAAACAAGCAAGATAAATAGATACCTAGATAATCTTATCTTACGTTTCGTTCGTGAATACCCGTTGGATGCAGTGAGAGTGATGTTTGTTGACTATTTTATTTAGCTAGCTATTAGGTAAGGTTATATTTACCTTTGCCCTTTAGCTTTTGGAAAAGCTAGACGGCAGAGGTTATGCGAACTTCGATGTAATTCAAGCCTATTTTTTATACAGTGTATAAGATGATAGAGAGATGGATGGATACAATATGGTGTGATACAATAGATACAGATACAGTGTAATATAATACAATATACTCGAGTAATATAATATAATAACTATCCGTACAAACTATATGTATGTATATATGTATATATGTATATATACATCACTAAACTCAACACAGCAATTAAAATTCGCAGGATCGAACACAGACAGGTACTGTACCTACCTACCTACCTATCGATCTACCATATCGATCGATGCTCCTCTTCATCCATCCCCCTTTCCAAACCAAACCAAAACACACCCAAATCACATCCCATCCCATCCATCCCCACGCCTATCCAAATCCCGAAATTTGAAATTTGAAAGGGTCCCAAATGTTCCAGTCCCTTCCAAGTTCCCATTTACTTACTTACTGTATGCCTCTCCTAATCCTAATCCTAATCCTAATCCTAATCCCATCCATCCATTACAACTCCACAATTCCATTACTTCAGGAGCCACAAAACGCAAGCAATCCAAGCAACCCAACGCCCCCCTACCTACAAAGATGGTTAAGGTAAGTATTATAAAACACACTAAAAATGATGAAATCTTGCTTTATATATAAAAGTATTAACCAATCACACAACATTACGCTAATTAAAAGTTTATATAGAAAAATAAAAATAATAAAAGTATTATAAATTTTTATTTTACTTAATATTTATTTAAATTATAATGAAATTATAATTAAATTATAATTAAATTATATTTAAATTATTATTTTTCTTATTAAAAATCCTATATATAATAAACCTAAATTAAATCGAACTTTAATATATATTTAAATCTATAGAATTTCAAAAATATAAAAAATTAATTAAAAATAATTAGAATTTTAAAATTTAAAAAGGAAAAGCTAAATATATATTTAAAATCCTTAAAGCAATAGTAAAATTTATTAAAAATAATAATATAGATTAAAAAAATGTTTTATAATACTTACTCTAATAATCTCCGCACTCTATATAGTATAGTATACTCGAGCAGTATAATAAAGATATTTAATTAATTTTTATTTTTATTTTTATAGTTTATATAATAGATATAATTTATAAATATAGTATTTCTATTAAAAGACATTTAGCTAATTTTAATACTTTCTAAATTAGTATATATATAAGTAGTATAGTATATTATTATTTTAAAGTATTAAAGTATATATTTATTCGTTAATTATATAATTAGCCTTTCTTTTTACTATATTATATTAAATTAATCTAATAAAAATAAAGCTTTATTTTATATTCATCGAAATGAATAAATATAAAGTAGGTTTAAGGATTTCATAATTACCCTTCTAGGACTCGTTTTAATAATAAATCAATCGCTACTATGAATTCCCTTATTCGAAACTTTTAATAGTTACTTATATGTCTCTAATACCAACCGAAGCGCCCCACCCAATCTGCGCACCCGCACCACCGCACGGGACGAAGCGCACACGCCCAACTAGGTACTTACTGTATATGCTGTAGATGATTGGAGGAGGGATGGGTGATACATACTATAGGGGATGTGCGGCCCACTTATTATACTGTACAATACAGTACCATACTATCAATAATCCATGAGCCGGTAGGGAGTTGGAGCGTTGGATTTGAGTACTAGGATACAGGGACTGGACTGGATGGGATTCATGAGAGTGTATAATTTGTATTGTATTGTATTGTTATTGTATTGTATTGTATTGTATTGTGAGGTAGGTAGGTGGTAGGTTAATGATTGTTAAATTGTAATTACGCTAGGGAGGTGGGTAGTTTGCGAGGGGGTTTATGTATGGACTATCTAATGTATATTGTACTTTGCTCCGTATGTAAGTAATAATAATAATAAGTACCTAGGTAACCTTGGAATGAGTGTACCATGGCGCTAGAGCTGATGGGGATGAATGAGTTAGCGAAATTGTGTGGTTTTTCATGTGTTGTGTATCGTGACCCATGATTCATGATTCATGATTCATGATTCATGATTCATGATTCATGATTCATGATTCATGTTAGTGTACCCGACCCCTTTATTCTTGCACGCAAATTTTATTCGTAATTAATCTATTTACGGTCTTCATTTTGCCCATGGGGCACGTGTTTGTCCATTGTCAGTGTGTGGTGCGGTTGATGATGTTGGGGGCACGTTACTGTTTGGCCATGGTCTTGTGGTAGGGGTGGATGACGCTGGAAGAGGTCTTGGGTGTGGAGTTGAGTGTGTGGCTGTGGTGGATGTTGGAGGTATGTTTCGTCGGGTTGAAGGTATGGCTCCTGCTGTTGACGGTACATTCGCCCACGGCGCAGTTGTAGATGGCATGCCTGGGATTTGTGGTGTATTGGCAGTTGGAAGTGGTATGCCTTGAGTTTGTGATGGATTGGACCATGGTGCTCGTGTACCTTCTGGTCGGGATGTTGGTGTACCTCCCGAACCTGTCGGTTGATTTGCTACATGGACGGTTTGAGGTGCAGGTACAGCATGAGGGTCTTGATCCCAGCTAAACAATGACCCGAATGGGAAATGTTGTACGACGGGAAATTTCGATAACACTTCTGCATTGTACATTTTGATCATGCCCCTAAACTGTATTAGAGATGAATTTTTGGTCTCAAGGATACAGACTGACCTTATTTATTTTACCCCATCCAAATCGTACTCCGGAGATATCAAAAAGCATTGGGCTATGCTCCCAGAATGGCCCTGTTTTCACATCATTAATGAAGCCAATTGCCGAGAAAATACATATTATTCTTCCTTTCTCTATCAACAACCATCTTTTTGGCTACATCTCCTGGCTTTGGAGATTCCGGTAGTGATCCTTCGACGGGCATAGAGTCATCATCGGTAATAGCTGGGCAATATTGTGATGACCCAAAGATATATGGTAAAAATGAATGATCATCTAATCCCCATACACCATGAGATCCTGCGGGTTCCAAAGTATACGTGAGGATAAGGCGACGTATCACACGTAAATAACTAATGAACATCTTAGCATGTTTTCTCTTCAAAATAAGGAGAATAAAACATACGGTTCTATAACACCTATAACGATACTTCTCTCTACCTCGCCTCCGTTTGATGATGTTTTTGGTAAATCCACCCATCTTCCAAATACATCCCAGAAAGGCCAAAAAGCTTAGTTCATGGCCGGTTCCATAATCCAGTCTTTGTGCACTTCCAAATCCACCCAAGAAATAAGAAGTTAGTTCATCCAAAGCTGATACTTCTTCATCTGAAGAACCACCACCAAACCCAAGAACCTCTGCCGGTAAATACTCCTTCAATAAGTCTTTCGCCCTCGTTTCCAATATCTCATACCATTTTCGAAAGCTCACGTTTCCAAACCGTCTTGGTCCCTTATCAGGTGGTACTTCATCAATGATCGAATCGATATTTTGCAGTAATTCCTGTAGTTTCTTGACAGGATCAGATAATTCTAGAGGGGTATCTAGTCTCCACGTCTTCGGATCTTGACCTCTCTCCAAGGACTTCCTAGGGCACATGGAGATATTGAGTTGCATAACAAATACACCAATGTCTGCATAGGCTTTTGATACGAGGAAATGGGGCACATCGTGACCTTCATGAATCCTTTTTATGGGCTTTTGAAATGTGTGAGGTTTTTGATGCATCTAAAATCGGTAAGCTTCTTGTCAAAGGGATCTCTGTCGAGCTCTTGTTATTTTGTTGTGGATCCATCTTTCAACTTTTTGATATCGATACCTAGGTGGGTAGGCAGGTAGGTAGGTGGTAGCTATAGCTCTGATGAAGATATAAACTCAAGACCGTGGACGTTCCGACTCGTTGTTCATGAGGTAAGCAAGGCCGTTAGGATCAGCAATCAACATCCATGGATCTATCAAAGAGCTATACTCCCTGCTTATCACAAGCTCTTTGATTGGCTCCAACTACTCGCTCTGTTTATTTATTTATTGCATCTACCGGTCGGCCGCATTCCTCTGAATTTGTATCAAAATTTCCAAAACCATTAATGAATCTGTTTGTTCAATTCTTTCAGTGAATTGCATCAAGTTCCAACGTTCTATTGGTTTATTCGCCCATACATATGATGATGGATTTTCTTTGCTAGCTGGAGGCTTGAAATCTACCCCGCTTGAGCGCAATTCTCTCAGAATTCCCACTACAATAATCGCACAAGTTTTCGAGGTAAATCAATCCTTTCTCAACGAACCTCAGAAACCATGCCAACAACGAGATCACAAGATAAGAAGAGTAAGCGCGTCCAAGATTGTTGACACGCTTAGATCTAATCATTTTTCCATCACAGATGCTCTGCGCAGCAACGCCCAAATGGCAAAACGAGGAGCTGGTAAGCGCGTCAAGTACTATCCATACAGCTATATCTAATCATATATAATTGATAGCAGCAACTAAGGATGATACCTCATCAGCTGCCATGTTGAATGGGGCAATAAAAAGTACCCGCAGGAAGCACAAACACGGAACGAAACAGGCTATTATTCATCGTACTCAACAAGCCATACCAGCAAAGCCAGAACAGCACTCAGACGTTGAGGAAGAAGAGGGCGAAAGAGAGGGCGAAGGAGAAAACGAAGAAGAAGCGTTGCAGGCACCATTGCTTGCGAATCAATCCGGACTGGATGCCGAGAATATGACGGCCGAACTCGAAACTCATCAACCACAGTCACCGATTAGGAGAAAGTCTACCGAGCGTTCTCTAACTCAACCCCGCCAAGAACTCAAACATCAAGGAAAGAGAAAGGCGCAAGATAGTCTGGAACCTCAAATTTCTTCTTCACAGAAACGCAAGCGTCACAGGGACGTATACACCATGCCTAGCTCCTCAGAAGACGAAGCCGATGCTAAAGGTAATGGTCAACACGGCCCCTTCCGACGGGGAAACAAACGACCCAAGACGCAAGGTCACTCGGAACCGAAATCGAAACCAGATGTTAATCCTATTAAAAGAGGTAGGGGACGTCCCAGGAAGGTTGTCTATGATCAAGTGGTTTCTCGAGATGAACCTGTGGCTGCAGCAAATGACGAACCTGATGAACAGGTTGAAAATTCAGATGCGGAACTTCCTGATTTACAAGATATAGGCAGGGTAGTTCCTAGAAGGGTACAGAAAAGCCAGGAGGGTGATGAAGATGAGGCCATCAACCATCCGATAAGCTCTCAGCAAATCCAGGAAGATGACGAAGATGAGATCATCAACCATCCTCCGAGCGCTCAGCAAACGAAGGAAGATATCGACAAAGGCGGTGTTGAAGACGACGGTGAACATGGCGATCTAAGTGATGGTGTAGCCGAGGATGAAGGTGAAGGAGGTAATATCGACGGTATCCTAGAGTCTCCCAGTCCGGCGAAGGCACGACTTCCCATGACTCGGGAACAATATCAAGAGAGCGGAAGGAATGCGAGGACGGTCAGCGGAAACTATGCAAATGGTATCTATAAAAACAGGGTTCATCCGCCTCGAGAGCATCCAGGACACAGACAATCTGTTGCCAGAGAAGCTAGGGTGGTATCTGAAGTAGAGGATGATCAAGAACTTTCCGAAAAGCTTGCTACTTGGGATGGGATCATCGACCTCGATCTCTTTCCCAAGATCAAAAGGATCTTAAATCACCTCGGTCGCACAGAGAACTCAGGTACGTGGAGAACAATAACTCCGATGAGTCGCAGAATTCTATCAGCCTCTGGAAAGAAGATGGGGAAATGCTTGAACAAACTTGTGGAACATTACCAAAGGCTCAAACATGCAATAGACGAGGATAACGAGGCCAACCAAACCAAAGCTAAATCAGACATTGACCAAACTACGGATGAGTTGAAGGAGATGGTAATCACTTCATTACAGCCCTTGGATGATAATGCTTCTGTTCTTCAAAAGACCAATCTCGAAAAAATCAGACGCACTTTCTTGATGGATCTATACTTTAACCTCGTTAGAAAATTTATAAGAGTCTTAAAAGGCGCCGTACTTGCGTATGGCGAATTTAACACGTTATTAGACGAGGAATTAAGATCAGTAATTCGCATGACCGAAGTGAACATCAAGCTTTTTGAATATCTCGACAAACAAGAGAAGGAGTTTCAGCCCAAGGAATGCGGCCAGACGAGGCAACCAGTGAGGGAGCTTCGCACTCTTTTGAGAGATGAATTATTGAAGAACTGTCAAAGGGAGCTCAGCAAAAGGAATCAAGTACGGGAGCGACAGGACAGTCTTCTGAGAATCCAACAAACTCAACGTGACCGTGAAGAAGAATACGAGAGAAGGGAAGCTGAGAGTAGAGCGAATGCACGAAGAGTAGAAGATTATAACGACGGCATTAGAGCTCGCCAGATGGGTGATCCACAGATGAACCGTCAGCTCGAAGAAGAGATGAGGCGCATCAAGTATCAAAAGCTCCCACAAGAAGAGAGGGTTAAGACGATCCTAGCTAGAAAATTTGATAGAAGGGTGAATCACCCTAGGCAACAGTCTACGAGAGAGGATTCCGCTGCCAGATCAAACAGATCCTCAAATGCTGTTGGTGAGTGCTTCTGACAGACCTTTCCCCTGTACCCCAAACCTAACCCGAAAATTCCAAGGCGACCCCGGCTTGAATGACCCATTTTCGGATAATTATGATCCTCGCTGACTCGAAACCCCAAGGCGGCACTGACTCGAATGACCCATTTTCAGATCATTACATTATCCCTCCAGAAGGCATCTTTTCTCAATTTCAAAGAAATACCACGGAGGTACCAGTACGATCTAGAGCGCCTTCACTATCTCCCTCTCTTTCTATTCGTCCAGAATCGGAACCAGAGTTACCGGCAGCATGTCCTGTCTTTCAAGATATTTCCGAAGAGGGAAAAACACATCTTTTATGAACACTTTAGAAGGAAGTATAGATATGAGCAAGCAGGTTTTTGTCGATCCTGAGTTTTGGCGTCGTTTGCAGAGAAATTTAGATGGTGGCAGGTACACCCTAGATGAGATTGTTGATTTTGCAAAGGAGTTACAGGCCACACTCGATCTTGCGCATGATAATGGGAAGTTCCTGAGGAATGTGGATGCATGGACATATCATGTTTGGGAGGAGGACTAGCGGACAAAAAAACGAAAGTGTGGGAGTTTAAAATGGTGTATTGGGTGGCATTACATTTCTTGTTGGGTTTTTGATATGACGAGATGATGTTATGAAACGTATGGCGCAAATGGATTGACTTCATATGTAAATGATACCCAATAAGTGTGCTTAGCGTTACTTTAATACAAAGTTAGTTGATCGGATGCGATATGATGTGTGTGAATTTATTATTAGTATCTGATATGCTCACCACTAGAACGCATTAGGTCCCTATCTACTTATAGATGCACTAATAAATACCATACTCGAATATAGTACTGGATACTGTACATATCCATCTACAACCGTAGAAACACGTACAAAGCGCCTTCTAATTGGGTCAGCAGCTTATCTATCGACGACGTTGGCGTTGGCTGTGATTAAATTGGCGAGTTAGATAATCCATCATCAAGATGATGGATGGATGCATGCGTGTCATTGGATAATTACGATAGCCTTACTTGTAGTACAGTATGTACTTGTACCTAGCACTTGTGCCTGGTACTTGTGCAGTACGGAGTACGAAGAGGTGGGTAGGTATGATGAAGAATGGAATGGCGAATGGAGAAATAATAAGCACTACGCAAGATCGCGAGATCGCAAACTCCTGCCAGCTCTCGCTTGGACTTTCTCGATGTGGCTGTGGGTGAGGTTGGGGGTAGAACTACTACCCCGCGCTTGGGTGAGATGTATGTGTGAGATGTATGTGTGTGTGGGATGTGTGTGTGGGATGGGTGGGAAATATTATGTCATGTTGACTCATTCATTGGGAGGGAGATGCATGCACCAACGCGGTGAGAGAGAGCGGGGGAGGGGGGCAGGGGGATGCATATACATATATAACGAGGGAGAATGGGAAGGGCGATCGATGCTCGATATTGGTCTGTTATTTAGCTGTCTGTCTGTCTGTCTGTCTATCGGTTTAACAACATCACATCCCACGATCCGATCCGAGTTCGTTGCAGTTTCGCCGAGGAGTCGATGGGACGACGCGAGGTTATTATTTGATGCGTCAAGCTTTCAACGGATGTACCGGTGATTAGAAGGTTCTGCCGAGACGACCTGTGCTAGACGTGTGTGTTGAGGGCGGACGGAAGGTCAGAGAGAGAGAGAAAGCGTATTGTTCAAGTGTGTGCATCTTGCTACATTGAGACGAAGGACCATCAAATCAAGATGGCGAACTTGGAAGCGGAAGCAGAAGCTCCAACGTGTTATCCGAAGATGCAACGGAATACTGTGCAGAGGTATAGGGCGCGTGGTAAGATCATGATAATATTCTCTTATTCTAATTCTTATCCTTATCCTTATCCTTCTTCCAATTCTCATCATGAAGTTATCTTCCTGCATCTTTCCCCTTTCACCCTGTGAGCTCCTTCGCTCATCTCCCCTTTTTCTTCTCTTCTCTCTCCTCTCCTCTCCTCTCCCCCCAACCCCGCCTAAAAATCCATCCATCCATCCATCCATTCATCCATCCACCATAACTCACACCACCCACCCAGCAAACTACAACCACAAAACCATTCACACAATTATCAACTCCTCCCCCATCCTCCACGTCTCATTCCACACCCCAGACCCTGAAGATCCGTTCCCGGCGACCCTGCCCATGTTGGGGTTTATGGGGATCTATTCCCCGTCATCTTTCTCGACGTCTGCTTCTTCTCAAGATCAACACCACGATGCAAAAGGGGGAGATGGAGAAGGAGAAGATGTTGTAGGAGAAGGTGCGCAGTTGTATTTGCATGGGTACGTAAGTAGTCGGTTGATGAGGATGGGAAAATCTGCTAGCGAGGGGGGTACTGGCGAGGACGGAGAGGGGCTACCGATGACGGTTGCGGCGAGTTGTTTGGATGGGTTGGTGTTGGCTTTGACGCCCAATAGTCATAGTAAGATTATCTTTCTCCCCCTTCATTTTTCCATCTCTCTTGTCTTCCTGGGGATTGGGCTATTGAATGAAGATCATGGAGGATATGCAGCGGGCGGGATAGGGTGGAAAAGTCATGAGTATCCATCCACACCTCCCTCCACTGCAAGTTTAAAAGAGCCAGAAGAAAGAAGAAAAAAGAAATTCAAAACAAAAAAAACATACAACAGTGGGGATTCGCTGGTGGTCACCCACCCAACTACTAATCCACCGATCTGAAGCTTGTGTATGGCAGAGCGGACGGGATGCCCAATTCTCTTCAGTCTGTGGTCGTATGTGACCGGACGTGCCTTGAGTGTGGTTATATCCAAAATCTACCAATGCCAAAGATGATACTATTCTGCAGGTCCACTCTACTTCCGAGAAAGATAGACCAAAGCAGGATAACAGGAAGAGAAAGCAAAGCTGGATATGATACCTCGGGAAAAAGCAGGGGAGATACACTTCGAGTACTTGGGGATGGCCAAAAGAAGATGATGGGTCTTTGCAGGAGGAGATGAAAGAAAAGGGTCGAGAAGAGAGAAAAACTAATGATGTGACATTATACAGGTTACAACTACCGCAGTGCTATCCTACAAGGATATGGACAAATCGTCGAAGATGTCGATGAGAAATTAGTACGCAGACATTCTTCGCTCTCCCATCCGTCTCATCACCTCTCTCCTCCCATCATTGTACCCAACAATTCTTTCCTGCTTGCCTCGAGCAACCCCCTCCACGATGTCCCGCTCCCCAATTCCCAATCCTCCTCCCCCCCCCCCCTCACCCCCAAAAAAGCCAACCCCAAATCTAACCACCCAACCCCCCCTCCCCAGTGGGCCATGAAAAAAATCACAAACACAGTCATCCACGAGCGCTGGGAAAACACACGCGTGCCCCCGACCAAAACCGAAATGACAAACCACACAAGTAAGTATAGGTCCCTCCCCTCCCCTTCCTTTCCTTTCCTCCCCAAACATCCAACATCCAACATCCAACATCTAATACCCCACAGATCCTCCGCCTAACCCCCCTCACCGCATCCAGCAAGAGCCGCCGCGGCCCCCCGCACGACGACCGCCACGATCTGAAGGACGCCACGCTGCGCGGCCGCGTGTGGACGGGCGTCGTGCCCGTCTATACGCGATACGGGGCGCCGATTTCCGGGGGAGGAGTGTGGGGTTGAGGGGGTATGTTGAAGTTTTTTCTTTGGTTTTGGTGTTTGGTGTTTGGGGAGAGGGGAGGGGCCCGGGTGGAAAAAAGAAAAAGAAAAAGAGAGAAAAAAAAAAACCCCACAAGACAGTGCTAACATTCGCCAAAACAGGTGCCAGAACACATAAGCAAATTTATCGAGGTGAAAAATAGAGAGGGTGAAGAGCGTGCTATTGGTAGGGCGGCAGATGAGGAGGTTAAGGAATGATGATTGATGCGTATGCGTGTTTCTACGAGGGGGACTCTTTCTCATTCGTTGCTTGGGACCGCATGAAATCATCACCTGATGACATTACAAGAAAATCCTTGTCAAACTTGCAAAGCGATCTGACACCCAGCTTTCTACAATCAATCCATGTGTGACGGAGATCTTCATAGCTCATTCATTTGAGGATTTAATTCGTTCATCGTTTCATTCATGTCCCCCCACCCCCCTACACCTTGGCCCATCTATCCCAATTTATAAAGTATCTAAGTAAATTGAGACGAGTGCATTTAAACATGCTATTGGTCTCTTCTACTCTTCCATACGCTATAGACGACATCTCTCCTCGTACATGAAGAGCACTCGCATATCAGTTCTCATTGAACTGACACTCCATTCCCCACCTAGCCCACACAACCACACTATCATGATTGCTATCCATCTCAATCTCAACGTCCTTTAAAATCATCATGTCAACCATTGACTTCCTGCAAATTTCAAAACGACTAATATACATAACATCAATCGCGTGCGTCGTTTTTGACTCCACCGAAGCCATGCAGATATGCAGATATGCAGATATGCAAGAAACAAGCCATCCCTTTGCAGCCCCCTCAATTCCAGACTTCATCAAAAGAAAATCAAGAAAGTAGAGCCCTTTGTTCATCATTGAAAGCCTTAAAGACTACTTTCCTCGCGCATTTATCCATGTAAGCATACCATCAAAAGGAAGATTATCTTGATCCCCACAAGGTCTCGTACACAGTACGGCTTTACTCCAAAAACACCCGCTCCCATCCGTGAAATTAAAGGGTATACTCTGTGTCACCCTGTATATGTGCGTGAAACTTCTAACCACCAGACTCTCGTGTTTCAGTCATGACGTTAGATTGAAATTTTCAAAACCCATAAAGAAATGTAGAAAAAAATATTTAGTTAAAAATGAAGTCATCGCACCAATCCCATTAGCCAGTTGACTCGGCTGTCTCAGTATCATTGGTCCTTTCTGCTGGTGGGCCATCAACAGTCGTAGAATTAGCTGATTGATCCACATTTGAGGCGCCAGCTCCAAAATAGCTATCTGCAGTAGGCCCGGAGTCCGTTGAATCGTTTACTATAGTAGTTGCAGTGATATCCTCAATGTCCTTATTGGCACCATCCATAATAGACTGCCTAGCAGTGGGTGTGACTTCTTCACTGCTGACATCTGTTACGGGTCTTTCATCAGCAGTCGAGAGATTATTAATGGGTCCCACATCAACCTCAGCCGTAGCGTTTAGCGCATCACTGGCGGCATTAAGCCTCTCGTCATATATCAATGGTCGCTTTTTGTCATCTCTGGGCGTTGAAGAGCCCGTGTCACTGTCAAGTGAGTCTTTGTCAGGTTGAGGTGCTTCTGGCCCTACTTGAGGGGGATTTTGAACAGGCGTGTCGTTCGATGGTACTGTTGATGATTGCAATGCTGACGGCTGCATTTTGTGGAACCAACCTCCACGTTCCCATTCCCCGGGTCGGTACAAGCACGCTTCTCGAACCTTGCTATCCACGATTCCTTCAAGTAGTACATTGAGACGTTTAAAATCGATAGGTTTCAAAACCCAGCCATCAAAACCAGCATCGATATATGTTTGCCTTTCACGTTCGACAAGAGAGGCTGATACAGCAAAAATAGGTACTCTTCCATTGAGCTTAGCCCGAGGCGAGAGATTAAGGTGCGTCTTTTCGAAAGAACGGATCATCTTTGTCGAAGTGAGCCCATCAACTATCGGCATTTGCATATCCATAAGTACTACGTCAAACCGTGTGGTCGGTGAGGAAGATGTGTTGGGGTTGGACGAATTGGTGACATTATCGCCGTAGGCACTTGCACATTCTTCTCCGTTAATAGTGTGAAAGACCTCATGCCCACCCTTTTCTAGTCTCTTGTTGATGATGCGACTATTAACAGGATCATCCTCGGCGACTAATACCTTCAGATGCTCTGTATTGTGAGTTCTTGGACCTGGTATAAGCTCATCTTCATTTCCACTTT
Source organism: Monilinia fructicola (assembly GCA_008692225.1). Lineage (NCBI taxonomy): Eukaryota > Fungi > Ascomycota > Leotiomycetes > Helotiales > Sclerotiniaceae > Monilinia > Monilinia fructicola. The sequence continues at coordinate 1,767,275 of VICG01000013.1, read as the reverse complement.
GCGAAGATGACGAGGACAGGGTATTAAATTTGACCTTTGCTGCAACTGGAGGAATCTTATCATTCATGCTACCCGAGAATTCGTCCGGCATCCTGACGGCTTTAACAGGCGTTGTGGTATCGGTGATCTCGGTTCCCGCGGCTCGGGAATACTCCAACCTCAAAAATTCAGGGGATGTATACGATGCTGAGCGCTTCAGGTTTGCAGGTCGTTCAGAATTTGGAGAATCCATAGGCATACCATTAAGACTATGTCGGTCCTTGCTAGCAGCTCGTTGCAAGGATTCTCCAGGCGCACTACCGATTGGGCCAGAGATAGCATCGATTAACCTATCCACATCACTTTTCCCACTGACTTTGCTGCTGGTTGTACTTTTGAAGCTGTGCAAACTTGCAATCTCTTCTATGCTTCGCTTGCGACTGACCAGGGGCTCGGTATTTGGTCTGATGAAGCTTGATTTCTCAACAAGAGTCACCTCGCCAGGGGTACCTGCGGGAGGTGGAGACGCAATCGAAGGTGACATAGAAGGGGTTTTCAAGAAGGCCGCTTTTTCCTGATTTCCAGAATTTCCGGATTCATCATAAGGAAGCACGAATGGTAACTGGATGACGAATCTCGATCCCTTGCCGACCTCCGACTTCAATCGCAGCTGGCCATCCATATTTCTCACAACTCTGGCCACCATTGCTAGACCAAGACCTATAGTGCGGTTACCATCGATAAGGGCTTTCTCATTCCCCTCCACATCCTCAAACAAAGGATCACCATCAACTTGCTCAAGATCTCGAAAGAGTGTGTCGAGTTTTTGATTCGACATGCCAGCTCCAGAATCTTCAACTATAATCTCAATGTTGACCTTGTTGTTGATTATTTTCTTGTAGCCATACATCAACATGAACAAAACCGCTTGATGTATGCTGCACAGCGTTCGCCGTGATATTAGCGACTGCTTGTCTGACACGCCTTTGGTCACCATGAACAAACTGTGGAACACCAGGATGTTCAATCACGGTATATTCGATACCCTTACGCTTGACATCACCATTGAACAAATCAGTAGCCTCTCGTATTGCAGCAGGTAGATCAAAAATTTCGTCTTTGATCAGATCCATGCCTTCCTCGGTTTTCGTCAAATCCAGCAAATCGTTGATGACATAGATTAATGATTTAGAAGCGGAGTGTGATTTCGCTAGGTTGTCTCGTGTGTCTTGATCTAATGCGCCCTCAAGGGCAATCTCGAGGTAGTTGATGATAGCATTCAAAGGGGTTCTAACTTCATGGGCTGAATTTGCCAATAGTAGTCGTGTAAGTTGACTGTTTTGCAATGCGGCCTCTTTTTGACGCCAAACCTGAATTTGAGTGTCAGTACAAGGTAATATGGCTTCTTTTCAAAGTTTAAACCTACCTCGATGAATTTTCCATAAACAAGGCAAAGTACAGCAGCTGTCTCGACTTGTTCCTCCGTCCATTCGCGACATTTCCCGATGACTGTTTCATTCCATGTCTTGAAACTTTTTCTAGGCTCTAGATAGCCCTCAGTGCCTTCTTTGATGAATTTTTCATATGGATTACCAGCCCACTTGACGTTTCTAATTTGTCCGGCACGAAAGAAAACGATAAAGTCTTCGCCACCCGAGCTTAATGGCACTAGAAGTAAACCAGCAATAAAGTTGAATCCTGGAGGATATCTAAGGTCGGGGAAGTCTTGTTTGATGTCCTGGGAGGTCATCACCGATTTGATCTTGCGCATTCGCATGTATTCTAGCATAGCAAGTGCCTCATGAGATTGATCAACCTTGCCTAATATTTTCGTCTCTCCTTTAATCGAGAGAAGGCCAAAATCAGCATCGAATAGCTTCAAAAGGTCATCAGATGACGCGATTATATAACCGGATGGGTTGGCTTCGGTTGGGACGGTGTTGATAAGCTTGCGGGCGTGAAGTCGTGAAGCATATGATAATCTCTCAATGTTCCTCGATGCCGTATCACCGACCAATCGGCACATCTTTCGAATAGGAAATGACACTCGCATCCCTTTCGCACCATAAGTGTGACAAGCAATCAAGCCCCATAATTCACCAAAAGCGTTTATAGAAATAGACATTGAGGATCTGACTGCCATATTCGCCAGATATTTAATGTGGATAGGTGACATGGCTCGCTACTCAATATCAGCAAAGATTGAAAGACGTTTACGAGGAATGTTCGAGACTTTCCAAGTCTTTTGATGCAGAAACTTACGAGATACGCAAATGATAAATCGAGCGGGTTTTCAAGCTCCTCGACTCCACGGCAAACGAGTCGTGCCGTTTCTAAATCTCTATCATAGAGAAGTCGAACTTTGTTAATTTTATACAACTCTCGAGCTTGCTTAGGAATATCTGACGCAGGGAAATTGAGTCCCTTGTAAAGACTCGAGGATCACAAGCTCTGTAACCACTCGGCCATTATATGTGGCGTCAAACTGATGACTCGATGAAAACCAGTCAATTCTTTAACAACGCCAACAAGAATTTTGAGGAAGAGTTCTAAATTGGGCGCAGTGGCAAGCTGTTCTTGCACCTGAGACATAATATTGAAAACCTCCATGGCGGCTGCCTCACCTTTACGCTTGCGAGCATTTCTCAATACCCTGAGCGGTTTGCTAGAATTCACCGTACTCTCATCAAATTCCTCTTTTGTTGGATTGCTGTTGAGTGTATCTTCTGGGGGCTCTGGCGTTTCTTCCTGTTCGGGTACGAGAGGGTACGTTTGATCATCATCGAGTTCAAACTCGCAGATGATCATTTCTGGATTGGCGGGATTTATGTGCATGGCAACCCACAACTTTCTCGATTTGCGAGTTCTGGGGTGACGGATTGTAACCGTGAAGACTTCTGGACCGTTCGATGCAGGATCTGCATCATCATCTCGAATAAAGTCAATGTGATCAAGTAGGTTTTCCTGGCACGATAAGTACAGGCTCGAAAAATATGGTTTCAAAATGACTCACCTGTTGTTCCTCACTCAAAATATCTAAAAAGCTGTTCAGTCGAAAAAGTTCTTGGGGTGTATATCCGATCAAGCGTTGAGAATTCTCACTAACAAGACGAACCAAGAGTTGATTATCGTCGTGCTCTGATAGTGCAATCAGTAAGCCAAAACCTTGTATAGCTCCAGGGATGTGGATCGGTTCATCTTCGCATTTTTGTAAGACATCTCCATCACGACCAGTAATAATAGCATGTCCTTCGGCAGTCACGATGTGCTTGAATCTGGCTGTTTACCAGCCCACCCATCACATCGTCCTCGGGGACTGACATATTTCCGGACGATGAGCCGTCTCCCCCTGTGCCTCTTATACTGGAGGCACGGGTGTTAACAGAATTATCGGATGCATTATCGAGGAATTGCTGCATACGACTGCCTCTGTAATCACTCCTAGTTGTGGAAGTAGAGGACTTGCGATCTACTTTTCTCTTATCCGCGCCAAGTTCCGCTGGGTCTCTCTGGCGAGGGGTTGTCTTTCCATCCGAGTCTGAATGATAGTATCCACTTCTCCCGCCTGCATCTTTGTTGGTCACACTTGGGGGACGTGGAAAATAATCATTCGTCTCGCCCGAATTGGAGCCTCTGCCCGAGAATGAATATGGGGTCTGTGATGGATCGACACTCACGACACTTCGTATTGGAAATACTCGGTCGTTGACAGAAGATGCTGGGCTACCAAGCTGCTTATCTGAACTAGCGCTCCATGCAGATGTACCTTGAGAAGGTGCAGCTGTGTAGCCTTTGGGAATATCGGATGCCCATAATCGTGGTTTTGTGATTGGGGAGTTTGTGACTGGTGTGGAACCACCTCTTGGGTTTCGTGGCCCGAGACGAGGACCGAGATATATCTCCCATTGAAAAGATTTCGTTGTCCTTTGGTAATTTGGCATCATTGTCGGGATCCGACAGCATTGCAAGGAGTTGATTGACCTTGGTAGGTCCGCCTCTCTTGGTGTGGCCAGTTCGTATCCAGAGCTTCCGTACAAACTAGTTTGATCTGTGATGCCAGAAAAGGGAATTATTCGTAGCCAGCCTTTTCCACCTTCATGTATTTATCTTCGTTCGTTTCGTAGATGCATCGAGGGTGTTCGCACGATCGTTTATTCAATGTCAGGCTTTCCCTAAAAGCATAAGGAATAGTGGCCGTTTACTCCTCTTCCGATATAAAAATGGCAAAGGGACTTATCAGGCGCAAGAGTGAGAGTCAAGTAATGATAGGGAATTTGAAGCTTTGTGACGAGTGGCAAAGGAGAGAAAGGAGAGGAAGAGGGGAAAACGAAAGTATTGGACTGTATAGACTAAGTAAACAAGCTCGACGTTGAAAAAGATTGAACAAGGAACGATCGAGGGTTTGTACTGATAAGTTGTTATGTTCTCGAAAAAGGACGAAGATATACCTATGTTGATCTTTATTGTAGGTAAAAATCGTCAGTCATCAGTCGTCGTCTCTCGTCTCTCATTTCCCGTCCAGTCTGAAGGAGGAATGAATTGTAAGTTGTGTTATGAGGGTTTGAATATTCGCATATTCGCGTAGGGGACTGATCAACATACAGAATCTAGTCGGTGGTTAATTGTGGTTGGCGAGACCGGAAGTGGCGAATGGAGAATTATGGGAATTATGTGGGTATTTGATATTAGATAAGATCGAATTCAGATAATTTTATGGAATTTAATAAGCAACGATGAGGGTCTGAAGGAAAAGTCCGTCACTTTGATTGGTTCACGTTATAAAAACTCTAAGTACTAGCTGAAGATACAGTTTATCCTAGCTACCCTCATCTTAAAGACTAAAAGCTCTACCCCCTCAAGTTTCTCCCATTACTACTTAAGTAATTACTCCTCCAAGCGGAGTCAATCCACTTTTGCATGTTAGCATTGAGAGTATCGACCAATATACAATTATTGACTATATACTAGGTATACTGGGTCTTTAGGCCTTTAGGTTTTTGGGTCTTGGGGTCTTGGGTCTTTAGGTCTTTGGGTCTTTGGGTCTTTGGGTCTTTAGGTCTTTAGGTCTTTAGGTCTTTGCTCCCTAGGTCTTTCGGTACGGCATTTCAATCTATAATTAATTCCTGAGAGTTAGGTGTAGGAGGTAATCGGTAATAGGTATAGGTCGTAGGTAGCTAATAGGTAGTAAGCAGTGGACAGCAAGTAGTAGCGTAGATGGAGACCTCAGACGATGCAAATAATAGGAGCATCAAATCGAAGCTAGAAGTTTCATTCAGGACTAGAGAACTACCGACCTACCTACCTAGAACCTTGGAACAGACCAACAACCAAACTATCTCTGTCCTTAGCTGCTTGTAATGAAAGCCTTTGGGAAAACAACTATTCTCCCTGTTCGTTTTGGTTGGGCAACTGAAGTATGGTAGAACTGAAGAAGCCACGATTAGCATGGCCTCAAAAAAGAAACCTTTTTGCAAGCTCAGCCCTCTTTTCGAGTGGCTGCAATATCCCAAATCTTAATACCCAATATCTAATTAAATAAAGGGACACATCATGCTAGATACTTCAGAATTCATGATTCTCAATATCTGCTACTGCTGTAATACGTTCCAAATATTGTGTGTGATCTACAATGATTAGCGATTTCCCTATCTTGAAGGAGACTTTTCGTTACTCCGTGTCTGAGAGAGGGAAAAAAAGGTCAGAGCAGAAATGTGGTTCGGTTTTGGATAGTCAAGTCTCTAGAAATAGTCTAGAAGTCTGTCCTGCCTGTGACTTTTTATACTCCGATACTGTGGATTGTACTGTATATCTATTTTCCACTCGAACACAGAATACTCGTACCGAAAATATATTTCCCATGAAAATCTTTACCTGAAGTTTGGAGAATCAGTGGGAATGGAAATAAGCATGGAGATCTGCGACGGCCCCGCTTGGTCTACATTTTGTTTTTTGCTCGGCATGGAGAAGTCCCTTCTGTCGATCAAAAGCATCGTACGATAGAGTTTGATCCTGAGCACCAAGCATCTTCTTGTTAGCTGTCTGTCAACCAGTGACCCAACAAGTCAGTCGGATCCTCAGATCCTCAGATCCGCATAAGCCCACTTGCTCCATCCTATCCATCAAGTCAAGTTTCATTGAATTTACTGCGTCGATGGTCGTGATATATAGTAGACTTCCAATATGTGTGAGATCCATAGGCCGACTTGTATCAAATGGAAGGGTTATCACTGCGTGGGGGGTCTACATAGGTATGCGAGCTTGAGACACCGAAGAACAGGTTCGTTTTGGAACCCCCGAGAACACAATGTACCCTACCTCCCCTTACATTTAGATATTCCGGGGGGAGCAGAGTATGACAGTACAAGTATGAAGGCATCCAGAGAAAACCGATGTGTAGTATTGAATGCAGTTCACTTGCTCGGCTGTTGTCACAGTATATCTTGATGGCTTCACTCTCCTCGAGGACAAACGACATTTCCACATCTGTCAGCTGGTGCAGCAGATAAAGTACCTTGACAGAAGATTTTCCACCCAAATGACATGATTTCATAATACTTATGAATGCAGAATGACGGGATACATAAAACAGTGTATGCCGAGGTAATCACAACGATACACATATGCATAAATGCTTAGCACCATACTTGTAGAAGTGTTTTACCCGTCTCTTGGGTGATGGGACTGCATCGGAGGTAGAATTAACTGCATTCCGGGGTTTGGCAGTGAACCTTACCAAGGCGCAGTAAACCTTAACCCTCGATTGTATCTTATAACCTTGGAATTGCAAGAAAAACCTTGAAGCTTTGATGACTCTTTCACGAGTATGGATGCGGGATCACTGATGGGCAACTTTGTTTGGGAATCAAAGCATCTTGGTGGAAATCGCGTGGTTTACAAACAGCGTTCATCCCTTTAAGTTCTATCCGCTTAGATTCTATCCGCTTAGGCTCCATCCGCATCCGCATAGGTTCCATCCGCATACGTTTCATCCGCACAGGTGGTTCAATCCGCCCTTGAGTCCATAACCATGATAACATTGTGTCCGGGGGAGCTAATCAGAGACCTTCGTGTTCGGAACTTCAACATGACTCAGTTCTTGCCATTCTAAGGGAAGTAGTTACTCGTACCTTAGAACACAGTACAAAACTTGCATGCACCAACATACCAGTTTGTCACCTGGGGACAGAATACCAGAGAAATTATTTAGCGTTTATCTTGGCGTTCTGAGTTCTGTACTCTCTGGCGACACGAGTAGCCAACCGGTATGCCTTCATGGGATCGATAGCGCCGCAAAGTCAGAACAAAGGATTATACTCACGAGCAAACTCTGTTTCTGGCTTTCTTAGCCATTCTCCTCGAGGCCGGATCCCTCATCGTGGCTCGATATCAAACAGAGATTATGTCTACCCAGAGGTTTGCGTCGCCCATATACCAAAGAGGGTTTTTGCTCAAGGCTCTGATGACGATATCATGTATTCGATATGTATATACAGCCTTGACTCAGACCCTTTGCTCCTGGAATCACAACTTTGCAGCCTCATCGGAAATCATATGCAAAGAATATCACACACTCGAAACACCAGTCCCGCATTGTGCAAGCACGACGCTGCTATGCAAGCCTCAATAAACTAGTACATCAAATAATGGCCTAGGAGTAATCATACGCGAAAGACCGCTACTTGACAAGGCGAACTACCATCTCTAAATTTAACTCCCAAGTGGATACGTGTACGAGCTGAATACTAAACTCATGACCATCAATCATATATTTCTTTTGGTGCTTATCGAATATTTGTTCTTTCGCCCTACGAGCGCGTCATTCTCTAGGGGTCTTTAGGGGCGCAAATCATGAATCCTAGAGCCCGAGGAATCGGTCGCTCCAGTGTCTTAAAAAACGTTGTCTTTCCATCGAATTTCTATCTCTATGACATATGAACAGTTTCATTTTCATCCGACGTCAACTCCGCAGCATTAGTAGAATGCGGTATAGTGAAGTGATTGATTCTCTCTTTGTGACTTCTTCATCAGCTCGATATTCATGTCAATAGGGGTCATTTAGATGTCTTGACAGTTTGCACTTCTGTGCGTTAAATTTGTCATTTTTCCTCTTTAGCCATTACATGTGTTTTCTTCCTATGCCTTATAAACCACGAGAACCGTGACGAAGGACAATCTACTTTATGGCGATGCGTATCTCCACCTGTTCAATATATGCTGCACTCTGCAGTATCCACCCACATACTCATCCATTCAAGTAGCCCTTCCTAACTCATTTCACTACGCATTGGTTTTGAAGTTCACGATACTTTCCACATATCACCTATTTTAGTACGCTTGCATAAGGAGGTATTGCATCTGTTAGTATCCCCCCATTTTGCAGCAAAACACATGACATTAGATTTTCTAAGCATTCTACACAAACAATCTTGCTTCCATTGCTTCTCATTGCAAAAGTTGAGTGAATTTTCATCGTCAGAAATACAAGAAACAAATTCAGGTACAATAATTCAAGCGAGCAGCTCGGTTGACCTTCTTTCACTCCCACTCTTTTTCCCCTCCTCCTCCTCAACTACCACTTTCAAAACAATCCAACCCCCTCAACCCCCCTCAACCCCCCAAACCCGCATCCGACAAGAACCCATCAAGAAGCATCCCAAAAAATACCAAAAAGATAAAAAAGAGCAAAAACCTACCGCTCACCCCAACTTGAAGGGGCTGCGGTAGGAAAACCCCACGGAAGGGATTTATTGCGTTCCGGCGTGTCACTCCTGTAGTTACCGCTACAACCACCAAGGTGCCGGATTTTCTACCATATTCGTTTTGGCGTGTTTTGTCGATGATAGCTGGAGGTTATCGAGGATCAAATAGGAGATATAAGTTTGGCCTTAGTAGGTATGGATAGTTTGGCTTTGTGTACAGAGGTGCCTCGTGGTATTGTATCGACGCGTCGATGGATTTATAGTCTTGATACCGCAATTTCAATCTTCTCATATCAATTGTTTACTGCATATTACCACAATCTCACTCTCACTCTCTCGAAAATCCAAAACACAAAGTCCCCTAGATTCGTCCGATAATCTATCAACAACCTCCAAAATAACTCGAACCATCAACTCCAAAGAGCATCTATCCAACCATTCCTCATCTTTACCATCACTATACTATCGCATCACCCATCCATTTCATCCATCACAAAACAGTCAAACCCCACTCCACTCCCCCCTCTCCATCAACTTCACAACACACAAAATTGCCTCCCAACAACAAAAATCAAATCACCTATACACCTTCATTTACCAGTTCACCTCCATCCCCCCTCAAGCCCCCTCCCGGTGAAAAAAAAATACCCTACAACCCCCGCCATCACCATTGACTCTCTCAGCCTCCGCCTCCGCCTCCGCCTCCGCCTCCGCCTCCGCCTCCCACCCCATCCCACATCGCCTCTAGATACCTCAAACTCCCCCCCTCAATCCGTCATCTTCGCACAGAGGAACCCAAAAATGACACTTCAATAAAAAGTATAGAAAGTATAATGTCCCAGGATAAGTAAATACTCATAAGCTAGGTAGCTAGCCATATGATATATCGCATACCTTCTAGCAGCCTTCCTTCCTTCCTTTCCTCTCTATCGCTAACGTGTGTATGGTACTTAATCATCTGCCTCAGTCTTCCCATTCATCCATCCATCCATCCATCCTATCTACATTCCATCTCGATGCGCATTTTCCTTTCACTTTCCCAGGGATGTACCGTTTCGTTGAGCAAGGAACGCACCTGCATTTCGCAGCCTTTCTCTTCTTTGTGAGGGAAGGGAATATGGCGGACTTGGATTATCTATCAACCAGGTCCAAAAGCTGGATTTCTTCGGAGTGTCTTGCGCCAGATATTGACAGGCTTTACGTAATATCATCGGGTTTCCATTCCACTAAATATGAACATCACATCCGAGATCTAGCCTCGTGCGTATGCATCTCCCAAACAATACCCGTGTTGCTACCAGCGAAAACGACAACCAACAGCCATCATCACAAATCCTTCGTCATAAACTCTTCAAACTCCTCCTTGTACCCCTCCCTCCACCTACTCAACGGCAGTCTCCCCTGCACGACATCGCCCGCCCCCCACGCCATCCTCTTCCTATCCATCTCCTCCGTCACATCCCCATCCGGACACACGACATAAAACGTGCCCTCGGCCATCTTCCCCTCAAGATAGTCCACCACCTGGTCCCCCGACCACGCACCCGCAGGCTTCTTCTCCGTCCCCGCTAGCTCCACCTTTCCATCCGCACCCCCAACTACAAACGGAGACCCGCCCCCCGTCAGCCCGGTATACGTCCACCCCGGCACCAACAAGTGAACGCCCGTCTCCCTCCTCTCCCTCAAGTCAAACGACAAATGTTCCGCCAGCGTCTTCACAGCCGCTTTCGAACAGTTGTAGGCTGGGTTCCCGGGGGGGGTTGGTAATCCCCTGCTTACTTCCCGTGATGATGATGGAGGAGGGGGATGTGTGCGACGTGATATAGGGAAGGAGGTGATTGATACCATTGATGACTCCAAACAGGTTCACATGTAGAATCTTGGCGAAGTAGTCGGTCGAGGAGGCTTGGGCGAACGCGCCGCGTTTGCGAGAAGCCGGCGTTGAGCGCGAGAAGGTGGAGTTTTCCTAGAGCGCGGTGTCAGCCTCGGGCAGCTTCTTCTTTCTTGGTTTACCTTGGTGTTCCGCCGATGATCCATCCGCGGTTCAGCAAAGAGAAGACGTACCGTCGAAATCGCCCTCCACCACCTCCTTCACGCTCTCCATTCCTCTGCCTTGCCTACATCGATCTTCAGCCCTACTACCTGCTGCTTCTCGTTGCTCTTCTGCGTGAGATAGGTTTGTGCCGCACCCAGGTTGTCCCATGGTTATCCACCAGTATGATATTCATACCATAGCCCAAACACTTGATCGCGAGACTCAAGCCAATTCCAGAGGCACCGCCGGTAATGAGGGCAGTGTTGCCCGGGGCAAGAGAGGGGGGCGGTGACATTGTGAGAGCGGTGCTTGTGTGAGAACGGTATTGAAATGGAGAAGCCTTGTTAGAGGAATTGCTTGTGTGCTTAGGAGTTGACGCAATGAAAGGCTCGAGTGGGAGATAGAAGGTGAGGGGTTAATATTGTGAAGCTTTACTTGTAAAAGTGATGAAGAGGAAAATGTTCGAGAGGAATAGAATTGATAATTTTTAATCACGTTAAGAGACAATGGAAAAGATCTCTTCATTTGTATGACGGACGGTAAACTAAAAAAAAAGAGCAGAACCCGTTGTTCTTAAAGCATTCCGAAGAAAAGGCAAGCGCTTGAATGAGGGGTGAGCTCGGTTGCGTTGTGACGTATGAACAGGGGTAGCTAGCTGTAGCTATTCGGGAATATTGAACAAATGTTATCTTATCGCCGAATAGCTCCGAGTCTCCTTGAAGCATTGGAAAATCAGGTTAGATGATAAATTAGTCTCGATTATACCACTTTCTGGAAATTGTCTTTGACTTGAATATCATCTCTCCTTCACCACCCTTCTATTTATCCATACAATGACTATTACACACGAACAGAATGCTGTTCCATTCCATTTAATCCTAACTCCCCATAAAATCATTTTGATGTCATGAATCAAATCAAATACTCAATCTCAAATCTCATACCATCCCAGCCTATCCTGCCTTGACCTTACCTGTACTAATCATCAAAGCAGCAAGCTCCTTCACATTATCACTTCCCCAAACGCCATCCGCACCCCCCTCCTCCATTCATCACTCGTAGCATCCTCCCCGCCCCCTCTCATTCCGTCTCCAGCAATCATTTCCAAATCTCTCTTTTGCGAACTGATCCATTTTCTGATAAATTCGGTAGGGTTCTTTGAAAGAGCATCAAAGAATGAATGTTTTGATTTGGAATTGGCGATTGCTCGAACGATGACCGCGAGCTGTTTGTCCAAGCTCGATAGTTCAAGGAGATTGGTCGCATAGGTGGGATTTTTTGGTGGCAGCTTCAAGGGCGGCTTTGAGGGGGTCTTCGACTGTGACTTGGACGTCGTAGATGGTTGGCTGAGGGTTTTCATGGAACTCTTTGTCTACGCGGATGGTATAGTGAAGACGGACTGGCTGAAGGATTGTTGTGTGGGATATGATGGCATCACCGAGTTGGGGCCAGTATCCTTTTTCTCGACCTGGGAAAAAGCTATGTAGTATTAGTTTAACGTAATCAAACAAGTGTTGCAAGTTAACATACTGGTTTGAGTAGCTCATCGAGTTCAAAAAGTTCTCTTTTCATCATCATCCGCAAGTCCCATAGCTTTGATATAACTCCAAATACCCATAGTAACTTCCTCACGAGTACCAACATTGGTATCCAAGATAGCTGAAAGGACCGGACTTAGTTGAAATCTTTCGGGGGTCTCGTCGCGGACCAGATTGATGACAATATTGCAATTTTCATCACCAGACCTCTTGAATTCTAATTGGTCAAAGTCTGCAGCTGCGGAAGACCATTGGCATTCGGGGCAACACTGGGTTTCTTCCACTCCACACTCTGGTCTGCTCCATCTTTCGTTCGTTGATTCCGATCAAAAATCAACTGTCATAGATTTAAAAAAATGTGACAATCTGTAAAAGTCTTCCCGGACTCTTCGTCTTCTTTTTCTTGTCCACATCCATGGCATCGGCTCCATCTTCTGCAGTTTCATCTTCATCTTCACTATCTTCACTATCCTCCTCATCGTCATCCAATAATCTTCCCTCAATTCTGACTCGAAACGAAGAGTCCATATTTGTACTGAAATCAAAAGCATCGACATCCAGAGTATTGTCCGATTGCCAAGGCTGGTCTTCCACCGTATTACTGATCCAAATCCTCAAAGTTCTATGTCTCTGTAGACAATCAGCATTGTCCAGAGTATCCTATTTTGAGAACGACAAACCTTAACATTCCTATCCACACTTTCTCGAATGTCTAATCTCTTCCTCGTCATTGTCGCATCCAGTCTTCTCTCGACATCCCTCAGTTCTTTGTATCTCTGCACACCATCGCCAATAATCACATCCTCTACGCCATCTGGAATATTTCTTATCCGTTGGTTCACTTGCTCGTTTCTTTGCCGCTTCCTTTTGCTTTAGGATAAAGCGCCTGCTGCTGTTTGATATTGTTGTTGCGTCATTTGGTCTCTGGTTTGTCCAGCGGTTGCAGGTGCTACACTTGCGCATTAGTCTTATCCAAGGTTATAATGTATATAAGTATACGTTTCAAGCAATAAATGGCAAAATTCTGACACAATGGATGGCCGAGAAAAGAGATATGTAGGCTAATCGAGAAATAGAGGGTGCAAAAGAAATAACTAAGGTATTATGTGAGATGACAGGGCGCAAACTTCAAATTGAGCTTATACATACCTATACCTCTTCTATTGCCACCAGCATGAGATGTCCGCGAAGGTGTCCCTTGTTGATAAGAACGATATTGCGCCTGCATCTTGAAGGCTATCGATGTGAATCGGAGCTGAGGTGAAGTTCAATGAACGAAGCTGGTAATGAATGGTTCAAGATTTAATTCGTCCCCTCTCAAATTTATTCCTCGGTGTGCGATTGTCACTGTGAGATTACAGTTCAGTTTCGCGATTAATTGATTGATTGATTGTTAGACACTTTTTTTGCGACATTGGGCGGAAGTCAATTTCCATTTAACAATCGCGCATGTTGGACGCGACAGGCTGAGAAATAATGAGTACCTGTTATATACTACTAGTCTAGATTTAGCTTAGCTCAAAAACTTGGAACTTGGAACTTCAATAATATCAGCCTTATGATATTTTGAGCGACTTATTTCATCTTCTCTTCTCTTCAAGACCGACAGAATCTAATGATAATAATACTCAGGTATGCCTTGAAACATGATTTCGGTTTGATTTTATTTAATCTCTTTATATGAGACTTCATGATTTTTTGTGGTTTGTAGAACCACGATTGCAAGAACGCCTTTGCTGTTTACAATGATTGCTCCCTGGTCCTTTCATTCAAAACCTAATGCTCCCAACTCCGAGTATGCTCATATGCATGTCGTATCCAGCAATCAATGCCCACCCATATGTCTTATCTCGTCACTGTCTATCAACTTCCATCCTTCTCCATCTAACGTCCCACTAAAAGTGCAGGCTTTTGTGCCGGCTCAACTGGTTGTGGTGGCATTCTCTCTATCTGCTTGATCAAGAACTCTCTCTCATCTATGAATTGCTCATCCTCTGTGCGATCTTCCAAGAAGTGTTTTAAGAAGTTCAACAATCTCTCCCGATTGTTGAGCAGTATTCTCTGTACCGCCATGGATTTGTGTGGATTTGCCACAAAGACTTTAAAAACATGAAATCCTTCGTATTGTACCATCTTTCTCTCGTCCCTAAGCAGATTCATGCATATTTTTTAAATGCTCTCCTCGGTCGACATATGCTGTCATGACTGTATAATTAGCTCGATCCAGAAGAATCTCGCCCAGAAGTTTTATAGACTGTCTTTTGGTGACATAACTTGCTGATTGGACCAGGATATTGTTATATTTGTCAAAAAACAGGTCAAAATTGGTTGCCAAATATTGTGCCACAATTTGTTTGTGTTTTGTCAACAATTCCTATAGTTGCATTAGCTTTATTCCTTCCAATATGATTACACTGCTTACCCTAAAAGTTGTGAAAGCATCTGCTCCAACCTCAAATGATCCTTGGTCGATCCAGTTGAAGAATTTCCAGAAGACCCCCTCTCCGGTTTGCTTGATCTCTGGCTGTATATGAGTCAACCCTTTTGTGCTAACATCACCGTCCTTGACAACATCATTGTATAGAATAATAGCTGCGGCAGCATCATTCTTCAAAACCTCTCGTAGGACTGTGCCTGCAGGCGTAGCACTTTCCTTGTGCTCGTAACCATTGCACAGCTCCACCAGTACCTCCGGCCTATTATTTATATAACATAACTAAGCGCCATAGGCTCGCTCTTCGGTGATGCTGTCGCGGGTCGGAACCGTAGAACATAAGAGAAGATAACCTGGGCATCTTTTCTCGACTCGAAAGGAAGACGGTAAAGGTTGATGGCAAGGAGGTAGAGCAGGTCTTCCTGGATCATTCCAGTTACCAGTTGGTGAACTTGCTCGGGGGTGCTTTCAATTTCTGTGGAATGGTTAGTGGATTGTAGAATAAGCTGTGCGAAGAAACTTACCTTGCGTTCCTTGCAAGATAAATTTCATCTGAGATAGAGATTTTGCCAGCTCTTCAGCCTGTCGACTCGTCAGCTCATCCATAGTTCACTTGTAACTTTCCAATGCGCAAAGAGTATGTATACCTTCGCAGCACCTCCAGGGCCATCGAGCTTCAATATGAAGTCCTTGGCCTGCTTCGATAGATCCACCGTATTTGGGCGCTGCTTTCTTCCGAATAGAAATGACATCTTTGTCCTTGGGTTCAAATTGTTTCTAATTGTCTTCAACTTGTCTGTTGGTGTTTACCGGTGGCTTCAATCAAAGTCCGATGTGCTGGCATTCAACAAGGATTTTCTGATTGACTTGTGAATATGGCATGAATATGAAGTCTATCATCCATTAATAGAATGACATTTTTAATATCTAACTGAGCCGTAGTTGATGTTGTATGTTGTATGTTGTCATAACACGATTCCATCCTAGGACCTTCCTTCCACATTCTATCAATCCTCCCATGTCTACTTATTATTATTATTATTACTTGTATTGATTGATTGATTGATATTTAGGAGTTTGACCGAGGTTTAAGCGTTCAACCCCTGGTCTATTTCCCCAGCAACTAAGGGATCTGATCTGATGTTGTCTTTGACGGGTTTTGATAGGAGAGAGACGAGTGAAGGAGGCATGAAGTATGAATGAAGTGTGAAGTGTGTCTGTCTGTCTGTAGTAACCTTGGAAGCTATTTGTACTCTGTACTTGTATATCTTTCTTCAATCAATGAATCTCATCTTAAGATGAACAATGTGAAATGTTAAATGTTATTTGTTACTTTAAAGGACGACGTTCATATATATAATAATTTGTTTTTATTATGTAATTTTTCATCTTTCATTTCTGTATCTAAATCTATATCTGTATTTATATTTATATTTCTATTTATATTTATATTTTATTATTTATATTTATATTTATATTTATATTTATATTTATATTTATATTTATATTTATATTTATATTTATATTTATTTTTATATTTTATTTTATTTTATATTTATATTTATATTTATATTTATTTATATTTATATTTATATTTATATTTATATTTATATTTATATTTATATTTATTTATATTTATATTTATATTTATATTTATATTTATATTTATATTATATCTATATTATATTTATATTTATATTTATATTTATTTATATTTATATTTATATTTACCTTTATATTTATATTTATATTTATATTTATATTTATATTTATATTTATTTATATTATTTTATATTTTATATTTATATTATATTTTATTTATATTTTATTTATATTTGTATCTAATCTATATCTATACCTTTATCTCCATCTCTACAAAATCTATCAGATGCATTCTTCCTGGTTGGTCTCCCTCCCATCCATCATCCATCCATCCTCCATCTCTTATCGCGATGTGATCACGTGCTGATAGTGACTTGGATAAAAAAAAATCCATATCCCACATAAAAAATTTCAAGAGATAATTTCTTACTTTGAGGCGAATATCTGTACTAGATATTTCGTTATTTTGTCTGTTTTTTCCAATATTTGTCACCTATCAATAAGAGTTTGAAAGTCCAATTCAACTCCCTCCAAAATGTCTGGTCCAACTCCAGATATCGAGAAGTATGCTCCATCGGATTCCGGTAGTTCTGAGGCATCTGATATCCTTGACTTGAAAGATGATGAAGGGTGGGAAGATGCTGAGCCTGAAGAGGAGGAACAAAATCAATTCGTATCGTTATTAGATGACGAAGTCTTCTCAGATATGCTTGCCATGCTTCAACATTGCAAAGAGAAACACAGCTTTGATTTCTTAGAAGTCAGACAAACCCTAGGTCTGGACTTTTATGGCAGTATCAAACTTACCAACTACCTCAGATCTAAGACTCAAAATGGTGAGAAACCTTCTCAGAGTATTTCCAAGGCCGACTTGGAAGACGAGAAATATCTCAAGCCAGTCTTGGAGGATGATGCTTTTCTTTTTTCCCTTGATGATCTTCCTGATATCGTCGAACAAGCCAGCGGCACTGGAAATGGCAAAGAAGTCGAATCTGGACCTCTCGTCACTCGTGTTTCTGAATTAGAAGAGGAGCTCAGGAGAATCCAGTCCCAATTTGAAGAATTACCGAAACACAGTCAATGAAACTCTGGATGAGCGCTGGAACAAATCCACAGGCCCTGCTGCAACCAAGAAAGAGGAGAAGCGAGATGATGATAGTCAATACTTTACCTCTTATTCATACAATGGTTAGAAATCTGCTCATTCTTATCAGTATTGCTCTTCTAACCCCCTCCAGATATCCATGAGACTATGTTGAAGGATACTATCCGTACTGATGCCTATCGTGACTTCATCTATAATAACAAGTCTCTTTTTGAAGGAAAGACTGTTTTAGATGTAGGTTGTGGTACTGGCATTCTTAGTATGTTCTGTGCCAAAGCTGGTGCAGCTCGAGTAATTGGTGTTGATAATTCGGATATCATCGAGAAAGCACGTGAGAACATTTTTTAACAATGGCTTCGCTGATAAAATCACTCTACTCAAGGGTAAGGTTGAAGAAGTCAAGCTCCCTGTTGATCATGTCGATATCATTGTTAGCGAATGGATGGGCTATTGCTTGTTATATGAAGCTATGCTCGACAGTGTCATCTGGGCTCGAGACAAGTACCTGAAGCCGGATGGATTGATGGTTCCTAGCCACATGAACATGTGGGTTGCTCCCGTGGCTGATCCGGATTACGTCGCCGACCATATTGATTTCTGGAGAGACGTCTATGGCTTCGACATGAAAGCAATGCAAGCCGGCATCTACGATGATGCCCAGGTCCTCGACATGCCAGCTAGAACAATCTGTGGCGAGCCTTTCCCATTCTTGCAATTGAGCTTGCATACAACCACAGTGAAAGATCTTACTTTCAAGAGAAAGTGGGAAACGAAGCTGAATCAAGATATCGATGCTTTGGATGGCTTCATGATTTGGTTTGATAGTTTCTTCATGCCCACCCGAAAAGATGAGGTTCCAGAAAACGCAAAGGCAGAGGAGTGGGCAAAGGAAGGAAAGAAGGGAGTTGCATTCACAACAGGTCCTAAAGCCAAGGTGACACATTGGAAACAAGGCGTGTTGCTCATCGATAATGCCAAAGAGCAACCAAAGGAACATAAGAAAGGCGAACAGATAAGTGGTGAATTAGAATACCTAGTTGCCGATGATTATTCGAGAGCATTGACCATTGGTGTGGACTGGAAGTTTAAGGGCGAGGAGAATGCGGTCTCTCAGACATGGAAGATGAGATGATTTGTTTGATTGGCAAACAAACGGTAAAAGGGTATGGTGGATTGACAAGCGCTATGAGCCCCTGGCAATGATCCATAAACTGTTCGTTCAATGGTTACGAGGCTAATCTTGCAAAAATAGCTTTTGCTGGAGTAGGAATATGGGAGCCAATATTAGACGATATTCTGTGCCCGTAGTTCAAATAGAGTATATGTTCGTACTTAAATCTCAAATGATACATCATGAATCTGTGAGATTTTGAAATAATGACTACGTATATTTTGGTGTTGAAACATCAAACGCATTCTCGTTGTTCGTCGGAACAATCCATCCCCTTTCTTGATCTTCGGTCGGAGTTATCTTGGTAGATAAGCTTCGGCTAGGAGATAGTTTGCATGACGAAACCTTGTGATCGATCGCTCATCCTAGCATTGGTCAGCGAAATGCATCACTGATAACTTTTTCTGATAAGTAATACTTGTAGTGACAATCTATCATGGCCGCCGTCCTTATATTATTATCTACTCCCGGCTAGTTTTATTTTCATAACGGCAACAGTATCGCTTCTGTGTATATATATCTGGTTACCCCTTCATTTCCATCTAGCTTCTCGCCTATACAAAAACAAGAACAACAACAACAAAATGGCTCCCGACAGAGGTACAACACACTCTCCTGCCAACTACCGATCAATTTCCACCCGCACATCCGAACATGATGACCTTGCCCTCCGCCGCAGACGAAGCGAACAGCGGCAATTCATAGCTGCGCATGCAGAAGAAGGGCAGAATTTCACGCTTAGAGGGATCCTCGTCGGGCTAGGCGTCGGGCTGATAATATGTTTTTCCAACATGTATTTTGGTCTGCAGACGGGTTGGGTCTCGTCCATGGCCATGCCTGCTTCACTTATCGGGTTTGCATTCTTCAAAACATTGTCGAAGCATCTTGATTTACCTTTTACTCCGGTGGAAAATGTATTGGTGCAGACGGTGGCTGGTTCAATGGGGACGATGCCTTTGGGTTGTGGATTCGTGGGAGTCATGCCGGCCTTGAATTATATGATGAAGCCGGAGGAACAGGGTCCAATCTTCCTGAGTACTTGGAAACTTATACTTTGGTCATTGGGGCTTTGCTTTTTTGGAGTGGTGTTTCGGCGGTACCATTGAGGCGACAGGTTATCATTAAAGAGAAATTGAAGTTTCCCTCTGGAACGGCGACGGCGTTGATGATTGGGGTTTTGCATGGGAAAGAGACGACTGCAAGCGGACCGCCCGTTTCCAGTTCTGGGGGCGCCGATGAGAGTGACGAAACAGAATCTAGAAATTATACAGACGAGAGTGTCGCGGATGTTGAAGAAGTGAGCAAGGCTGAGGGAGGTAGCTGGAAATCTAAGGTGAAGCTGTTGGTGATCTCATTCTCGATCTCAGGATTTTATACTCTAGCAACTTATTTCTTCCCCATACTCCGGAAATTACCGATCTTTGGCACAGCAATTGCCCAAAATTGGTTATGGACGTTGAATCCGTCCCTTGCATATGTTGGACAGGGGATCATTATGGGCCCAGCAACAACCACGCATATGCTTCTCGGGGCAGTTGTTGGTTGGGGAATACTTTCGCCTCTGGCCAAAAACAGGGGCTGGGCTTCTGGTCCAGTCAGTGATTGGGAGACAGGAAGCAAAGGCTGGATTGTTTGGATTTCATTGGCGATAATGTTAGCGGATTCGGTAATCAGCCTTGGATACATTGCTCTTAATCCTTTGATCAACAATGGTGAACATTTCATCGGTGAGGCTCAACGAAAGATCAACCGACGAGATTGGTGGGGTCTTGTATCGATTGGAACACCACAATCCACCACCGGATATGCTCCTATAAACGGAGAAGATTCCGGAAATCATCGGGAACAGCATGCATCAACTGCTCTTGACGAATCATCATTCTCAGGCAGCACTCATCAACCTGAAGCAAAAGATTTGCCGGAGCCCGATGCACCCCCGGAACATCTCGTCAATTCTCGCACCGTCTGGATTGGACTCATCCTCTCCATCGCGTTCTGCGTAGCCAGCATTCGCGTGGTGTTTGGCGAGTTGGGTCCCCCTATCCGCAACTATCATCGCCGTCTTAATGGCCCTCATACTCTCCATTATGGGTGTCCGAGCCCTCGGCGAAACAGATCTCAACCCTGTCTCCGGAATTTCGAAACTAGCCCAATTATTTTTCGCACTCATCATTCCCCAATCCAACAAAAACTCCGTCCTGATCAACCTCATCGCCGGCGCCATTTCCGAAGCCGGTGCCCTACAAGCCGGTGACTTGATGCAAGATCTCAAGACGGGCCATTTAGTCGGTGCAGCTCCAAATGCACAGTTCTGGGGTCAAATTATTGGCAGTGCTGTTGGTGCGGTCGTTAGCGCGTTGATATACAAACTCTATACAAATGTTTATCAGGTTCCCGGAGATCTATTTCAGGTTCCCACAGGATATGTTTGGATCTTCACGGCGAGATTGGTTACCGGGAAGGGCTTGCCTCATATGGCTGCCCAGTGGGCTATTGGTGCTGCGGTGATTTTTACCGGGACTACCTTGTTGAGAATTTATGCTACGGGGACGAAGTGGCACTCTTGGATTCCGGGGGGGCATTGCGGTGGCTGTTGGTATGTCTCTCTCTCGTCCTCCTCTCCCACTCACAGCCTTCCCTCTTCATCTCTTCCCTCTTTGTAAAATTCAAGACGTCAACACTAACAAAACCAGGTATGTACAACACTCCCGCATTCACTCTCGCTCGTGCAATCGGCGGGTTCATCAACTTGTACTGGCGTTCCTACCGCAAGAGAGAAGAAACCCCCATTGTCGTCTTGGCTAGTGGTTTGATCCTTGGAGAGGGCGTCGTCAGCATTGTTAACCTGGTTTTGGCCAGTGCAGGAGTGCCCCATTTGTGATTCATCTAAACCAGAACATGGAATATATAGTATAGATAGATAGAGAGAGAGAGAGAGAGAGATGGATATAAACACCTAATTATATAAGAGAAGAGAGCAAAACCAAAGCACGCCAAGGAAACTACATAAAATATATTCCTCATCTCCTCCTCGTCTAGTGCACCACCCCGCAGCATGACGCCGAGATAGATGTATCATGCTGAAAACACACCTGCACCTGTACTCTTCGCCAGTGGTTAATTAATCCTCTACATACATACATACATACATACATACATACATACATACATACATACATACATACATAAAAGCCAAATAAAGAAAGGATAATATAAAAATAGAAAGCAAGATCCATGGATTTGAGGAATATATCACTCACTCACTCACTCACTCACTCACTCACTCACCCACGGATTGAGTTTCTGTTTTGATGCCTGTTCGATTTGCTAAAGATGTCAAGACGAGAGTACTATATTGCTATGTAGGTATGCATAATCAACCATCTGATTTATCTGTCTTATTCTGATTCTGATTCCGATTCTGGTTCTGGTTCTGATTCTGGTTCTGATTCTGATTACATTTCTCCATCCGCCCACACGCCCATCAGCAGGTAGATAACTAACACCAACTTCATGTCTTCCTCCGTCCCTCCATCCCTCCGTCCCTCCCGTCTGTCCATTCGTCCATTCCCTGAGATGAACATGTAGGTAGATGAGGTAGAAATCTCTAATGTACAATCAATTGCGCGTTCTTGGTAGTCCGCTCTCTTCTCTTTTCACAGGGAATTGGCATCCCCTTGTCCATGATACCCTCCGCTCCCAACCTCACACGCTTATATTGGCTTGCCTCTTTTCTTCCCCAATTCAC
Source organism: Monilinia fructicola (assembly GCA_008692225.1). Taxonomy (NCBI): domain Eukaryota; kingdom Fungi; phylum Ascomycota; class Leotiomycetes; order Helotiales; family Sclerotiniaceae; genus Monilinia; species Monilinia fructicola. Next base: position 1,744,964 of record VICG01000013.1, on the reverse strand, counting down.
TCCCCATTCTCACTCACTACCTCTACAACGCAACATACATCCCAGATGATGCATCTCACAAATTCCAGGGGAAAAAATGCAAACGCGCGTTCCCCAAATCCCGCATTCCGAATGATCCCAAGAACTAAAAACACTACCCATCCAATATCCATAGTAAGTGTAGGTTAGCTAAGTAGCTAATATAAGTATTAAAAAAAGTTTTTCTCCATTCCACCTCCCACGAGTCGCAACTCGAATCGTCGCCACTAAAAACAAAAGGAAAAAACAGCGGGAGCAAAAAAATCAAGTCCAAATATCTGTCATGTCAAAAATAAATGGACTAATCCTCAACATGGAAGTAAGCCTCCCAAGAGATTTGAACCAAGAAGTATTGATCTTGTGACATTTTATCTCCGGCTTTATCTTAGCTTGCTTCACATATGCAAATATATGGATGTCATTGATTGCTGTTCCGGATAGACGAATTTTGGCGAAGAAATGTGCGATGTATGCGAGAATTGAGGCGAGAGTTAAGGGAGAGACATGGCAGCTGAGTTTAGCTACGAAGAAAAGAAAAAGGGGAAAAAAGTCATGTCAGGTCGTTATAAATTGTCCTCTCCTCCATGTGATTGGAGAAGAAAGAGCTATGAAATGCTGCACTTCAGATGCAGCAATCAAATAAGAAACCCCAAGACCTTGCGCCACGCTAGCAAATGCCAATCGATAAATGGAAGATGTTTGAAAACACATCGTTTTATGTGTAAGAAGTGAGATAGTTTATGGGCTTATGTTCTTCTGAAATTTCCGTGTAGCGGGGGTATTGATTTTGAGGTCTGGATGCGTTTCCCAAGGTGCAATAGTTCAAAGAGATGATTGCCGAAATTTATTCCTTGGCCGCACAGACAACCATTAGAAGGGTGTTGAAAGTCCATTCTTAGATTGTCGTTTACTGAAACGATGGGTCTTCCTTCGAGTATCTCCCAAGCCATCTTCTCCTCCCAGGCTTGCTTGGCTTTTGGTTAGATGATGTCGACCTGACCGATCACTGTGACCATAGTTGTCTTGATAGATACTTGTTCCATGGATAGTGCTGCTAGGACTGGTGGCCGTGGATGGCATATCGAAACCCGTATCGCTATTATACGAGCCAACCATACTTTGTGATAATGCCATATCTTTGGCTTTCTCAATGGCTTCTATCCATTCCTGTGCTGATGTCTTCGAAGGATCATTTGAGGTTGCTGAGGACTTGGTGTCCTCGAAAGTATAATGTGTCCCGCGCTGATTTTGATTAGAATGGAAGTACTTATTTTGAAACAAAGAACTTACTGTATCCACACACCACACAGATTGGCCTTTTGCATCCAACTGGACTCGCCACGAACAATCAGAAGCTAGCAAGGAAATATCCGTTTTTTGTCTTTTTCTCATCACCCCCTGCAGCAGCTAAGATGATTCTTGCACTAGACGTGACCATTACAAGCCTTGCTCTTTTTTTTGTGGTTGAACCTCCGAAGAATCTGGCAAATCCTCCTTTCTTTTCGGGAACTTCTTCGCCATTCTTTGTGTTAGGGCTGTGCGGCAAGGGCGACGACAAAACCATTAAATTTCCCAGCTTCAAGATCCGCTCGTTACTTCTTGTCAACACGGGCGACCATTCGATATCCAGCTGAGTTGGTGGGGGAAGTTCGGTGATTATTCTGGGCTGCGGCCTTGAGTTACCATTCGATGGACCGTTGGATGGAACAGATTGTGGCGGTCCGTTTGGTGTTGCTAAAGGTGGCGGCGCGTTCGAATAGCCATTGAGGTTAATCAGCGTAGGTTCCTGCGTCGGTGGAATGTAAGGCTTTAATCTAGGAGCCTTCACTTTCCAGAGATCGCGACTGAATCTAACTCCGCTGAAAAATTCGTGGTTCTTGATGTGCTCGATCGATAATCTCCTCTGAGGGTCAAGAACAAGAAGCCTCTCGACAAGATCTCTAGCGGCTGGGGGGAATCCTTTCGGAAACTCGTACTCCAAAGCCACAATCTTCTGAAAGGTTAGGTATTCATTTGCGGCTTTGAAAGGAGGTCTTCCGGCCAAGAGTTGGTATATGATACACCCGTACGCCCATAAATCACTTGCCTTGCAAGCATTTTTTATCCGTCAATAATTCCGGGCTGACGTACTCGGCCGTCCCAACAAACGAACTCGCTCTTGTCGATTCATCATCAACGTTATTGGTTATATCATACGAATTCGGAGTCGACCCAGGAGGAGGGAGTAGTTTAGCGGTTCCGAAGTCTGTAATCTTGATGTGCATCTTATCATCCAATAAAACATTTTCGGGCTTCAAGTCTCGATGTATCACTCCCTTCTGGTGCATAATATCTATTGCCTCGAGAAGTTGAGCGCCGTAGAATCTTGTGCACTCTTCGTCAAACGATCCGATCTTTTTCAGTACTCCTAACAATTCTCCGCCGCTAGCATACTCGAGGACGTAGTATAAACACGCGCTATCCTGGAATGTGAAGAATAACCGAATGATACCTATGTAGTTTGTTAGAAGATCAGGCGCTTCACTGGGAGGTGAAGGTGAAAGAATAATATCTGCGTGGCACGCTTCTACGGTGCAGCTGGAGGTGTCTTTCTTACCTGGGTGGTCCGATAATCGATTCAGAGTGTCTTTCTCTATATTCACATATTTGATCTTTTTCTCCTTGATTATATGCTTCTTGTCCAAGATCTTTACGGCATGATCTATAAGGGTCTGGCGGTCCGTTGCGAATAACACCGTGCTGTATGAGCCCTCCCCCAATGTTCGCCCAAAAATGAAATCCTGCACCCCCTTCCTCACCTGCTTCAGATGTACTTTCCCATCCGCGCCAATCTCCTCACGAACACCTACGGCTGCACCTCTCACTTTCCACTCTTCCGCGGTGACCACGTTCCCTTCGGTGTCGTAGTGCTTGTTAGCCGCGGACGCAGGATGTGCCGGATTATCGTAACCTCCCCCCACTCCCTCGAACTTCTCCTCGGTGGCATGGGCCCGTTACCCGGTGGTAAGGTATGACTGTTGTTGTATGATCGATCTCTATGACTTGCTTCCCTCGAAGGGACACCTGCCTGCATTGCTGTAGCTGCCGACCTTGAATCACTCCTTGACGGTATGGCCCCAGGCATTGAAGATTTCGAAGATTCAGTCCTCAGTCTGTATGATCCGTGATCTCGATTGGGTATTGCGTTGGGAGGAGGTTGTGCTGCGTAGACCCCTGAAATTGGCCGGCCGGCCCCGGGAGGAGGATATGATCTATTTCCGTTCTGCATTGGATGTGGTTGGTATGGGGGAAATGCTTGTTGTTGTTGAGATTGGTGATTTATGGGCATTGATTGTCGATATGCCTTCGCTGCAACAGCTCTTGGCAAAGGATCCTGCTGCGCCTGTACCTTGATCGATTCACCACTACTCGAAGCTGAATGGGAATTTGTACGTTTCAGATCTGACATTTGTGGAATTTCTGGGGATGGTGTCGAATTTGAAGAAGGGTCGCTTGGTGAGCCGCGTCGGAGGATATTAAAGATGGAATGTCGCTTTGATTGCGTTTTGGGAATCTGGAGTTTTCCGCGCGTCTTTTGATTCCGAAGAGGTTAAATCTACAGCTTGAGTTGATGCAAATGTAGATTCGTGATTGGCATGTTCATTATTGTGCTCATTCGATGCTTCGGATGCATCATCAGGATTAGCTATGCGTAAGCCACCTAAGGACTGGGAAAGGGATAAATCGTTCTCCATAACCGGCGTCGTTTCTTGGGATTGACTCGTGAATTTATTGACCAGTACAGTAGCGTGGTAAATGGCCGTCAAGCAGCGAATTTGATCCTAGATTATATCATCATCCCAATGCTAATATTGTCAAGGTCGGTCCTGGTAATTCTGGCAGATATGATACGGGTACCGGTACCGTAGTAGGAGGTAGATGGATGGGACAGGTATGTCAAGGAAAGGTGGTGAGGGAGTGAGTGAGGGAATGGTAATAAAGATAAGAAGCAGAAGAAGAGAAGAGAGGAAGAAGAAGAGGAGGAGGAGGAGGAGGAGGAGGAAGAGGAGGAGGGAGAAGAAGAAGAAAGAAGAATAATAACAACAACAATAATTAAAATCCTCACGTTTTTGACGAGGAACCAATAATCTTAAAAGAGGGGATCGAATATAATAAGTCCTGGTGATGGCCCTCTCTGTTTTGATTTGTTCCTTTTCTTTTCTTTTCTTTTCTTTCCTTTCCTTCTGTCTTCCTCTCTTCCTTTCTTTCTTTCTTTCTATGTTTCTTCCTTTTGGTTTTCCTATTCCGCTTTCTTTCGCTCTCCTTACGTAGAGGAAGAGAAGGAGGGCAGGAGGGGGGAAGATCTGGAATGGAATCGATACAAGTTGATTTGATATGATATGATATGATTTGATATGATTTGATACGACACGATACGATATGATATGATATGATATGTATCCGTACAATACAGACGCAGGCAGCTTCACGTTGGTTGATCTGCGTACGCTATTGTGGCTTTGGTGTGCTGTATTCGGGTACGGAGTACGTTTAGGTTTGATGTTCTTGAGTCTTTTCTTCTTCTGCTGGGGTGATCCAAAGATAGAAACAATGTCCTTTTCTTTAAATTGAACTTTAAGACGGTTGAGATTCGGAAGGCTGGAAGGATTGATTGGTTTGTATTCAGATCAATCTTCGTCCAAGTTGAATGAAAAATTGAATGAATGAGAGAACATTTAATTATAATATAATTAGAAACGAAATGAACCCGCCCAAATAAGATCATCTAGTGTTCCATTCATTCAATGATTTCATTCATTCAGTCAGTCAGTCAGTCAGTCAGTCAGTCGGTCGGTCGGTCGGCCATTAAGATGATGGATTGCCGTATTGCTCTGCTCTGCTGTAGTGAGCGAGTAAGGTAAGTGAGTTAAGGGAGTTAAGTGAGTAGCAGGGACGAGGTAGTAAGTAATAGGTAGGTGAATGAGTAAGTAAGTGAGTAAGTGAGTGAGTGAGTGAGTGAGGACTCGAGTAGTAAAGTGAGTAGTAAATGAGTAGTAAGTAAGTAGTAAGTGAGTAAGTGAGTAGTAAATGAGCAAGTGAGTAGTAAATAAGCAAGTGAGTAGTTCTAAATGAGTAAGGTAAGTACCTAGGTAAGCAGGTTAAGAATCAAAAGAGTGAGAACGTCAAAGGGATATAAGATGGAGAGCTTTTGAGCTTGCACGTTAAGGTACAATGGAATCAAAGTACTCGAGTAATGAAATGGATGAAGTGATACACCAGTACTACATATGTCACCGAGATGCTTATATCTCGTATAGAGTGAGTGAGAGAGGTTAAGGAAGAAGAAGAATAATAATAATATTTATTTATAAAGGAAAAGTTATAATTAAGTCTTTGATTTTATATCTCTTAGGCTTATCTACCTTGTCTTCTATTAATACTAGGTACTTATTAGGTAGGTACTTAAGGAAACCTTAGAAGGTATTTATATATCTATTCAAAGATTAAATATTAAGAAATTATATAAATATAATTAGTATATATAGGGTTATTATTATACGAGTATATAGATTTAGAATATCTATTAGAATATCTATATCTATAGATATTAGTATATTTAATTATATATATATATATATATATATATATATATATATCTATTTATATATAGAGTATATCTCTTATTATAAATATACTCGAGTATTTATATTTATAATACCTTATCTACCTAGGTATATAAATAGACTACTTTATCTCCTTTATTCTTTATTCTTTATTAAATAATTATAATAAGAAAAAAAGCTAATAAGTATTATTATTATTATTATTATTATTATTATTATTATTATTATTATTATTATTATTATTATTATTATTATTATTATTATTATTATTATTATTATTATTATTATTATTATTATTATTATTATTATTATTATTATTATTATTATTATTATTATTATATTATTATTATTATTATTATTATTATTATTATTTTTTATTATTATTATTATTATTATTATTATTATTATTATTATTATTATTATTATTTTATTATTATTATTATTATTATTATTATTATTTATTATTAGTATATATAATGAATATGTGAAAAGTAATCCATCAATCTTCTTACAGCAGCGATGTGGATACTACACTAGGTATATCTTCACTGTACTGTACGTATGATTTTACTATATATTAGTAATAGTAGTTTGACCGGTACCCAGTGTGGGTTTGGAATTGGCAGAGCTGTCTATCCCCACTATGTACAGCAGACTATATATATATATCTACTACTCAAGTAGGTGAGATACAATCCACAATCTACAATCTACAATCTACAATCTCCAGCTACTCTGTACTCCGTATACTTTGCACTCTGTACAATTATAGTTATAGTAGTTATAGTACTACCAAGGTACTTAGCTAATACTTAGGTAATGCCTCACGTGGCCTTAGTTCTAACTCCAATCAATGCTTTGGCTTCGGTTGCAAGATGATCGATCTCATCTCTCCTTATTACTGTATGATCAATTATATGTTTCCCACAAGTATCTTCCGCTCATATATATCCACGGATATGTCACTGTCACTGGTGATGCACATACTACTCGGGCATACTAGCCAACGCTTCATGGCCTCTCTACCAAGCTTTTTTGTTGGCAAATTGAGAAGCAGATGCTTGTTGACAAGTGATTAAAACGTTTGAGTCTTCATTAGTTCTAACCTTAGAACTAACCTTTACTCATACACTTCGCGAATTCTATTGTAATTATCAATTGGTTGGAAAACAATCGCTCTTCTTTCTAAAGAAGAGAAACCAACCCAGAAAAGCATTTCTAGGTATGCTGAAATGATCACATATACACAAGTCAATCGAAACCTGCCAACGGATGCTATGATATATCTCTACATCATGCTGTCCCTCATGCTCATTGCTACCCTGAAACTCAAGTTGAGCTAGAGTATCCATCACTAGTGGGAGTATATTATCTTGTATGGCTTTATTCTTATTCGTTCTTTCCAACTCAAGGCCTCAAAGAGTGGTTTGAGGGGTCCCGATATGACCGATATTTGCTTTCCTTTCACAAAACAGAAAGAATATGAGCGTTCTTTCCTCCTCACGTGGACCAAGGGAGCAATCTTCACCTCATTTGAATAAGCTGTTTCTCTTCAAGATAACTTGCCTTCTGTTATCATGTTTCGTAATTATTCCAATCATCGACATAGTCATGATTCGATTAACTCCATCGCTTATAACCATTGGTTTGTGTGATATCAAGGACTACGATAGACGTACAAAACGTCGAGCTAAGTTGCAACTTGGAAACACTCCACGAGCCACGCCCCATTCACGCCAGATCATTCTACCAATCAGATCCATTAGCTCAAAAAACAGAGTCTATGGCCCATCTGTTAGTACTATACCAAGCAACGATGGAAGCCACCTTGCAAACCAAACTAATCGACAGCCGGATGATGGCCATAATGTTCCTAGGCTAGAGTCTCCTTTTGCATTGGAGTGCATTTTCCAAACGCCTGTTCCCGATCAAGATTCAGGGATTTCAGAATGGACAAATGCAGCACCCCGCTCGTCCAATAGCACGATTTACCAACAACTACTCTGTAGATGACTCTTCGGGGGTGGTAGAACTATCCGAGAGATACAATGACGCTAGGAAGGAAACGTTCGAGGAGTGGCTCGATGCCAGACGAGCAAAGATAACGGACGAAATTCAGGAGGCACAAAGTAGCCAAGAATCTGCGGAGCTTGAAATGGGCGAGGAATCTTTCGAGAATTTCAGCGCCAGACGGTTCTCTTCTCCTTCCAAGGACAATTTTGACTACGGCGGATTCGTCGAAAGTCCTAGTCAGCAGGAAAGTGACCAAAGCCGAGGATCTTCACCTTTCGGTAAGGCTGTACGCTGCACAATCCTTGGCATCACAACTCAAGACTTCTGGGGCTTGTTATCATTCGAGGCAAGGGAACGATTGAGATGGAGCAAAATCATTAATGTATCTTAGAACCAGAAGAAGTCTCGACCACCCCTCATCTTCAACCCCCAGCAGCACAGAGGCTACAGGGTCGTGCAAGATTACCTCGTTCCCCTTTGTTCCTCGCACAAAACGCGTCAAGCTCACCAGAGCATCGTGTAAGCACAATTCCTTCATTCATCTCTGTTCTGATGTCTCTTCCTTCTTTCTCGGAAGGGATTACTAACTTCCAACACGTTATAGCCTATAGCCAGTTTAACCCCGAGGGTTGTATCTCATGTAGCTACTCATAACGCTCCAGGTCATTTGCTTACAGAGCCAGCTCAGTGCCCTGGATCTAGCCCTCACCTTCGCTCTACTCGCCAGCCTCGCACATTGAGGCACCAAACTAACAGTTTTTTCATTCGATGACTCAGAAAGATCTAGCGTTGCCTATGAACAAGAAAGAGCATTGTCTTCATCGACAACCGACAGCCGACCACGGCCATCTGAAAGTCTTAATCTCCGTCAAGAATTACGGGGAAGTTCTTTACAAAGTTCTCGAATACCTTCGTTTGCAAGCTCCTTTCGCAGTGACCTGCCCCCTCTTCATGACCAGACAATATCTGCACAATCAGGAGAGATTGAGAATGGGGCGGGTTTCAACCAACGCACCCGTGATGAGGAAATGGGCCCTCATAGTCTTAGCCTCATCGCTGAGCAGTCAGTAATATCTACATCTACTTCCAATGATCCTTCTCGAGAACTAACTCTACCACCGCCATTCTCAACTATTTCTAGATCAGTTTCGAGGGCAGGATCACTTCCAAGCTCTCCACCAGATGGATATCCAAATAGACCTTCTCTTTCAAGCATAATCAGAAGTTCTTCCGGTGGCCCCTCAGTGAGCCCTTCAAGGGATGTCTCTATTTCAAGCTCCGTTATAAGTCAACTAATTCGAGAGCATGAGGAGAAACAGACGTCAAGTCCACCGGTGAGCTCACCCTATGCTTAGACTTTTACTTCTACTAAAGTTTCTTGTGTAACAGTCTGGTGGACACCGACGACAAAATCCTATCGTCAGAGCGGCTGCACGCTTATTCTCTAGCTCCAGGTCACGATCACCTCGACGCAACTCTCCCCCACCTTCACCTTCTCCATCACCACGTCGTCGTCGTGTACGACTACAGCCAACTCCAACTCCAACTCCAACGAGAGAAAGTGACACAAGTCCACGAACATATACCCCGTCCAGGGGATATGCTGTATACAATGATTCTCTTCCGGCGGCATCTCAGCCTCAAACTCCCGCTCACTTACCCGAAGCTCGACATCAGTCCCGCTTCCATGCATCTCTATATACTGCACCCACAACTCGATCCATGGCCCGACTGGGAAGTCTCGTCACATACTCTGTGGATCATACACACCGACTAGACCTAATGATCTTTTCCATCAAGATTCTGCTCAACGACGGATGCATGAAGCTGATACTCGATGGGTGAGACGTAGATCTGGCTCGCCAGCAGGAATGTCTGATGATGGCTTTCAAGGTCTCTATGGTGGTGTAGAAAATGGTGATGATGAACAAAGCTGGATTGATGGTGTGAGAGCTCGTAATGCTGAGATGAGAACTTGGCAGATTCGGGCTTCGGAAGCAGAATTCGATGATGATGAATAAGCTGAGATTGATGGACTCAAAGGGGTTTTATGAAAGGGATTATTTAGGTATGAATTATGTTCCTCATGGAAGCGACATTAATATTGTACTTGAGTGAGGAGGAGCCTCTTATCACTCCAGCTATGTCTAGTATACCTAGTCCAGAAGAATTGCCTCATCTGTTGGACTTTAATTTCTGGCATTACAAGATATAAAACATTGATATTTATGCCCACACACGTTGTTTTCTGTCAATGTTTATGACTGCGAATGATTGATTAGGTCACTCGAGGAAGAATACGAGTACGGTTGATAGGAGAGGTTTGAAGGCGTCTAGAATCTATATTCTTGGTGGTTGATCTTTGATCTACCTAGTAGTGTAACTGTGTAACCTGTTTGAGCATTGTTTATATGGAACTGACCTTGGAATTCGATACTCGAATTACACAAATGAATCCAAAATGCCATTGGATGTTAGCTCCTTGTAGGTTCCACATTCAAAACTGTTGAAGGCGAGAGAAAATTAAGTTGAAAAATACTCGAGTACTCGAGTAGTGCTTTTGCGTTAAATTATCAATACTTGCCGGTACTTCCAGCTTGGACTGGCCCGGGCTGCAAGGAGAGACGGGTCACGGGAGGTCATATCAAATCAAGGTTATGGCTAATGCCGAGAAAAGCTTAGCGCGGCTTTGATTTGCAGAACAGAACGGTATGACGACACTTCAGTTTTCCGTCCATTTCTCGACAACATGCTTCTAGAACGATGTTTCTCTTGGAAAGTATGCGTCGAAATCTTACCTGTTTTGGTCATGGTGAGGAATTCAAGGCTCAAAAGGTGTGGCAAGGTACAGTGCACTTTACCAGTGATCGTTCAATAAAGTTTGGGTTCATCTGCGGACCATTCTCTCCAGCTGTTTTGAATGTTGAGTGATTGGAGTAACCAACTCTACTCGAATGTTTGGGTGTCCATATCGGGTGAGAGAGTCCGTTTCACTTGCTGCTAGTCCATGGTCGGGTGCTACGGGTGGACATCTGATAACCCATCTCTGAAGTCTAATTCTTGTTCCTTAACCATTCACTACTATATCTCTCCATCATCTTTTTTTTTCCTTTCCGCGCTGTTAACACTTTCTACTTGTTAACGGTACTCTGGGGCCAGTGAAGAGTTTTATCTCTTCTTTCACCCTCCTTCTCAATTTCTAATACTTAATATTTAATTTCAGAAGCATCAACAGAGATGACTGCTAACAGTGGGCCCGCGATGGCCGATGGGCCATCACAAATTCCTTCGCACTCGAGATCATTGTCTGTCACTCACTCAGATATTCCTAATACGAGTATTTTGAACACTGCGCATCATGAAGGACGACCTAACCTAGCACCTACGAAAGTTTGGCAAACTGAAAGACCACGAGCAACGACAAAATCATCTCTACTGGCGCCAGCTTACAAAAGAGGTCAAACGAATACGTCCATGTTGAATGAAGCGATCTGGAGTAGAGCAAACGATTATAGAGACGATGGATCCACAAGTAGTAGCAGCAGCAGCGAGGACGAACAAGAAGTTCCAGAAGAGAAGAAGAGGAAGACGAGGTATATACCAGGGAAGAAAAATCTGAGTGATGCGGGTAGAAGGAATCAATATAACAAATTTCAGGTTGGAAATGATGATTTTCATACCAGGGGAAGGGTATCGAAGAGAGATGGGAGATTAAATATCAGTGTCAATGAGACCAGTAATCGAGGATACCTTGCGAAAGCATTAGGCGCCACTTTCTTCAATAAAATTGGGAATGACAATTTGGCGGACGAAACACCAGAGGCCAACCTTGCGAGACGTCAACGAGGAAAACTCTCAAGATCATCATCGGAAGAGACGGCCACTTCGGATATACCCAGACCGAGACTGAACATTGTTGTCATGGTTATTGGGAGTCGTGGCGATATTCAACCATTTTTGAAGCTGGGTAAAAATCTGAAGGAATATGGACATAGAGTGAGAATAGCAACACATCCTGCCTTTCGGGATTTTGTACAGAATGATTCGGGATTGGAGTTTTTCTCTGTTGGTGGAGATCCTGCTGAACTAATGGCGTTTATGGTCAAGAATCCAGGAATGATACCGACAATGGATACCCTGAAGAAAGGAGAAGTTGGAAGGCGAAGGGACCAGATGGCGGAAATGTTTGAAGGCTTCTGGAGAGCTTGCATCAATGCTACGGATGAGGAGAAAGATGTTACAAATCTTAAAATGATGGGAGATAAAGCACCATTCGTTGCAGATGCTATTATTGCTAACCCTCCATGTTTTGCACATGTTCATTGCGCAGAACGACTCGGCGTGCCTCTTCACCTCATGTTTACATTCCCATATACCCCGACGCAAGCATTCCCCCATCCTCTAGCCAATATTAAGAAAACAAACGTCGATCCGGGTTACACGAATTTCATGTCCTATCCGTTGGTAGAAATGATGACCTGGCAAGGACTTGGTGACCTAGTCAATAATTTCAGAGTTAAGACGTTAGGTCTGGAACCGGTATCGACGCTATGGGCCCCGGGTCAACTTTATCGCCTCAAGGTTCCATATACGTACCTGTGGTCACCCGGTCTTGTACCCAAACCCAAGGATTGGGGACCAGAAATTGACATTGCTGGTTTTGTCTTCCTGGATCTAGCAGATTCTTTCAAACCACCGGACGATTTGATAAAATTCCTTGATGATGGAGAACCACCTATTTATATTGGTTTTGGTTCTATCGTTGTTGACGACCCTGATAAGTTTACCGAGATGATCTTTGAAGCTGTGAAGAAAGCCGGAGTGAGAGCATTGGTTTCGAAAGGATGGGGTGGTCTTGGAGGTGAGAATACACCGGATAATGTATTCATGCTCGAAAATACCCCACATGATTGGCTTTTTTCCAAAAGTCAAGGCAGTGGTACATCATGGTGGTGCCGGAACGACCGCGATAGGCCTCAAATGCGGAAAGCCGACTATGATTGTTCCATTTTTCGGTGATCAACAATTCTGGGGGTCGATGATTGGTAGCTCGGGAGCCGGAGCTGATCCCGTTCCATACAAAAATCTAAATGCTGATAAATTAGCGGAAGGTATCAAGCAGTGTTTTGACAGATAAAGCGAGGGAAGAAGCCGAGAAAATCGCGAAGAATATTGAAGCAGAAGGTGATGGTGCACAGAACGCGGTCAAATCATTCCATCGAAGTCTCACTCTCCGAGGAGAGCATTCTATGCGATGTTCTATTTTTGAAGATCGAGTGGCGGTGTGGACTATGAAAGGCACGAGTTTGCGATTGAGCGCACTGGCAGCCGAATTGCTGATGGAGAGGAAGAAAATTACTTCCAAACAATTGAGACTCATTAGGCATCATGAGTGGAATGATTTTGAAGGGCCAGGTGAACCTATCAGCGGTGTTACAACAGCCGTTACAGGTATGGTCACGGGAGTGGCGGCTGGTGTGGGCAGTATACCATTCAAGGTCCGAAAGACGATAAAGAGGAGAAGTATGCATGAAGAGAGGAAGAAGAGAAGATCAGAAGATGCAAGAAAGAGTGGAAGTGGGAGTACTCTAGCTGAGAAGAAGTCAGACTTTCGAAAGAGTGCAGACACTTCTACCCTCACTCATCAAACGATCCAAGAAGACCAGATCGAAGAGAACGATAACCCAAGCCAAATTGCTGACAATGTAAACTCTTCGGCAGAAACAAATGACATCAGTCCTAAAGGTGCCATGAATTCACCATTTGGTGCCGGCATGTCAGGTCACACCACAAGTGGTGAACCTACCCGCCAACAAAGCCAGGCCAACAAAGGGGAACGAATTTCACAGGCCAACCAGAATAATTACAATATCGACAATCAATCCATGCTGTCCTCCGATCCCACGCATAACGAGGCCGAAGAAGTTGCAAAAGATATCGGACATGGCTTCGGCGAGTCAGCAGAAGCCGTGGCTCGTGCGCCCATGGATTTAGCACTCGCCCTCGCCCAAGGGTTTCACAATGCTCCTCGTCTATATGGCGATACGACTGTGCGTCGTCCAACTCGGATTACGGGTATGAAGAGTGGATTGAAAGCAGCTGGAGAGGAATTCATTTTTGGGATATATGATGGTGTGACGGGACTGGTGGTGCAACCTTATACCGGAGCTCGGGATCATGGTGCATTTGGTTTTGTAAAGGGTGTGGGAATGGGCCTTACGGGGTTTGTATTGAAGGATATCAGTGCTGTGGTTGGACCATTTGGATACACATTAAAGGGTGTACATAAGGAATTATTAAAAAGTAAACAACCTACCGCGTTCATACGGAAAGCCAGAATTCTTCAGGGACAAAGAGATGTCAATCTCCTTGAGGCAAATCCCAAAGAGAGGAAGGAGATAGAGGAGAGACTTACACATGGATGGAATGTAATCTTACAGGTCTGGAAATTAATGGATGAGAAAAGACGCGATGGGGGGATGGGACTAAAAGGTCGAATGAAAGTCATGCGGGAACGCAGAACATGGCGTTCGAACGGTGCTTTTGAGGGTGTAGGAGCAGCGGAACGAGCAATACAGGCGCAGAAGAACGGAGAAAATGGAGGGCTCAAAGGGGTTTTGAAGAAACAGAGAAAGGAGTTGGAGAAAGCGGAAAGACCTAGAAAGGGAGTTGCAACAGAATTGGAAGAAGATAAACTGAAGAGACAGGAGGGGATCCCCAGGGCCCCGGAAGCAGAGGAAGGTGATCAGGAGCTTCACCCCGTGACGGGGCATGATGAGAAGCAAGTAGTCGTTGATCAGGGAAGCGCAAAACCTGAAGGGAAGGAGACGCCAAAGCTGATTGCTTGAGGTTTATCCATGTGAATTTCTGGAGGAATCTTCTTCCGCAACGAGATAATAAGCGAAAATATAATAAGCGAGCAAGCAAGCAAATATATTCTGATCAAAGGAGTTTTTCATGACGAACTACGTGATGGTGCGAATTGGATCCATGAGAAAGAGAAGCAGCAACAGCAAAAGTAAAAGCAAAAGCATTAGACACGTAAACAAACATTTTCTTTTCTTCATCTTTAGCATCTTTAGCATCTTTAGCATCTTTTTTTTTTTTTTTTTTTCTGATATATGATATTTCAGGATTGGTATTCGATATTTAATATCTAGAGCGTGGAATCTAGAGGGTTGGTTGTAAGATCTTACTATAGTGAATAATTACGATTAACCTGCGAATTTCCCCCACTCAAACTATAGAAAGGTGATGGAGAGTTTGAAGTTTTGAGAAGTATTTATGAGATGTGATAAATCTTATGATATTGATATACTGTAAGTATCAAGTCGCCTAATTACCCTCCCTACTTCTCGCGCCCCTCCCCCTCCCCCATGTGGCTAGCATTTCATCAGATCTTAATTATCAAAAATGGCCATTTCAACATCTCGATACCTTTGTGAAAAATATATGTGTATCTTTTGGATTTTGAGTGAGGCTTTTTTGTATAGTGATGGATAGATTTTGATCAAAATTTGGGGATTATGTTTCACTGTTCTTGTGTAAAAGTTGTGAATTTTTTTTTTTTTTTTTTTCCAAGTTTTGATTTTGTATACTCGAGTATCATTTCTATACATATCCACAACTGAAAATTCTCATTTTCTGTAATTCTATATTACGTTTTTAAAACAGAATCGTAAAAGTTTGAGATTTGTCAAATCTATTGATGACTATGAAGACCTCGGGAAGCTTTGATTAAAATTTCAGAAAATATATAGTCATTTTTCGGAAAGTTATCAAGACGTTAAAATGACCGTTTTTGGTGTGAAATTGTGACGGTCGTCATGGAAGGAGTCGGCGACGACAGAGCCGACGGCCGCGACGTGTCGGCCAGAGCGGCACAGTTGGCATGGCTATAAGTAGAGAGCTTAGATAGATTCAATGAAGATCAGTTTACCACGATCCACGTTTCCTGCCGGAAATGCTGGCCGAATGGGGGAGGGGGGGTGGCGAGAAGTAGGGTAGGCGGTTTGTACTTTTTCGCTTATTGTAAGCGTCAAGGGGAGGCGAGGACAAAACCTGGGACATACAAGTAACGCGATGACTATGGCTGTGCACAAAAGTTATTTTTCTTCATATTACTATTAGGGTAGCATTTTGGAATTGATGACGCATTCTGCAAATCACTTTTGTAGGCTAGTGTGACAGAGTCAATCATGCTGGCCAATACTTTTCTTTCCCGCCATCTCCACTTCTTGAGCATTGCAAAGACCAAATCCAATTACAGCCCTTGATGCCCTCCGAAGCTCTGTCGCAAGAAGGTTTCCCCACTTGCCAGCACCGACATGGAAAGAAATGCGCAAACTTTTGTGAAGGAAATTGTCAGACGGACATCTTTTGAGGCTGTCCGGGGTACGTGTGTGATGTATTGCCTTGATTTCAGTCGCGACGACGACGATGATGTTGATGATGGCGATGCCCGTGGCTACTGCTGCTACTTGTTCCGGCGGGACGGTGACTTCTACGTTGGTGATCATCACGTTGAGGGGCGGGTTGTTCGGATGCGGACTCCGGCTGAGCTTGTACGTTGGACGATCCAGTATATTCCCAGGCTGTCTGACTACTTTCTGCGGGGTTGTTATATGCTGCCTGCTCTCCCTCGTTGGAATACTCATAAGCTTGTGATTGATGTTGAGCATATTGCTGGTGCGGGTATTGATAATAGCTTTGAGTTTGTTGATATGTATTTCCTTGTGGGGCAGAGGATGAGGATGACGCTTGCTGATCTGTGTATTGTGAATGTCCTCCTTGTGGAACGGAGGGTTGAGGAAAATAAGGGCTGTCTTGAGGCTGTTGATCTTGAGATTGTGAGGCGCTAGTAGGATAATGGGATGGAGGTGGAAGACCTATATCGGCGGGAGAAGGCATAATAGGAGTGTCTCGATCCCTATAAAGCAACTCGTTTCTTTTATAGGCATTGAGACATTCGGAGTGATCTTTCATATGATTTGCTTTCCACCCCATGTCGTCAGGTATCCCTTGATTACAACATTCACAATAAGATGCGTAATAGACGATATTAGGCAACGCAGCAGCATTCCCATCCCAGTAAGGCAATTTGCGGCGTTGGTGTGCATGGCGACACAACTTACTTCCCTTCAAATGTTCTGATTTCCAGCTTATACCGTGCCTTACAGGTACCCATGCATTACAAGCATCACAATGAGATGTGTAATAGGAGATACCAATCGACCCTGAAGCCACCGGATCCCTAAAAGGCAGTCTTTCAGCTCCTCTTGCATAGGCAGCGCTGCATAGGGGATTATCCTGCAAATGCCTTCCTTTCCACCTTATATCGTTACTTTGCGGTGACCGTGCGTCACAATTTTCACAATGATATGCGGAAGTGTGCAAAGAATACGTATTCTCCATAATGAAAATATATAGATGCGTAGATTTGTAGATCTGTAGATTTAAATGTAAGAGTTATCTTTTCGACTTAAATGTAAAGGCTGAAGAAGCAAACTCCAGAAGGGAGAAACAGAGCATTTTTAAGCTCCTCGAAGACCCGCAAGCGAGCGTCCAAATTGACTCGAAGAGGAATTAAAAAAACGGATTCTTATATTCAGATCCTGCAAATAAACATTATTCATGTTGAATTGTCATATATGACTGTTAAAATGGATCAGGAATGACAGAATCCGCCATATTTGTGGAGGAAAACAATATTATGTGAGTATCATCTCCGCATCTTGCTTCGATATGACTGTGAAGTGACACTTGCAACTTTAAATGCAACAGTGTTAGGTATGATAGATATCATGAAAAATATCAGATATAATGTTAACAAATGTTGTTCATAGAGTTTCGCGGCAAACAACTGGTATATTCAACTCTTGTAGTAGATTATGCGTGACTCAAGTAGATACTTAGGACATGTACAGAGTGGAGTTATGGAAGAACCACCCAGCTTTTAACAGTCATATCATACAATTTTGATTCTCGATTATCATTTGAGGATTATAATTATGACCTCGGTTGTCAATCTGTATGGCCGTGGTGAATTATTCCAATAGATCTCAGAGCGTACCGCCTTTCCAATCTCTCGTTTTACTCATCATCAATCTCCATCCTCTAAAATAAACTCCGCACCTCTTTCCGCGATGGCATAAACCAAACTCTGCAAGTTTCCCCTTACTAACAATGGAAAAATACTTGCGTCAATTACCCGAAGTCCCTTCACACCATATACTCTGAATTTCTCATCAACTACCCCGCCTTTGGTTAGAGGGAGCATTGAACAGGTTCCTATGGGATGATATTCAGATTGCAGGTTTGCTTTTATGAAAGGAACGATGTTGGTTTTATTAAGAGGATAGTAACCGAATTGGTACACGGTGCCGTTTTCTAGGAGGTAGTTGGATAGTGGGGAAACCGAGGCAAGAGATTGTAAATGTGTTGTTATGGCGGCGAGTACTGGGTTGGAAGTAGGATGTTAGTAGATACTTATCAACACATCAGGGTATCTACAAGAGTTGATTGAAAGTTGAAAGTGAAGCATGAGAGGGATTGGAAAAAAATAGAGGATCAGGTGCTATATTTGACAGTGAAGATGAAGCGCACATAAAATTTCTTGTAGAGCTGAACATTTAGAATCACACGAGAAAGAAAGTATTATAGTTACCCGTGAGATCGAATGGGTGAGAAAGGTAATTAGGGTCGAGGGTTGGGTAGGCAGACGGGGAAGAGGAGGAAATGTGAGTGGAACCACGGGAAAAAGGATGTTCGAGAACGCCGAGGAGTGAGAGGTAGTTTCCTGGTTGAGGCGTGAAGAAGAGCTGGGAGGTGTCGTTCGAGTGGAGGGGAGACATTCCACCATTTACAGTCAGTCAGGGATGACGCGTTAGTTGTGGATTGGTGTATAGCGATTGTAAATTGCAAGATGATTTGAGCTTGGTTGTACAGTATGAGATGGGGACATGGCTATGTTGAAGATGATGCATCACCTGGTGACCCGGAAAATCATCTACCACAGAATGTCGCAATCTCATGCAAAGGGTACTGCAAAATAGAGCTCATGTCAAAATTTCACTTACTCTTGTGTAACTGCCTCAGTAGCGAAGTATTTTGCCTGCAATTCGTACTGCTCCCTTAAACCGGGACGAAGTTTATTCGAGAATTTTACTGGCGGTATCAGGTTCTTGCAACCTATCTGTGGACAAGATAAAAGTCCCGAACTTGCACCAGTGGTTGCCAGAGGACCAGTAGAATTAGTGAGATACTCATCATAAGCGGCATCGAAGAATGCAGGGTCGGTAAAATTGTCTAGAGTGTTTATCCCAGGATTGACTCTGAAGCTAAGGCAAGTTGTCAGCTAAAGGTGTAAATTAACAAACAAGGAGAATATACCCAATAGGAACGTAAACATGATCTTGTAAGTTCTCGCCCACGTTTTTGTTATTCACAAAAACTTCGATTCCTTGTTTGTTGAGTATATCTGTATTTCCAATCCCTGACAATTCAAGGACTTGTGGACTTCCAATGGAGCCTGCGGATACTATTACTTCTTTCTTTGCATTAGCAACAGTTCCATTCGAATAGACCACCCCCGTAGCTGTAACTCCTTCATGTCCCTTTTTTAAGATGATCTTTTCCACAAGTGCTCCGGTGATCACTTTTAAATTCGGTCGTTTTGAAGCAGGCAAGTAATATGCTGTCGCCGCGTAGATTCTCTTTCTACCATTTAGATCCAAATTCAAAAGATTTGTATATCCTCCTAACGCCAAACCATCTCTTGGGTCACTTTTCACGTCTAAACCAAGAGCTTCAAAAGTCCGAGGCCAGGCTTCATCAATCAGGCCGTAAATATCCGGAAAAGTATTGGAGATTGGTCCATCATCGCCATGGATATTTGGAACGATACTTTCTGTCTGCAAATCATGCTCAACAACGCGAGAAGGAGAAACAAATCGTTCCGAGCGCTTGAAAAATGGGTCCAGGGCTTCCCATGACCAATTCACATTTCCAAGCTCGCCCCAGCTGTTGATATCCTGCTGAGAAGCATGTGTCCAGTATAGGAAGTTTTATAGCGCTTGAACCACCCAATTGTTTGCCTCGTGGATGGGCTATGACTTGATTGTTTGCATGGACCTTTGTAACTCTGTCAAGGTCTACTCTAGTGAGATAAGAGGGTGTAGTATCTACCTGTGGTATAGTTTTTTTTGTAATTCCAATCGTATTCAGGATTACCATACATGCCAGTATATAAACCAGGTGCAAGTACATTTGTATCATTTGAATGGTCGTCTCCAGCTTCAAGAACAAGCACGGAGGTTTGGGGGTTTTCTGTGAGACGGGCTGCTATCGCTAAGCCGGCTGTACCGCCACCAATTATGCTAGATGTAATGAATGTTTGAATTAACTTCTAATCATGGGTGACTTACACTCACATGTAATCATAACTTTGAATTGGGTGGGAGGTGGTGGCGGTGGAGAGTAGCGTTTGAAAGGAGAAGAATTTAAGAAGGGAGCGAAACTTAGCCATTCTAATAAGTACGAGTATGGGAAATCTTTTGGTACACTAAAGTAACTGAACTTCTCGCTCTTTTCATGTACTTATATATTCCAATATTGCAGGCCATGCTGCGGTTAGTAATCCATCACGCACAACAAATTGATACTTGGCGTAATTCAGGTCCAGCTGAAGTGTTGCCTTTTGATATGTAATCAAGAAATGATGACGATTAACACCCTACTACCTACTATGAAGGGTGAAGGAGGCTAAAGCCACCACGACAAAATAGGATAAGATATAAAACGTATCCAGGAAGAAAAGAAGACCGAAGTACACCATCTCAGGAGATTGGTCCTCCAGCTGCAGGTCCTCCAGGTCCCCCAGGTCATGCTGTTTGTGCTCATAGCCCCCGAGAACCATTACAGTCCAAACACTAGTTTCATGAATCGTTCGTTGTAGCAACAATACTTTGATTTTGGCTGTATGTTTAACAACAAACTTAATGTTCTCAGTCGAGGACGTCGACCATGAATTCGAAACCCATCTAGTAAGTACCTAGGTATTGTTGGGAATGTCACATGAATTCTTACCGCCTTAGCTTCCAGCCACGTGCTAACTAGAAAAGGACTAGATCTGGCAGTAACTATGAGTGGAACGCTTTGGCCTTCAACTGGCTGGAAAGGCTGAGTCACAGCCTCGAGAAGGTTATGTTATGACTCCCGAGGCCGCTTTAATTGGCTGTGTCAAGATGTAAACGATTAATTTTGACTCACACCCCTCGTCTCGACCCCGCCAAAATTATATCCACCGCACTGTCTGTCTTCCTCCAACATCTTTTAGACTTTCCATACTCCAAACACAAGAAATATGGATTTTCCCAAAGAAGAAGAAGAGGTTCTCAAGGTGTGGAAAGAGATTAAAGCTTTCGAGCGACAACTCGAGTAAGTCACTTTGAACAATTGGAAGTGAGTTTATTTTCTGACAGCATTTGTTTTTATGTAGACTTTCTGAAGGAAAGCCTCGATATACCTTCTATGATGGGCCTCCTTTCGCGACCGGTTTACCTCATTATGGTCACTTGTTGGCCTCCACTATCAAGGATACCATCACTCGATATTGGTCAATGAAAGGTTATCATGTTGAGAGACGTGCTGGATGGGACACACACGGTTTACCCATTGAACACGAGATTGACAAGAAATTTGGTATATCTGGAAAAGATGCTGTCATGAAAATGGGTCTTGCAAAATACAACGAGGAATGTAGAGCTATTGTCATGCGATACTCTACCGAATGGCGCACAACAATTGATAGATTAGGCCGTTGGATCGATTTTGATAATGACTACAAGGTTGGTTCTTATTAGAGCGTTGTCTTTCATGGCTGACAATCATAGACAATGGATACAAACTTCATGGAATCAGAATGGTGGATATTCAGTGAGATCTTTAAGAAAGGATCTGTCTACCAAGGTTATCGAGTTATGCCATACTCAACAGTCCTCACCACAGCCTTGAGCAATTTTGAAGCAAATCAAAACTATCAAGACGTCACTGACCCAGCAGTTGTTGTATCTTTCCCATTGTTGAAAGACCCTTCGACATGTCTTTTGGCATGGACAACCACACCTTGGACACTCCCATCTCACACTGGCTTAGCCGCGCACCCAAATTTCGAGTACGTTAAAATTCATGATGAAGCTTCCGGCAAGAACTATATTTTGTTGGAGAAGTTACTGGGTACACTGTACAAAGATCCGAAGAAGGCCAAGTTCAAGATTGTTGAAAAGATCAAGGGTAGTGATATGCTTGGTTGGCAATATGAGCCACTCTTCGACTATTTCTATGAAGAGTTTAAGGATAATGGGTTTAAAGTCCTGAATGCTGCATATGTTACTGACGACAGTGGTGTTGGTATTGTTCATCAAGCGCCTGCTTTCGGAGAGGAAGATTACAATGTTGCAATGGAGGCCGGCATCATTAGCGAAAAGCGACCAGCTCCATGTCCAATCAATGAGACGGGTCACTTTACTGAGAAAGTTCGAGATTTTGCCGGTCTACATGTCAAAGCAGCCGACAAAGCTATCATCAAACATTTGAAGGGCACCGGACGTCTAATTGTTGAATCTTCAATCAAGCATAGTTATCCTATGTGTCCAAGATCAGATACACCTTTGATCTACCGAGTTGTTCCTTCCTGGTTTATCAGAATACCCGAAATCATTCCTGATATGTTGAAGAATATCGAAGGTTCGCACTGGACTCCTTCATTCGTCAAAGAAAAGCGATTCGCTAGCTGGATTGAAAATGCCCGTGATTGGAACGTTTCCCGAAACAGATATTGGGGCACCCCAATTCCCATCTGGGTCAGTGATGATTATGAGGAGAAGGTATGTATTAGTAGTATTGCCGAGTTGAAGGAACTCAGTGGCTACGAAGGCGAGATTACCGACCTCCATCGAGACAAGATTGACCACATCACCATCCCTAGTAAACTGGGTAAGGGTCAATTGAAGCGAATTGAGGAAGTCTTTGATTGTTGGTTCGAGTCTGGCAGTATGCCATATGCAAGTCAACATTATCCTTTCGAAAATAAGGAGAAATTTGAGCAGTCTTTTCCTGGTGATTTCATTGCCGAAGGGCTTGATCAAACCAGAGGATGGTTCTATACCCTTCTTGTCTTAGGTACACATTTATTCGGTGTTTCTCCTTTCAAGAACTGCGTTGTCAATGGAATTGTTCTTGCGGAAGACGGCAAGAAAATGTCAAAACGCTTGAAGAATTATCCCGATCCTGGCATTGTCATGGATAAATATGGTTCTGATGCTTTACGTCTCTATCTCATCAACTCCCCAGTCGTAAGAGCCGAGCCATTGCGTTTCAAAGAAGCTGGAGTCAAGGAGGTTGTGAGCAAGGTTCTTCTTCCTTTATGGAACAGTTACAAATTCTTCGAAGGACAAGTGGCATTGTTGAAGAAGATGGAGAACGTTGATTATATTTTTGACCCTACTGCAGAGGCTACTAACACTAATGTGATGGACCGATGGATTCTTGCTAGTTGTCAGAGTCTTCTCAAGTTTGTCAATCAGGAGATGGCAGGTGAGTTTGTTTTTGCAAAGATTTCTTTGAATTTTGTCTAACAAACCAAGGCTACCGTCTCTACACCGTCGTTCCTCGATTGTTGGATCTTATCGACAATACCACGAATTGGTACATTCGTTTCAATCGCAAACGTCTCAAGGGTGAATCTGGGTTAGATGACACTAAGCATGCCCTTAACACCCTCTTCGAGGTTCTCTATACCCTGGCAAGAGGTCTTGCACCTTTCACACCTTTCCTCACAGATAACATCTATCAACGTCTATTACCTCACATTCCTAAAGAGTTACAAGCAGAAGATGCACGAAGTGTACATTTCTTGACATTCCCTGATGTCAGGGAGGAGCTCTTCGACGTAGAGGTTGAACGCCGTGTAGGTCGCATGCAACGTGTCATTGAATTGGGTAGAGTTTCTAGAGAACGTCGCACAATTGGTCTTAAGACCCCTCTCAAAACTTTGATCGTCATTCATCACGATCCGGTCTATTTGGAAGATGTTCGTTCCTTGGAAGGTTACATTACCGAGGAGCTCAACATCAGAGAGCTTGTTCTCACCTCGGATGAAGCGAAGTACAATGTGCAATACAGTGTCAATGCCGACTGGCCAGTCCTTGGAAAGAAACTGAAGAAGGAAGTACAGAAGGTTAAGAAGGCCTTACCAGGATTAACCAGTGAACAAGTTCACAACTACGTACTAGAGAAGTCAATCGTTGTCGATGGTATCAAGCTCGAAGAAGGGGATTTGGTTGTTAAGCGAGGTCTTAAGGATGATGAAGCCTCCAAGAATCTTGAGACTAACACAGATGAGGATGTTCTTACTATCTTAGATGTAGAGCTTCATGCAGACCTTGCTGATGAAGCATTGGGACGAGAGATCATTAATCGGGTACAAAGGTTGCGCAAGAAGGCTGGTCTTCAACCAACTGATGATATCAAGATGGAGTACAAGGTCCTCGAGGATCCTTCAAGCATTGGCCTACGTGAAGCCTTCACAAGTCAAGCACAAGCAATCGAAAAATCATTGCGAAGGCCTCTACTTGAAACCCAGGGAAGTGCAGCAGATGAGGGTGTGATTCTTGAAGAGGAACAGGAGATCCAAAAGGCAACATTTTTACTCAGATTGTTGAAATTATGATTTGATGTTTGATAGACATGTTTTTCGGGTATAAAAGGGCATTCTAGATAGTTGAACTTTTAGAATTCACAGTAGCAGCTATTTTATGAAGACCAAGAACACATTGCAGTAAATTCTGTTCATGCACACATCTGTCATTAACTGCGACGAGGTGATAACGTTACAGGCGAAATTTCCCAAATGCCAGGCTTGGGTATCTAGTAAGTGTAGATGGGGGATAAAACTGGTCATATACAGCGAGCAATACATACACGTGGAATTGAAGCAAAACGTAGCGTACGACATCAGTGAATTATATTCCCTAGAAATGACTCGCTTTTCACTTTTTCTTTGCAGCAACCTAAATGAATGTAAGCCTCGAAGAACAGAACGATATGCAAATATTAGCTAACCTACCAAATAACAATCCTTTAATCTCAAAAATTCGGTCAAACATTTATCCTTATGAACCGAGTTATAATCCGCCACAATGCATTTCCCATAAGCAGAGGCCTATCACGAAATTCGTCAATGGACTTTGCCCAGCGTTATAAAGGCGAATAATTGATGGTAGGAAGGAATGTATACCTCAGTGGAGCACTTGGCAACAGCTTGTGCAAATTTCTCAATTGGTCGCGTTCGTGTAGGCATGGTGAAGATTTTGCGTGAGAGGATCACAGGAGTTGGTTGCTGAATATCTGATAGAACTAGAACTACCTAGGTAGTGATGATCTGATAGAAATTATTACCACAATACCTAGCCGAGGGAGGTCTGTTCAGATGGTATGGTGATGGCTTAATTGATTGATAGATGTTGATATCGAGAAGTGTAAGAGCTTCCTCACTGCTTACTATCGACGTAGGTATATAATAATTGAGTACCTACCTAGTAGGTGATAAGTACATGATCTCATTACCTACCTACCTAGGGAATCCCATGAACATGATCCATCGATTAGTCATCCATTGCGTTAGTCTTCTCGATTCAACAATTCAATTTAGGGAGGGAGCAGGGGGATCAAGCTAGCTAGTCAGATTGGCTTTGCGCTAAGCTCAATGGAGCTAGGATCACGTGAGCCAACGCCTAGCGAGCCAGTATAAACCTCTCGTCAAGTAGTCTCCGTCACAAAGTCAAACCTTAAAACCGTCGCGTCCGTATATCATTTCACCAAAGTCGCGGAAAAATGTTCCACTCTTCAGCATCAGTTCGCGTTGATAATTCACAACTTACAATTCCCATAGCTCCAAGAAATTTGTGCAATTCTCATTCTCATACTGATTGGTCTATACCTTGCTGTACATTGCTGTACCTTGCTGTTCGCTTTTGATTGCTTGTTTATCGCCGATCGATATTGTATGTACAAAAAATTAACAAAATTACTTTTCCCGTATATGCCTTTTGATAAGGTCCCATGTCTCCTTTGTCAATTCCGTCCACACGCGACGGCGCCGCCACCAGTTGGTTTACCACTGATGAACCCTACTATACTGATGATGGTATGCTTGAGTTCAATTGAGCATACAATCATGGATGCTAACATGTGACAGATTTGGTTATTCTACATGATATTGTTGTCCGGGCGCAACAAATCTTACCCACTCTTCCTTCACGCGATAGACTGCCCACCAACGCGCTCTTCAGATCTTACTATGAGATCCTACCCCGAGTTGGAATTGACACCGATCATGATAATAGATATGCTAGACTTCTGTTCAAGATTGGCAACTTGCGTGATTTCAATGGCACACTTTTCGAAAAATTTGAAGAAGTTTTGGCGCGCAGAGGCATTACCCTCGAATTTGATACCGATTCACATGTATATCTACGAAGTAGCAAAGTCACTTCACCAGAGATCGCAGATAACAAAGAAAGCGACACTCTCTATAACGATGAGAATGATTCACCATTACCACGACGCAATTCGGAGAGCGGAGTTCTAGACTTGGAAAAGGCAGCTCAAGCACAAGCAGATGAGCCAAAACATAAAAGGAATCGGTCATTCTCTCCCCTTCCTCTTGGGCCAGCCACACCCGCCAAGATTAATGAATTAAAGAGCTTTATATCAGAAGCTACACGTGCAGTATCACCGGAGCCTATCCCGGAGCCTACACCACAACCACCTAGAACCACGCAAAAGGGACGTGAAGAACGCGGAGTGAACAATGTTAGAAATTGGCTAGCAGCCAGCGAGGATGAACCACTTCGTAGACGTCGCACATCAGTCTCGACACAAGGCAGTATCCGCACAATAAATCGATATCCACAGAGAGGTGCTCAAAGAGGTTATCCATCCAGTCGAATTCCCCTACACGAAATCACAAACGAACATCAAGATACCAGCGATGAGTTGACGACCACTACAGAAGCTGCAGAAGCTGCAGAACAATATGACTCGAGCGATGTTGTTGAAAGCAAGGTATCCGTAGACTATTTAGAGCGGAGAGCAGCTGTTATCAACGAGCACTACTTTGGCATTTTTGTCACAAAAAAGCTGCTTGCGTGGCGAGATCAAGCAAAAGAGCGTGTGGCACGAAATGCGCAACTTGAAGCCATGGCTTCGAAACACGACAATCAAGCCCTCACAACACAAGCATTCTCCGGCTGGCTTGAAATGCTTCGCGAAAGGAAAGAGGCAAAACGACAACTCCAATTGGCCCAAGAAGTGGCTGAAAAGGCAGAACAAGCTCATTTGGAAGCCCAACAAAAACTTCGAGACATGGAGGAACGATTTGCAAAACTTGAGAGAAGGGCTGAAAAACTCAGAAATAACCACCTCAAACAGAAGGCATTTACTCACTGGGCGGAGACGGCTCGTGAAAAGGTGGCAATCACCAAAGTCGCAGAGAGACAAATGACCAGATCGCGAGTTTTTGGCGCCTGGAAGGCTCACACTGAAGCGAACGAGAAGAAGGCTGAAGAGAACGAGGAGAAAGCACGCCAATTCCAACT
The DNA here is from genome assembly GCA_008692225.1 of Monilinia fructicola. NCBI lineage: Eukaryota > Fungi > Ascomycota > Leotiomycetes > Helotiales > Sclerotiniaceae > Monilinia > Monilinia fructicola. The sequence goes on along the minus strand of VICG01000013.1, from coordinate 1,717,672 downwards.
TCGGAAGTTTTTTGGCAAATGGAAAGCAAAGAAGGAGGAAATCGATGCGAAGTCGAATATGGCTGCTCAAGTGGCCAAGGGCAACCTTCTCGGACGAGTATTTTCGAAAATGGGCCAGGAGAAAAAAGTGGCAGAGTTCACTCAACGAGTCGAACAAAAGAATAAGCAACGGGCCTTATCAGCATGGGTCGGAAAGGCCCAAGCTGTGAACGAAGCCACTCAACTAGCAGAGGATGAGAGACTGTTGAATGTGGTCACCAAAACCATGGATACCTGGAAAGACAGGACGGAAAAGCAAGTCGCGCTGAATGAAAGAGCCGAGCGTGCAGCCAAGGCCAAAAAATTGGCCGCAGCTATGCTACAATGGCGCCGTGAAGCTCAGCTTGCTCCTGCTAAGAAGACAGTAGAGGCCAGTCAAAATGCACGCTTGCTCAAGACATCCCTTTCGACTTGGAAACTTCACGCCCAGCAAGAGAAACAAGCCGCAGAGATTGATCGTGGCAAGATTCTTCGCGAAGCATTTACAAAATGGCGACATCAGACTAAACTGAAAAGACTGCAAGCCGTTTCGGACGACCGAGTTGTTGCAAAAGCTTTCAAGAGCTGGAGGTTGCAGACTCAACTGGTGGTTTTGGAAAGACAGAAGAAAGAAGGAGTTAAATCCGCCTGCTTGGAAGTCTGGTTTGATAGGGCTCAAGACTCACGAAGTAGACGTTGGGAGCGCGAAGAGACAGCTCGACGACATGATAATAAAAATGTAGCAACTTACGTCCTCAAACAGTGGTATGCGAGAATGAACGATCGAGCTGAGATTGAAGCCCAAGCGAAAGAGTTTCAAGCGCCACGAATTGTAGGTCGATGTCTAGACTCCATGCGCGAGCAGCTCCAACGAGTCGCAAGACTGAACAGAATGGCTAACGCTGCCAACTATTTTTTTCACGGCATCGAAAGCGCTGAAAAGGTGGAGAGAAGCGACAGCCAAATCGAAACGAGAGAAGCGTAAAGTTGCATATGCCAAAGTTCGAAGGAACAGAAAAATATACCTCGCGAGAGATATGTTTTCACGATGGCGCGAAAAGGCGCGGGAGAAAATGGCAAAGAACGAGCAGGCACGTGAATTTGCCCACAATAAGACGGTCATCATAGGGATGAACATGTTTGATCAGTGGAAGGCACGTACAGAAGAAGTGGCTGAATTGGAACCTCTTTGGAAAGAAATGGTGATGAGGAAATTCTTTAACAGGTGGAAGGATCGTGCATGGGCATTACAAGCATTGAATATCGAGGCAACGTTGGACTTTCAAGAACGCCGAGAGACCGAGACGCTTCGGAAATGGAGCTTGCGGGCAATTCAAACGAAGGCTATGGCAAACACAGCGAAGGAAGTGTACGATAAGAACACGAGGAAGGGACACAGAAAGATGTTTGCCCACTGGCGGTATCGAACCGCACAGCAGCGACCCATTGTAGACATCGGTACTCCTCCTGGGACTGATACAGCAGAGAATTGGTCAGATTTTGGAGAAGAAGTTGATATGGATGAGATCACTAAGAGGCTCCATGAGAGGGATCCTCCACATAGAACGACAATTTCATTCGATCCACCTGCGTTGAATCCAATAACCCCAAAGCCGGGTTATATGGCTACGCCATCGCGAAGATCACAACGAGTTCTTGCTGCATCAGCAAGATTTCATTCTACCACTCCAAGGGCGCCATTGACCACTCCTCTTGAGCGACAGTTGAGAACAGGAATTTATGGGTCGTCAATGCCCAATTTTAGAAGAGGAAGGAGTACGCTAGGAATGGGTGGAGGGTTTCCAGACATTCCCGAAGGATAATACGAATTAATGACTGGCCTATATTGGATATGGAGCATTGCGGCGGTGTTTAGGGATTGCATTACTACCAGGAAAAAGACGGATTGTTGTTTCATCACAGGGAATGGAACACAGGGCATAAGATGGAGTTTACGTTGCAAGCATGGATATTTGTTTTAGCATGGCGTTTTGGTCACTGCATAACGATTGGATACCGACAAATGTCGTGGTACGGAGTATTGGTTATATGGCGTTTTCCTCCAGCAGATAGCCGTCTGGAGAGATGGACTTGCATCCACATCGACTCGATAATCGAATTTACATTTTGCTGCTCTCAATTGAGAACACTCCTACTTTGGAGTGGGGAACTTCCTGCATGGATTTATATCCATGTGGCATGTAAGAACCTCTCAATATTGAGCTGCTTTAACGTAGATTAGACTTATCACACCTAGATTCTTTTAATATGATTATTACCAAATAGAAACGCTCTAATTGTGCAAGTGAAGACTGGAAACTTGATTGTCTATGATTTGAACTGGGATGAGAGTGTAGATGATCATCCTGCTGATTTCTTGTCTCGGAACCGCACAATCTATTCACCGAGTCAAGAGCTCCAAATCGATACCATAATCGCGAATGATCTCCATCAACTCTCTAGCATGGTTTTTGACTTCCCTCTAATAATCTGCCATTGAAATTTACTTGCACCGAGAACTATTTGTGCCATTTTATTGAAAACATGCCCCGGAATGCGCTCTGATAAATAGTATGAGAGCAGTGCTTCCTGGAAAGGCACAGGCCAAGCTTCAAGCTGTCTGTACTGGTTATTGGGACAACAGGAGGCTTATAGTGAGTCTAGATCAACCTCGTATGCATTCTGCATTGCTTTGGCTATTACTGAAACTGTTTCACAGGCCTATATCACAGGAAATGCTTTTGTTATACTCACTGGCGCAGACACGATCCTACAAACAATATACGATGACGACGATAGTCAGCTCGAGGCTATTGCGCTGGACGAAGGTACTGGGAAGATAGCAACATGTGCAGGATCCAATATAAGGATTTATAAACCATATGGGCAGGATGAAGGTGTGCTGAAGGTTAGCATTACACAACCATAGCTGGTCTTTTCAGAATTCGGCGCTGAATACATTTAGTGGTCCCTTCAACATAGCATTTCAATTGACGAGTGCGGAAACGATACAGCAAATACATTATCATGGGGAATAGCAGAAGAGCTGTTGGTAGGGAGCTCATGGCTTACTTTGTATTCAACAATCGATGCACCAGTTATAGTCTGGAAACAACAGCTTGCGAATCCGGCCAAATTCGCAAACTTCTCGTATGATTCGGCATTCATTGCGTCTAGTGGAAAGTACGACAAATTTGTGAAAATATGGAGGAGATTATCATTTGGAAATGATGATACGAGATTCGATTTCACCTACCTACCACATCCACGAGCCGTCACGAATATACATTGGAGAAAGCCGTTTCATGTTGACCAAACAATTGACAATGTGTTATATACAGTGTGTGCAGACAATATTCTGAGAATATGGGCCCCAACAGATGTACATTCGTTACAAAGTTTGCAACTCTGGGGGCAGGTTGATTTACAAGAATCCATACAACCAAGAGGATTGGGCGAGAGCAAGGTATCGAAGCTAAGATTCGCATTTATCATTGATGGCAGAGACTTTACGGTTGCTACAGAACATGCGGTGCAGGAGAGAGCGGCGGGCGATTCGAAAGAAGACCATGCTCTGGCACATTTGATCGAGGTTGCGAATCGTAATCCGGAGATTTGTGTCGTACTGGATGAACATGGGCATCTCTCTGCATGGGGGCTAGAGAATGTCGGGTCCAAGATAAGGCAACCGACTAACATCTTTAATATTGCACATGTTCATGGTCTTGAATTGAATTTACCCACGGATCTAACCGATGATACAAGCTATATTCAGCTCTATAATTTCTGCAACCAGTCTGGTGGAAATCTCAATGTTCTAGTCCATCATTTTGATGGAAAAATTGAGTTCTTTGAAGCCGATGTAGCAGATTTATTTGATCCTTCACCAAGATCACACCGCCTCAAACCAAAAGCCCTATGGACAGGTCATTCAGGTGCAATCAAAAAAATTGTGCGTAACGTTAGTGGACGTGCAGTAGTATCGCGCACAGATGGCAACGAAAGTATAGTTTGGAAGCATATGGAACATGCAGGTGGAACTTCAGTATTCCGCCAAAGCATCATCTCACAATCTGAACATGTTCATAGAATATGTGTTATGAGAAAGGGTAATTTTGTGATTTACTTGCACCATGATCACATTACCCTGTGGGATACTAGGCATTCTGTAGCTGCCAAGCTGGCAGATTGTGAATTCTCTGTTGCAGGAAAGCCATTGTGCATCCTCATGCTGCCCGAGGTGAATAAGGAGGGTCCTGTTGCTCATGTCGCTACAATAACTTCGAAGATGAAGGGTATCGTATGGGAGGTCAGGTTACCTCAAAGGAGGGGAAGCGTTCAGGTCAATGGTTATCATCAAGAAGCTTCCATTCGCGAGTTTTGTCAATTCGACCTTGGAGACAATGATGATCTGGCCTATGTTTTACCGGTAGATCCAGCTGGTTCTCCTCCCGTAATTTCGGGATTCTTGGACACTTTTGCAAGAGATATCGCAATCTCTTATACGCATTCTGGACTGTTGAGGTCTTGGACCGCCCGTATTGATTTAGAAAAAGAAAAGGTTGATTGGCTACAGACTTGCTCTGTAGATACAGGTATTACCGAGCCTGCTTTAGCTAGTGGGAGCTCTATACGTAAAGCTGCACTTGTGAACTCAAGTAGATCTGAATTGACGATATGGGACGTTAGAGGTGCACGGCTCGAGTATTCACAGGACTATGAATCGCAAGATACTATTCAGGATCTGGACTGGACCTCAACGCCAGACGATCAATCTATACTAGCCGTTGGATTTCGTTATCGCGTTGTATTATTGGCCCAGATGCGGTATGATTACCTGGATAAAGGGCCAGCATGGGCAGCAATTCGAGAAGTCAATATCCGAGATTTGACACCTCATCCAATTGGTGATTCGACTTGGTTAGGAGGTGGTAACTTCATTGTTGGAGCTGGCAACCAATTGTTCGTGTATGATAAAGAGGTTGACCCGTCAGCATCAAATGTTCTACCTCCCCGTAAAACTCCTTGGGATCTGTTCGATATTGTCTCGAGACTAAATGGCCCACTTCCAGTTTACCATCCGCAATTTTTGAGCCAATACATACTTGCTGGAAAGAACTTATTAGTTCAGCATATTCTATTGGCATTATACAAGATCCTGAAATATTATATAGAGGGTGAACCAATCGACTCACACCTCGGAATGAACGTTGAAGATTTCTACGTCGGCTCGGAACATGCACCTTCAGCTAGTAAAGGAATCAAGTCTCCATTCGATGGCTTTTCCGAAGACGATGAGGTGGAGACAGTCACAGAGAACGTTGCTGCTGCTATAACTGAAAAGTTGACGCAGATTGCACTCCCTCAACTTTCGAGGCAGGAACAGATTCACCTTGCTGACATTGTTGAATGTGTCGCTATTGTTGAACGTCAACGTAGATCTATGGACGATAATGCTGCAAGGTTTATGCTCTTCTTTAGGCAGCACGTTCTACGTCGCGGTCGTGCAAATGAACTTGCACTCTCTTGGAGAGAAATTAACTGGGCGTACCATAGTAATAGTCAGGATATCCTGGCAGATATGGTTTCACGGCAATTTCATGGAAGAATGCTTTGGGAGCATGCGCGGGAGAGTGGCATATTTATGTGGATGACGGATGCAAATGCTCTGGTGTGTATTGTTCTTCCTATTCTATCTTAAAAACGCTAACAAAAGACAGAAAACTCAATTTGAAGTAATTGCTCGGAATGAATATACAAAGAGTGATCTCAAAAATCCTATAGATTGCAGTTTGTATTATCTTGCTCTAAAGAAAAAGGCGGTACTACAAGGTCTTTGGCGCATGGCTGCGTGGAATCGCGAACAAGGGGCTACGACGAGACTTCTAGCGAACAACTTCACAGAAAAGAAGTGGCGTACTGCTGCAATGAAAAATGCGTATGCTTTACTTGGGAAGCGCAGATTTGGTGAGTTCTGCGTCTATTGCTTTTGTTTGACTTACTGACAGCATTTAGAATATGCTGCGGCTTTCTTCTTACTAGCAGACTGCCTCAAAGATGCGGTTAACGTGATTTTGAGCCAACTCAAGGATCTGCAACTAGCGATAGCAGTTACTCGTGTGTATGAGGGCGAGCATGGACCTGTCCTCAAAGAGCTTCTTGAAGAGAAAGTTCTACCATTAGCTGCTCAGGAGGGCAATCGATGGCTTGCATCGTGGGCTTTCTGGATGTTACATCGTCGTGATATGGCTGTGCGAGCTTTGATCGTAAGAGTCCATCACATATTTTATTATGCAAACTCGCATACAAAAGCTAATATCATCACTCTAGGCCCCAGTTTATACACTCCTTGAAACTCCACAATCACCCGATCTCCAAGCTAAACTTTTCCTGACCGATGACCCTGCTCTAGTTGTTCTTTACTCGCAACTCCGTCAGAAGACATTGCAAACCTTGCGTGGTGCATCCAAAGTCACTCCCAAAGTTGAGTGGGCCTTTGTATTGCACAATTCGAGGTTGTATGATCGTATGGGTTGTGATTTGTTAGCATTAGATCTGGTGAGAAATTGGGAGTTTCTCCTTCCAACTAAGCCAGACTTCAAAAGTTTTGATGGAGAGATAAATCCCAGACAGATGTTGAGGAGGAGAAGCTCACTTGTAGTGGCGGATTTGCCTGTTAGTGGAATAGGACCGACAGCAGCAGATAAAAAAGACACAACTGGACATGGCCAAACTCATAAGCCACCGCCTACCGTCTTCGAAGAACCGGAGGCTAATAGCTTGTTGGATAGTTTTGGTTTTTAGGTTTGAGGATTGCATTTTTGATGGCGTTGCGCACTTTACTTTTTAATTACATACCCTGCCTGGTCTTGGGTTAATATTTTGGGCTTGGACATCCATGGAATTGTGGTATATCGCAATGCATAGCGCCTGGGTGGAAAATATGGCAGCATGACTGTATTGTGGTTTGCCAACAATGATTTAATGTTTTGATTTTGGGTCTTGGGCACAATTTAGTGTATTGATTGTGAATGATGCGAAGGCTGGCTACCCCCCAAGTGGAGATGAATTCAACATATTAATTGGGACTTGGATGTATGCGTTAACCACCACCTTGTTATTTCATTACGCTCTTCTATCTTGTAAAATGTTTCATTCTTTATGCAACTCAGAGAAAAATATTTACAAGTGTCAATTCTTGAACCCCAACACAACATGAATGTCAAATCTCACATAACATCCACTCTCGATGTCTCTTTCTGCCTCTGACTCTAGTCTATCCAGCTCATCTATTGAAAATGAACCTTTCGAGTTTCGTGATGAAAGCAGTCTTGACCAGCTAAATATGGCCTGCATTCCGTTCCTTGTGAGAGCAGCTCTCGTGTCAACAACTCGATCTGAGCTCACAATATCTTCCTCAACTCTCACAAGTCCTTTGTTCTCAAAAATCTGTGGTAGTATCTTCCAGCCATATGAGAATTTATCCTTGAGACCAATCTTGAAGCGAGTCCCCATCAATCGTGCTGTGTATACAGAAGATTGTACGCCGCCACGTAGATGCTGGACATCTGCCCAGTTGCATTCTTCCCATTGAACGGCACCACCTGGCTTGAGCAACTGGATGATGTTTTGAACTACTAGTTCCCATTCGCTCGGCGCAATACCGGCAGCTATGAGACGAACATGCACAAGATCGTATTTGTTCTGCTTTGCTAATGGAATGGGCTGTTTGATATCCAGAGTGTCTAGGTGAACATTGGGTGGTAATGTTTCTGCTGGAGGGAATAGTGTGGAGGATATGTCCAAGCCGTGAAGTTCTGCGTTTGGATAAACCTTTGCGAGTTGTGCAAGGAAGAGCCCGGTACCTGTACCTATGTCTGCAATAGTCGGGGAAGGAGGAAGCTTCGCAATAATCGACGGATGAAGTATGTAGCCGATGTTTCTATTGTATGAGATTATTTAGTCGCTTTTTAAAAAATATTAGTCGCAGCGATTTGGTTACCTGGTTAGCAATTCAAACTGCTCGTCTAGTCTTTGTGAATAGTTAGCCTTGATCTTCTGGAGGAGCCTGGAAATCTCATGGGGATCTTGATTTGGGCAAAACTTCAGAATGACGATACCTTTTAGATTCTGAAACATTGCGTCCCATATTCTCCGTGTAAATGTCCGCCATGTCTCTTGGATTTGTAGCTGTGTGGCTCAGCAGGAAGGAAAATAGCTGATCCTATTCATGAAAAAAACGTTCAAGCTGAGAAACAGGAATATGAAAGCGCTTGCTACTTTTTACCCTTGTTATTCTTGCATCTGCAAGTTTAGCTTGGCACTCTAAATCCAACTACCCAATATGCAATGTCCTGCAAACGGGTTCAATTGATGAACATATCGCAATACCACAGTAGTACTAGCGTATCAAGCATATGCTCAGTAGCGACAAGTAACCTAGTCGTCTTACTCTTCATCCATTTCTGCGAACTAAGAAATAATTTCCGTTTGAAGATTTAATCCCGGTGTCACTATTTTGGTAAAATCTTTGCAGTATCCTTGTAAAATCTGACTGTCAGCCATTGTAATCAAATGATAAGCTTCCAACTCCACTTGTCCTGGGGGCTTTTCCAAATCATTTTCACTCTTAAATTCGTAATAATCGAGTTTTGTGTCATATTCCAATCCGAGCATTTTTGACGCACATTCATTCTATCAGTAGAATTTCTTGTTCCGGTTTTACTATTAGTCAAAGCCAAAATGAATGCCGCAGGCACACCAACTGTCAACAGTGTCTCTGGCCTGGCTGAGAAGCTCATATCAGTAATGATTCTTCTTGTTGTCCTTGCAGCTACTGCGGTAGTACTACGAATCATATCCATATATCGGCTACGACGGGAGTGGAAACTTCATGATGCTATGTCTTGCTTATCTCTGGTGTGTTATATTACATATAAGTTATATGGCTCTCTTTCTTTTAGAGCCCATGATGCTGATGTGTATTTGCTTGGCAGTTCTGCTTGATCGGTTATGTTATAGATATAATTGTCGGTGAGTCGAGACCCAATGCTTCATTTCTATCAAGCATAAAATGACGGCTCACACAAAATAAGGCATTTACCACGGTAGTTTTGGTCTACAAATCACTCAGGTACCATTACCTAATATGATTGTTGCCTTCAAGGTAAGCTTTGCTTTTACATATACAGAAGTATGACCGGAATACAGATGCAGTCACTAACATTAATCTCAATAGACATACTTTGCCTCTCAATTCTTCTGGAGTGCAGGTGTAACTTCCTTCAGATTTGCAGTCGTTCTCTTATATATCGAGATCTTTGCAAAGCCAGTTTTTTACTGGTCTGCTGTGTCTACAGCTACCGTCGTCATCGCGTACTACTTAGCATGCGTTGTGACGATACTGGCATCATGCCAACCCATCAGCTTGAATTGGGACAAAACTATAACAGGAACATGTGTAAACCTTGAAGCTGTAGCTTTATTTTCAGCCGCTTTCAACATGGTGCTGGATATATGGGTTGTATGTTTACCACTGCCAATCATATGGGATTTGAATATGGCCAGAAAAAGGAAAATTGCTGTCAGCGCTACCTTCGCACTGGGACTTGCGTGAGTTTTAATGTAGTCCATTCAGGTATATTTGTGGCTTACTGACGTTTACACAGCATTGCTGGTCTAAATTTAGGCCGTCTACTCCAGACTCTTCGCTGTGATCAAGCCAACTTTACTTACTGTGTTCTTCCCGCGTACATGATTGTTGTCGGAGAGATGTCCGTCGGTATCATGGTTGCATGTGTGCCCACGTTTGGTCCTGTATTCTTCCCATCACGCCTCAAAACCAATACGAGGTACCAAGATCGTAGCAAAGAATGGAGCAAACCTTTTAGTAAGAGTTGTGGGCGAACTCCACTCGGTCATATGGCTTCAGATACGGCAGATGGGTCTTTTTATACGCTTGAAGATAATGACATCGAACTAGAGAGGGCTCTTCAGACAGGAGATGGATACCAAGCTGGTGCCGGTCGCGGTAGCGCGCATAGTAAGGAACCGGATCACATCATCGCTGCTAACGGAATTGGAGTAAGGAAGGATTTAATCGTTGTTGAGACTTTGATACAAAGTTGAGATTTTTCTGTCTGTTTCATATCATGCATTTCTTTGAGCGTAAAAATGCCACTTGCGTCACGATTAATTCTCATTTATTCATTCAAAAATAAATTGGTCATTGTACTTATTGTAACGGTACTCCTGCAAGTGAGACACATTGAATTGATATACTAAGTTCTATGGGATAGATTTCCATATGCCTTGACCAAAGGAAGCACATAGACAGAAACAAGCCACATGTTCCAAAGTTGGAAGGTTCTCTTATCTCCTGCTTCAGTTCGCTTCTTCAAAACCCTTACTGCCACAATCAGCCCTACCATGACAGGCATAATGAAGCCAAGCACCGAAGACTCCCACAGTAATGGGGCGAGCCAACACCATATTAACATAGGAGCAGCGATGGTCCACCGAGCAAGAGCATCCCCAAGTACTAATGGAACTGTCTTCCTATTCCTAACCTTGTCTCCCCGTTGATCGTACATGTCTTGTATCTGCACGGTAGTGAAGACAATGCACGCAATAATGCAATACCACCATCCGAGCAGCTGAAAGACTGGCCGGCTTTTCCCCACTGCTGCTTGCATTGCTCCGGATGCGAAACATACAAATCCGAAAGCATTTATCAGATTGCGTACCACGCAACTTGTATCCGCGCCTCGTAAGTTATTGTACCAGAAGCCGAGGGCAATCAACATCAAGCAATAGACCATGTTTCCCAGAATCTTGCTGGTAATTATTGCCATGAAATAGGTGACAAGCATGAGTCGTTTGGCGGACCGAGGGGAGAGACGACCTGAGGGCATAGAACGCCATGGTTTGTTAAGAAGATCCTCTTGAATGGCCTCAGGTTGGCGCTGATTATTTATTGCAAAAGGAAGTAGGTTGATCCATGTCCATAGTATGACTACCGGAATGGCACTCAAAAGATGGCGATAACGTAGAGCGAGAATCTCGGGATTTGTGGATGATTCTTCTATGAATACCGCCAATGCGTTGACAATGCCGAAAGCGGTACTGGGAAAGATTATGGTTTTCAGGTCGCTGAATGTGAAAAGCCAGATTGTATAGATATGATACCAACATGTTGTCACGAACGATGAGTTAAAGGCACTCGGGATGCTTTGGACGCATTCAGTTGTGCGGGATTTCCCATAGAAGCAAGATATCATGATTGCCAATACAAAAAGCAACGAGTGGTGAAAGAAAACGCAAGTCACGGTTTTGCAAACCTTAATCAGGGTATTTATTCATATTCATTGTAATCAGATTAAGAGATAACATGAAGGGCACGAGGGAATCCACAAAGTCACAATGCTGTGTGGCGCGGTCTTGATATCTCCAAGAAAGATCCAATTGCATCACAATACATCGCATCTCTAGAGACTCCGCTGTATCTATATTCTTCTCGTAGAATCGAAGCTTGATCGGTATATCAACGCTTAAGGAATTTCTCAACTTAGACACTTCCCCGGCAGTTATCGGGTTGAAATGCCGTAAAAGCACCTAAAGTGCCCAGGAAATGCGTCCGCAAAACATAAAGTTTAGACTTGAGTTACATTCTACCTTCCATATTCTGATTCCATGCTGAAGCTAAGATATCAAATTCGATTTCTACTCGGCGACGGTCATTATGGAGGTTAGGTTTGCGGATGCAAATCATGGAGATGTTTCCAATTGCAGTTCATTCAGAAACCTGCAGCACCTCGCACTCGCAGTAAAGGTGCTTCAAGGACCAGCGGCTACATGTTCCACTTATCAGAAAGTCTTGATTATGAAGTACATTTAGATTGACTAGTACTTTGATCCTCGGCACGCTGAGAATTTTCTCTTTGCTTATGTGGCTAACAATTGGAGTTGTTCGACAGTGCCGAGGTGTTGAGTTAAGCTTATCCCTTGTGGAGAGATCTGATGATTGCGACACAAATCGTACCATCTTTAGGGAGCCAGAACCTGGCTGACGGAAAGTAGCCGTCAGACGGGGACTCAGTATGTCCCCGCCAAGGATTACTGCTAGTCACCGTGCACACATTCACACTGGAGTTCCCACTGGAATTGCCAATTTCATGAACAGTGGACTCTATCTGCCGGACCTATGTCGGTCAGCTGTGATTCAAATCGTCTGTTATGTTTCCGCAATGCGAGTCACTGAAGTCTCGTCCAGGCTCTTTAGCAACCGTTGAATTTGCCATACCCGTCTCACTAAGCCCGGAATCTGCCTTGTTTGACTTCCACAAGCGTCACTCATAACCACCACACTGTCTTCATTTTGTTTCAATCGTAGCGAAAATTGATCTATGACGGTAACCTATGCCAGAAGTCTTTGGGTTCTCAGTCTTCGGCAGATAGTTCAGTACTATATCAGGCTGCTATGTTCAGGCTCTTACGTTCCAATATCCCCTTCATACTCAGTAGGCCCAATTCTCTGGTAGATACTGAAATGCCTCTAAATTCGTGTTGATAAGCTTGCAGCCAGACAATAGGCAAGCGCTGGCCAGCCTATTCTGATTTATCAGACCAGCACTAGGCCCGTGTGAATCCACTCTACTTGCATACATTCTGCTAGCATAGGTTGGTGGCGCTCGTATAGATCAACTAACTAAATCCATTGAAGATCTCCGTTGTCGAAGAAAGCCTTACATGCACGTTCTAGAGGGAAGGAAATAGCAGAATGTAGGTCTCCCCAGCACTGGCACGCGGCCCCTCTTGATTCCTCTCTGTGCCTCCTCCTTTCGCAAAACTGATCCTGTTTAGGAGATATTGCTCAATATGCGTTTTCTCGTCAGATCTCATATCACATCACATGATCTTTGTTACTGCGAAAAAAAAGTTAGTGCTTATGCCAAGACAATTAGCTGGTACACCCCGCTGTAAATTTCAAAAGAAGCTTTCTTTAGGAACGAAGTGTTAGATCTTGCCCGGTCCAATTGAAGGATCTTACGATGCAACTAATGTTTCTCATATGCCCTGTTTCATGGGCTTCGCTAAAGTAGCCGGACCATGTGAACGGTTGTAATGCGGGGCTGTGGGGAGGGGGCGAGTTAACTGTTCAATATTGTGATTGATGGATTATCTACCGGTATGAAAAGGAAGGAGAAATCAAGGACAGGAGGAAGTTATCAACGCATTACTAATGTTACGTTATACCCTAGTGTTCGGGGTGGGTTGTGTACTAATGCCAAGAACCGGATCCGTTTTATTATAAACTACTGCAGTATTAATCACTTTAACCTTATCTAAAAGACTGTTAGCGCTCGGAACTTTATAAGCTTACTTTACAATTGTTATACGTCGGCAGCGCTCTGTCAGTGCGGGCACACCCCAAAGCCACCCGTTGAACCAACCTCTTGGTATTCATGCCACCAAAAAGCAGTTTTATTGACACATTATCTTAGACTTTTTGATTTATTGAGGCTGGAATATTCCCTTTTTGACGAATCAGCCATCCGCCACAGACCTTGTTCGTGATGACTACATTCGGAGAACGGAAGCTAGCTCGATCTGCCGTGCCGCTGACATACATCAGAGTTCAGGCTAGATCTGGCTATCTAAGTTAGATAGCCAGATCTATATCTAAGCGTTGACCTAAGGATATTATCATATGTGCTACGTGAGGTTTTTAACCATGCAACTTCACTTAGCGAATGTAACCTCAGGGGTATGGTGGAGTAAAGAAACCAGATGGCCAATCTGGTAGCCAATCTGGGTTAGGTTTCCGAATTGTAAGATCTTAGATTCTACGGAGTACAGTAATTCAACTTCTATACCATGGATTGGTGGATTGACATTTGCCTAATTGGGACGTATTCCGAAAGTGGTGTAATATTCAACATGGATTGATTCCTCAGTTAATCGATCATGAAAACCGACTAAACTTTCTCTTCTGCTATTCCTCGTAATTTCACCTAAAAAAATACTACTTACGATCCTTAGCATTCAGCAGACTCTCTAATGAACATGTTTCACATGATCAAAATTGGCAGGCATACTGGATATTCTGGGCTGAGCACTGTAAAACACAATTTTGTTAAACCTAAAACGATCTAGGATTATTGCATGCTATTTTGATTATTTGCTAACTCGAGGGTCGAAGACTAATCTGAGCTCTCCCGGTTTTGCTGTAAGCTGATCCCGCAAATCGCACTCCACGGCTTCCCCATTGTCGCCAGGGCTGAATTGCAATTTAAATGCCGAGATTATGTGTGCGGTGGCCATGCGGACTTCTGTTAGGGCTAAGTTTTTGCCCACGCAACTTGTGCGACCTACATTTGTCAGTTTGAAAAACACATACAGTTCTTGAAAATAAGACAAGACGTACCAACTCCAAACGGTGCGAAAGCCCGTTTATCCAATATCATCTCTGGGCGGCTATACCACCGTTCAGGGCAAAACTTATGTGGCTCCTCCCAAGCAGAGCTAACTATTGGCGAGAAGTAAGTCAGCTATGGACGATTTACTCGAAATGGATAGAGAACTTACGTCTTCCAATGGAATACCGAGGGGCTGCAATCTTCACATTGCCCGGAATGTAAGTTCCATCTACGTACATTCCTTCAGGTGGACTGACACGAGTCACAAATGTGAGGACTGCTGGTAACAACCGCATGGCTTCGTTGATTGCGCCATTCAAGTGAGGTAGGGCCGCAACCGCTGTCACGTCTTGTAAGTCAGTCTTTGAAACCTCTTGATAGATTAGCTCTGCATCCCGCGGGCTTTTAGCCAGGAAATAGAACAGGGTAGTCAAAGTAGGAGCTGTTGTGTCACTTTAGAGATAGGTGTGGTCAGTTCAGTCAGTCACGGGTTCTTCGGTGCTTTGCATATCTTACCTGCCAGCTACAACAACCGTCGCCGTATCTCCACTGAGCCATCGTTGGTGATTGATGTTGTCCTTATTGTTCTCAGCATCCTCGATGAACCAAGATGCAATATCCCGCTCTTTAACCGTGGTCTGAATAAGTTAGCTACCTATACTATAAGTCTTTGGCAGTATCTTCCCTACCTTCATTCGACGTTCCATGCAGCTATCACAGAATGCTAGCATACCAAACCAATCTCTAACTTTCCAGAACCTGGATAGAAATGCAAATCCTAGTCTAGGTATCCATATAGCTGGACTGAAAGGTCCTAACAAAGTGATAGCAGATCGCACCATCATGATAGCCGAATGATATTCTAGTTTCTCCATCATGCCAAAGTCTTGACTGAAGGCGAAATCTCCCATCAGGTCGAAAGAAAACCACTGCATCAAGTCATTGACCAAGATAGGCTTGCAATCGGCTTGTTGAATATGGTCTTTCAAGCCTATAACCTTTCGGAGAACACGTGGCTCGTACGATGAGAGAGCTGTACCAGTTAAAATGGTATCTGGGACTATATTATTGGTCTTTGCTTACCACGAGAACTCAACGAATGGGACCAAATGCGTCTTCTTTCATCATGCAAAGCTTTGTCCCTTGTGAAAACTGAAGATACTCGAGGGTAGAGCAAGTCATACCAGTCTGATCTCGTGGTATTACTCTTGGGCCCATCCATAGCTTCAAATGCCCCAGCCGAGAATACAGTTATTTCACAAGGACCTAGACAGATGTTCAGTTTTTTTCGTGTTCTATATATCTAAAAAGATATATTTACACGGATCTCTTACCTGTTCTCACGAATGTACCATATTCTTGGTGCAGTTTCTCTAAAACCAGATGGTTACGTGAATCACGGCATTGCCAAACATGCCACAATTTACTTGCAGCCGCGAGAGGTGGTCCCGGAAAGTCTCGCAATCTATGGAAAAACAGACGATAAATGACAATGCTGCCAAAAAGAGACGTGAGATAACATGCAATCGAGACAAGAGCTCCGAAATAGCTTGCAATGTTGAGGCCTCCATACCAAAGCTCCACAGCAATGACACTAATAGCGAGTATTACATGTATTGAAAGGAGAGTAGGGGCAAGTAGATGCCACTCGTCGTGAATGAATATCAGGTTATGGGCTGCAATCCCCGTGCAGCTGGCCATAAAAGCCTTTGAAAGGGCCATGAAACTCATTTCGAGTAGAGTAAATGTATATTAAGAATGAGGGGTGTATTGCATCTCTTGAAGTTGGGATTGATATCAATGTTTTAATACGGCATATGAACCTTCCAAATTAAGTGTTAGTATTCTGATCTGGGCAGTTGTTGTTTGTGGTAAGTCCTGCCGCATTATTCCTATCATCTACTTGATATTTCGTTTTACCAGTACTAAAGCTGCAGGTAAATCGGGATTGTTGCTATATTTGGATTAGTGCGTATATGCTGTGCCTCTCATCGGTAGATGATTTGATGACTACCTGGATCTGACTACGCTTAAGGCTAATTCTTCTCCCTCTCAAATGATGATTCCAATTCATACCTTCTTGCTCATAATCTGAAGCAAATACTTGACATAGACTGTCAAAACCATGTCTTCATCATTTGTCGTTGTTATATGCCATGGATCTTATCATACGCCAGAACCTTACCAACCCTTTCGAGATGCCTTGAAAGCGAGTGGCATCGAATCATACTGTCCACAACTACCCTCATCTGATCTTACAAAAATGAATGTGGGAGACATTGCAAACCCAAATTATGACCTAGATATCCCATCAGGTGGATACCCACAACCATCAGAGGATATAAAGGTCATCAATAAGTTACTTGAAGAGCTTATCACAAAAAGATGGAAAAGATGTCCTCCTTCTTGGACACTCCTCTGGTGGCTTTACTGCAACAGCCTCTGCTATACCAGAGTTTCAAGCAAAAAGTCGAAAGGAACGCGGTCTTTCCGGTGGTATCATCGGCATCTTCTATGCTTGTGGCTTCTTGATTCCCGTGGGAGAATCTGTGCACAGTTTCTTCCAGCCAAAAGATGGCAGTCCTCCTGTAGTACCACCATATTGCAAATTCCATGTAAGTGGATGCAGAACATGGTCCTCCCCATTCGATGATAGCGTCAATGTAGATATGAGCATGGCTAACAATAGTTCACTAACAGAAACATGGCTTCCATGGTGTTGCCTCTGCTGTCGAAGGAGCAAAGTACTTCTTCAATGGATTAGATGAAGCTCAAGCTAAGCATTATGAGTCTACATTGACTGCATCACCGGTATTCCAAACGGTTCTGCACAATGACGCATATTCTGCCCTTCCTTCTACTTATCTGGTGACGGAGGATGATTTGGCTTTGCCTGCGGCTTATCAGGAAGGGATGATTGCATTGCAAAACTCGAGGCCGGAAGTTAACATAGGTGTTTTGAAATGCCCGAGTGGTCACTCGCCACATTTGACCTGGATCGAGGGTTTGGTATCTGAGGTCCAGAAGTTCGGGAAGGCAGTACTTGCTTAACTCTTATGTATATCTCTCCAAGCCTCTATCGTATCAAATTTTGCAGTGTCCTGCAGTATAAAGTCTTTAAACCAAGTTCTGATTGTGATTGAACGGGAGACTTGAATTTACCAAATAAATCTACTCTAATCGGAAAGTCTCTCGTGATTTTGGTTCAAAGATTTGTGGAGATCTTCATAAACAAGTATATTAGCAAGGCTCCCATAGCATGAGTTCGTAATAATTGGGTTTGTTCTCTGTTATGGCATCTAGATTCAACATAATTTCTAAATTGCTTTACTGCAGCGTACAGCTCTTTATTTTGACACTTACCCTGCATATTTAGTCAAATACCATATGCCCTAGGAATGCAGGTAATCCTCTAAGAGCTGCTTCCACGAATCAAATGGAGTGCTTCTCACCGAGTTTTTGCTAGTATATGGCTATAGCCGTGGTTACTTGGCTGGATGTCGATCGCAAGATGTATAAAAAGCCCTCCCGGTACTGTGAAAAGCTCGAAAGCTGACCGCGATATTGACATACACTACGTCACTTTCTGTTGTCGTTATGGCCAAAAACACTTTACTTCTATTTTGTCAGCTACTCTTCCTCTTAGCTATAGATTGCAGAGTAATTAACGCAGCTAGCCTTCCACGCCGTACACAACCTGAAGCTACTGGCTACAAAAATCAAGCCATTTGCCGCTGTCTTCCTGGATATGATTGCTGGCCCGTACCGGAAGTCTGGGCTAATTTCAATCAGTCTTTAGGAGGCAAACTCATTGCCACAAAGCCTCTCGCAAGCTCGTGCCACTTGGATCCCTTTGAGACCTACAATGAGGAGAACTGTGCTAGTATTCAGGCGAAATGGAGTTTGGCTGAGACACATCTCAAGTCTTCCTCCTCAATTATGTCACCATTTTTTGCGAACTATAGCTGTGACCCCTTTTCTCCTAAATCGTCACGGTGCATTTTGGGCACGTACGTTCAGTATGCTGTTAATGCAAGTGGTGCTTCCGACTACCAAAAGACGATTGAGTTCGTAAGAAAACACAACATACGGTTGACAATCAGAAATACTGGGCATGATTATTATGGCAAGGCGACAGGGGCTGGTGCTGTTGCAATCTGGACCCAGCACTTGAAAAGTATCGAGATACTGAACTATAAATCAAATTACTACACCGGAAAGGCGATCAAAGTTGGTGCAGGCGTTAGCGTTATTGAGGCTTTGACTGCAGCAAATGCCCAAGGTCTGGTCATTGTTGGGGGAAACGATGGAACGGTTGGTCTCGCTGGTGGGTATACTCAAGGAGGTGGACATGGTCAATTAGTGTCTAGGTATGGCCTTGCAGCAGATCAAGTCCTAGAATGGGAAGTTGTTACTGCAAATGGAGATGTTGTTGTTGCTTCACCGGTCGAGAATCAGGACTTATACTGGGCTCTTTCTGGTGGCGGCGGAGGAACTTATGGAGTGGTTCTATCTATGACAAGCAGGGCACATCCGGACGAACAAACTGCGGCCGCAAATCTTACTTTCACTAACGCTGGTATATCACAAGATGCCTTCTTCGAAGTAATCGAGACTTTCATTGGAACTCTTCCCACTTTGGTTGACGCGGGGGCTGTTAGCGTTTGGCTGATGACAAACTCGTCTTTTGCAATGACACCTGCTTCGGGGATTGGACTCGATAGTTCGGTATTGAATGATATCATGCGCCCTACTATCATGAAGCTGAAGGAGAATCATGTCAACTATAGTATGTTTATTGCGTTGATAAAACTACAGATACATCACTAACAATTTCTTTGAAGCATATTTTGTCGGGGATTTTCCTACGTTTTTGGACGCTTTTTAAAGCGATGGATCCTCCGAATCCCGTAAATGATATCCAGATCGGAGGACGCTTCATTCCACGCTCTCTTGTAGAGTCAAGTAATGGCATCCAGAATCTGATGAATGCTGTACGCAATATATCGAACAAAGTGGGAGCTATATCAGGGATAGCTCTGAACGCTTCTCAGAAGGAAGGCCACATTGCCAATTCGGCACATCCGCAATGGCGCCAAGTTCTTTTTGACGCAGTGGTTGGTACATACTGGAGCAACAACGACCCCGAGCTCAACATTGCAAATCAAAATTTGGTTACATACGACGTAATTCCACAGATAGAAAAGCTCGTGCCTGGGGGCGGTGCATACCTTAGCGAAGGAGACTTTCGAGAACCTAAGTGGCAGCATGTGTTTTATGGTGAGAACTATGAAGCATTAAAAAGCATAAAACAGAAGTACGATCCTCATGACTTGTTCTATGCCTTGACTGCCGTGGGAAGCGACTCATGGGTGGTCTCAGAAAATGGAAGCCTTTGTAAAATAAGATAGCTATTCGAAGAGTGACACATATAGCCCTAAGATTAAGAATTGCAGCATGGTGCTTGCATGATAACAGGTCTAAATTACGATCTATCATCAGCGGCAAAGCGGTGAGGGAAGTATTTTCTGAAATGTTTCTCTGCACCCACACGAGACAATTCTTCAACTTCCTCGGGCGTCAGACGAAATTCAAAAATCCGCAAGTACTCTTTCAGTCTATTCTCATCATGACTTGTGGTCACAACACCTACGCCCATATCTATACACCATCTTAAACAGATACCAGCCTCAGTAGTCGCATATTTCGTAGAAAGTGAGGATAGAAGAGTATCAACCGGGCCCCCAGCAGACACAGTACAAGGTGAAAGTGGCGCGAATGCCTGCAGGACAATCTGGTGCTTCTGACAGAAACTGTAGAGTTCTTTGCGCTGGAGGTAGATGCTGTATTCAATTTGATTAACAGCTGGAACCTCAAGGGAAGCATCGAGAATCTTTTCAAGGTCAGTCACAACAAAATTGGAGACTCCTATCAATTTCGCCTTTCCAGATGCCTTCACTGCTTCCATTTCTGACCAAGCTTCTTGCAGAGTCTTGTGTGTCTCAATCCATGGTGTATGAAGTAGATAGCTGCAATTGTGTTAGATTGCTCAAGAATCACAATGAACTTCCATTTTTAACTCACAGGTCCACATAGTCTAGTTGCAACTTCTTCAAGCTCGAGTCCAGAGCTTGAGATATTGAGCCATAACCAAGCGTCTTTGTCGTAACAAATAGCCTTTCTCGTGATATCAAACTCTCTTGGATCGCAATGCCTAGCTCACGCTCCGTATGATATGCCTGAGCGGTATCAAGATGTATAAATCCCAAATTTATAGCAGTTTTTATCTGTTCAATGACATTTCGATCTAACTCCCCATCGCTATCTGGTTTCATCAAAGCAGACCCTGTACCATAGGCAAACTACACGACACATTAGTTCAGTATATATGTAAGGATCAATTTGTTACCATAGGAAGGCCTATACGATTCTTGGGGCTCCATTCTAGGGATTTTGGATGGTTCGATGCTTCGTGACACTCCAATTCGAATGTTATCTTCATGAGACGAGCAAAGTTTACTCTGAAAGCCTTGACGGGTATTTGAATTTGGAATAAGAGCGATTTGTACTATTAATACTGAGATGCTTCCACGACTTGCCTTAATATGTGGAAAGTTCTATTACGCCTAGCTTTAGGCTTTAAAGGGTTGGTGATAGCAGGGTATTTAGCTTACCAAAAGTAAGAGAAGCGGAGTATCCCGAAACTAATATCATTAGTACCATAAAATGTAGAAAAGAATCATAATCAATCACAACTGTCCTATCCAAATATTTTAGTGCCATCAGGCAAACTCATCGATCTATCTTGGTGTTGGGTGCTGAGTCATCATTGGTCAGTGAAGATGAGCACTATGCAGAATGGATCCTTGTCCTGCACAATGCAAACCAAGGATATTGGTACAACTCAATATACGACTGCAGTAGTATGCAGATAGACTGTAGACACTTGTGGTACGGTGCAGCAATGCAGGAATGGGGAGCTGAAATTCCTTGGTATTTCGCTCCAGATATCAGAGAGCAGGTAATTCTGTAGTCACCAAGTATCAGGTGAATGTTGAGAGGTTTGCAACCACTTAATCACAAAATTGTTGTGGTTGAATTTCCAGCATGCACCGCAGTGTATCTCTTCAAGAATTTCCAGTCTCGCTGAACTATAGCTCAGAGCATGGATATGTATGAACAGGGTATCATTTATCCTGAAGCTAACGCTAAAAAAATCAAAGGAAGGTTTTATCCTATCATAAGTCATATTTCATTCCGAATTTCGCTTCTTTTACTGTCCTCTAAGATCACCTGTCCTTTAACATCACAACCACCTCACCCCGTCTTCCCCACAAAACATTTCTTCGACATGGACAAACCCCTTATGCAATGATAAGCTGCAAACCAAAGTCAGACTCAACATTCAAAACAGAAATCATGAATAGTGCATACCTCAATAAGCTTATCAGTCAAAGCCGTACATTCTCTAGCAACCTCATGATGGCCCTGGTAGGTCGAGTTCTTCCACAAACCTCCAAAACCTATACTACTCAATACTCTATCCAATACATCTGTGTTCTCCATCGCAGCGGAGAACTGAGGATTTGAGGTGATTGTGCGTAGTAATTGGTGTGCCGATTCAAGTGTTACCGAATTTTGGCAGGACATAAGAACATCATCTAGTATGTTGGTGATTGGACCAGTGCTACTCAAAGCTGCTATTAGTATTTATCTGACGGGACATTGAAGGGGAAACTTACAGGCGTAACATGACATTTGATGACGATATGGCAAGTTTATTGAGCCATTGGAATGCACGGTTTTGTATTGTATCATCTAGATAATGAAAGTCGACTAGACCAATAGCGCATGTGAGCAGTAATTCTTTCTCATTGAGCCCTGCGTTTTGCATTATACTATCCATATCGCACGCTGAATATGGGGTACGATCTCCTTGTGTAACATTAGCAAGCCATAGACTATGCCCTGCATCTTCTGGATTAAGGGATCGGCCAAGTAGGAGACCAAGATATGGCATGCGACTGGCATCTTGTGAAAATGACACCCCTTCAGGCGCATTTGCAGTAGTGGTGTCGAGGAATGTCGACACAACTCGCATAGCAGTAGATCTTGTCAACGAATCGGTCATGCCTTTGACCATGCAAGCTGATACTGCAAAATGGAAGTTTTCTGCGGTGAAATGAATCCCATATATCTCATCAAGTTGTATTGCTGCTTCATCAAGTGGTGTTCGGCCTTGTAGCAATGTTGAAATCATGCGCCCATTGCGTAATTCTCCAGAGGCGCTAATATTGAGTAGGACGGCCTCGAGGAACATCGCCGCGCAGTTGAAAAGTCCAATGGGGACCAATCTAACCAGAGAAAGCGCAAGCCAGAACAGCTGAGTTCCATAACGTGACGCCGAGGGTAGTTTATCCATCATCTTGGTTAGAGCTGTAACAATAGCAACCATCATCTCACTATCACTATCGTCCATATACCGACCGATGCTACTTCTGAGTGCTACGAGCACTTGATAAAGTAGATCATCATCTACATCTTCCCGAGCCAAACAACCCATTACGGTAAAAGCTCTGGGCTGAATTGCTGGATTGCTTTGGAAGGCCGTGCTCGCAACCAAGCTCATCCACCTGGCACGCCACGTGTTTGACAAATCAACAGTCGGAGACGCTACGATACTTATATCGGACAGAAGGTTTGCAAGAGACTCCGTGGCTAATAATGCTGAAGGTCCCGAGTCTTGGGATGAGGGAAGAGAAGCACCATCTCGTGATGCCACGCTAAACAGAGATTCTTGTCGAGGCGCCGAGATTGATGATAACAAAACCTTCAATTTAGCAAGCTTACTTTCCTCCAATGCAAATGTGGTACACATAGCATGAATAGTGTTGACAAGCAAGCGATGAACGATCAATCTCAGATCCGACGATCCTGTATTAGCTAGCATGGTGACAAGATGAAAGACTTCAGGAAGGTATAATTGGGACTGGACGCCACTATCGAATGAAACGGACAAGGTGAGTCTTAAAAGAACACAAATCTCACCCCAAACAGTATTTTCGTGAAGATGCCTTGTTGGGCGAAGTGAAGTGCGATTGAGAGCCTTGCGAAGCCTTGAGATTAATTTGCCCCGAATTGTAATCGTACCGAGTGAGGCAAGAATGGAACCAAGAATCTCAGTCCGTTCATCATCTATACCAAAAGTAAGAGCTGGCTTCAGAATCTCATCCAAGAATATATCCATAAAAACTTCATCCTTGCAGATCGCGGGCCAGATGCTTTGTTCCAGGGTAGTACTAAGAACAACATCAGATATGGCAACCTCAATAAGCTTTCTGAAAATAACAGCAACTTTGTCTCTGCCCTTATCACTATCCGCTTCATTCGGTATGAGATGAGTTCTCAGACTCGGGAGCCAAGGCGCCATGTATGCTAAGCTCAACGGTCTCTGCGCATATGGAAAGCTTTCCCAACCAACAAAAAATTCATTGAGAAAATCTCCCGTCAGCTGAGGCTCAGAACGAGCCAACTGCGCACTAATATCAACGATAAATTGTGATGGATTTAAAGGAACACATAATTCTGAGCCTCGTTAGGAAACTTCAAATGTATGTTGGGAAAGTTTGGTTCATACCTTTCGTACTCATGAATTTGGAGTCAGCTGCAAACTTAAAGGCTCGGCACAGAGCACACAGTAAATTATATGAGGCAAGCCGTAGTACCGCATCAGGACTCGCCATGTTAGTGAGCGCAATATTCAGAAGTGTGCCGGGTACATCTTGCGGTCTGACCAATCTCTCAAATGACTTCAAGGTTCTCAATTCTTTTCCGTTCCTAGTCTTGGCACTGCGAATAGCTTGTAAAACATCGCCCTTTCTTGGACTGGTGAAATACATTACAATCTTGCCGTTATCAGTCCGTAGACCAAATGCAGAATCATCCTCGGTCTGTATCGAGGTGGGTGCTTCATCGACTTCTGTTAAGCGGAAGATATCATTGACTGTTGCATGTAGTCTAAGACCTGGAACAACTTCTTGTTTCTTTGTCGTGGTCACTTGAACGAATTGACTGCCAATTTTGATGACTACTTCGACTTTACCTTTTGTTTTAGACAACCTGATGATGGGTTGAAACACGTATCTCGTGTCTGTGACAACGCTGATCGTCTCCTTGGGCAAGTGGAGCTGCGTGAGGTGGAAATGAGACTGCAAGTCTTGAAGACTACCAATCAGGTGGTAGTCCACGTTCTTCGGATGGAATGCGCTATTGTCACTCTTTGCAGATAGCCGAAGAATGCGTCGGAAACATTTTCTACTCTTGCGTTAGCACTATTTTCCCCTGCTACTGCCTGAGACTCACCTAAATGCACTATTCATGTTGTAGACATATACCCTGGATAGCTGCTTTGTAAGCTCGGATGGCGTAAGTAAATCAAGTTTTCGAAAAAGGGCATCTTGAGGCTCGTTTTGACCGTTGTAACAGGTTGCATCGATCAATATACCGAATGGCTTGTGCCACATTCGGCTTGCAATCTGAAAAATTCAGTTACGAACTCATTCGAGACGTATGGGGGTTGCTAACCTTCAAGTATACATATAACAAAAGATCAAAATCTGTTCCTTCATTCTCAATATTTCGAAGTATAATACAGATCATCGATAATCCATCCTATTACTGTGAGCCAAGAGACATTTTAAGTAGGACAAGAAGAGTCTACCTTGCTTTCGCCCCCATCATACACGGCTCTATTTGATACCACAGCCTCCGAACTTCGACCGGCGTTTCGAAGCATGAAATGTTGGAAGCGCGAATACGATGGTGGGGTGTTTTGCGAAATGGCCGGCCTGTTCCAGGATACATCCATAGGCGGCGGTCCAAGATTAGAGATAAGTGTTCGGAGAGCATCTAGAACTGGCGTATGACTCTTAGCACCGTCAATCGGAGATCGGAGAGAGAGTTGCCGTTCACGGAGTACAAGCTTTTGTCGGACGTGATCCCAATGATCATACAAGAACCGATGTAGAGCTACACAGGAGCCGAAATCGAAAGACTCGGACTCAGCAAGAGGTTCTCTGACATTGGGAGGTGCCTTTCGATGTTAGCTTTCTTCTTATACATATGTCAGGTGAACGTACAGATATCTCCCGTAGAAACGTGGTTACGCGATATATATTTTGCGTCAAGAAGTCATTCAAAGGGTACATGTAAGGCTCCTTGGCCCCGAAAAGAACATTGTTCGCTAAGTTCTGAACCACTTTCGCGATGAGAAGAAGACCTCGGCGCATCTCTTTCGATGGAGGAGACGCTATCAGGCCTTCTGCGTCAGGAGCAACAATCGCTGGACAGAAAAATCGTAGGAATATAAAGGCGCCGACAGCCGTGAATTTAGCATCAGGAAATCGTCTCATTACGCAAGAGGAAATCTTAACGAGGTCAATAGTGCGACAGGAGGGCAGAGCATAACGTGACTTACAATACTGCAGATCTTTCGAAAAGACACCGGGATACGCGCGGCAGAGTTGCATATATCATCAATGAAGACTTTTGTGACTACGCGAAGCTGAAGAGCGTTCTTCTGCAATTCTTCGGGGGAAGTTGTTCTGGCAGGATCAAGTTCAAGGTCAAGGTCTTTTGAGGTGAGAACAAGGCGCTCCAAGACCTTCTGTAATGTCGCTTTCAGATATGTAGCACCCTTCCATTTGGCATAGACAGATAGCAGCTTGGTAGCAACGCAGTTTCTTCTCAAAAAGTTCAGCCTCATTTTCTAAGTAATATTAGCATTTGGATGGAGATTCATATACAAGGTGCTTGACCTACCAGTTGCCTCAACCTCATGCTCGATGAGTGCTTCAAGTAACGCAAAACCCATGCCACGGGAGTCAAAGATATTTAGAAGTGAAATGGTCATCTCATCTACCTCTGTACTTGGGCAGGCATCGCAAAGTGCAATGGTGAGGGTCATATCGTTAACAAGCAGCTGTTAGCACTTATCATTAGCGATGGATCAACTGGGGGGGAGAGTTCTTAACACTAACTTCAAGAAGCTCATCGTACTTTTGATTTACAGCTGCATCGGACAAGTTGTTGAATTCGGTACCCTGTATGAGAATGTTGCAAAGAACTTTGACGAAGGCTGTTCTCACTTCAAGATCTTCATGATACCCAATGCCCAAGGAATGTTTGAGTCCAACATCAATATTTGCACTCAAGAGGTTAGAGAGTGCGGAAATGGCAAGTTCTGGACTGCTCATAGAATCATCGCTCCCAGCAGATGTTAACCGGACCTCATTCCTGCCTATTTCAGCCGTTTCGTAATTGAGGAGAGACAAGAACCTGTTGAAATATGTATGAAACATCTGTGACTTCAAGTCACTTGTATCTGCATCGGACTGGCCTTCGGCTGGTTGCAAAGGAAGGCGATAAGTTAATTCTGCTAGTGCCTTCAGAGAAGCTCGGTCAAGGTCTTTCTGGAGGCGGAGAAGCTCATCAACACGAGTGCCGGCAATGTGAACACCGGTATCGGCATTTGGCGTTCCTGGACGAGCGATCCACCCAAAAATTACCTCTAACAGCTGATTACGAATGCGCACATCATGCCTCAGATTCAAAAGCTCTTTCTTTTGGGTGAGAGTTTCACATAATTGACAAATCTTGATCTTGACCCGTAACGCGCTTGCTCCCTCTGCTGAGGCATTCAAGAATTTCGCAAAGTTGAGTGCCAAGGCACCAATGTCAACCGACATACCTGCGCCTAATTCAGCTGGGCTTCCAAGCTTTTCAACGATACTCTTCAAGAGCGCTGCTGTCTGCTCTGCAAAGATGATTCGTGATTCCACAGGGATTGCAATTGCTCCGTGGGCTATCAAACAAAACATCAAGTTCTGTTTGGAGAGCTTCAAATAGAGGCATGTGTAGTGCCTTGGCGAGATCACTTGAGAGAGCATCCCGAGTGCCTTCACGTATCCTGATACTGCTGCTAGCTAACAATTGGACACTCTGTCGCATGTATCGACTAAGCAAAGTGTCGTCGTAGCCGTTGTTAGTAGCCTTATCAATCCATCGCAAACTGGCAAGTGCTTGATCGTCAGGGGCGGAAAGAAAAGGCTGGCCTGCAATACAAATGCCACCAAGAGAAGCGAGAAATCCAGAACAATTTCGCCACTCTCCGAAAGACCGTTCATCGAGAACTTCAGGGCGCGCACAAAGTTGCTTGGATAATCGAACCCACCGATCAAAAATAGTTTCCCATGCAGATATGATTCCTGCAGTAGGGTGTTGCATTTTACGTAACAGACCTCTCGCCCGCTTTTGAAAGGCAACTAAACCTGTAAATCGGAAGTCTTTTGACGAAAGCTCTTGGTAAACCTCCATATTACGAGCACATGCCAGGGAAAATTTGGTAAAGTCTGGCGCAGACTCAACAAGACGAATCTCTTCTGCGAATAAAGAGATGCTCGATGCAACTACTTGACAGATTGTTATGTCCGACGAGCAAAGAGTAACCAAAAATGATGTTTCCATCATCGAATATGCCGCCAACCGTTCCGTTATATCTTCTTCTAATTCAGTCAAGTCCTATCACACGTGAGTAGTTGTGATTGAAGGTACATCTGACATTGCATGACTGATCGCATAACCTCTTGAGGCATTTGAGCGTTTGAGAGAGGGACCTTCATGAATCAATCGCATGGATATCACTTACTTGAATCTTTTTCAATAAATCGAGCCTTGCCTGCAAGTAGCTATTTACAAAGCCAAGAGTGGAAGGTTCGTCAACAGTTTGGTTGATGATCTTACTTGAGATGGAGCTCAGTATGACGGAGCTATCGAGATATTCGTTAGCAAGTTGCGTAACGTGATTGGCGATAATGCCCAAGTGCTTACGTTGATTCCCAGAAATTATACTTCACATTGGTGGAGAAGTAAAAATCCTTGTTTTCCCATGCCGATAACGTGGCTACCGTTAATGATTTGCGACAAACTTCACTCGTGAGATGTCGAATTCTCTCATCATCAGAGCTTAGAAAGGCCATGAAGGCAGCGTAGATGTCCTCGAAAGTGGTTTCACTGTGATGGGATGTCATGTCCAGGCCAACAAATATGGCCATAGGATGTACGTCCAGGAATACTAGCATGCTATGCACCAGTTCCCCTGACGAAGCGAATTTGGTTTGTCGATTCGAGGCCATATGTTCGGGTGGGTACGAGTCTCTGAACCTCAGTGTCGTTCCCTTCTGCCGAATTAGCAACGCACCTTGACCATTATGATTGCGCCATACCTTCATATAAGTGCGAATAAACTCCGAGACCTTGTCAAATAACGGCCGGTAGTCACTGGCATTAGATTGCTTGGCGAAGTGCGTGCATGCTCTCAAGGCCGCAAGTTTAAAATCTGGAGATGAATTGGGAGCAAGACAGAACGGTGCTAAACTATCAACGCAAGTTCTAAAATTCAGATGCGCCAAACTGACAAATGCTGCTGTCATTAAACCAGAGTCTATGGTGGTGTTTTCTGCACCCACGGTATGTCTCCTGAATACTGCTTCACGCACTTCTTCTTGGACATCTAGGGCATAGCTCAGAAGTGCCGAGTCACTATCGAGGGGAAAATGCCTTGCAACTCGCAAGACGGAGGTCAAACAATAAATGGCCGCTTCATTTCGGTTTCTCAAGGCCTTTCTCAGCATTTCCAAAAAGGATACCTTTTTGGAGATACTGCTACTTTTAATATCTCTCATGTTGCTAGCGACTTCAAAGACGTCTGGTAGAAGGAAGAGCAAAGACGTTTGAAATGGAAATAATAATGTTTTTCGTCTCCCCGCATCTATCATTGTGTTTGTCATGTCAAAGAGCGTTTCCGCTCCACCATCTAACCTTTTATGCATTGTGTGTAGCTCAATGAATTCTTCGGGGTTTCGCTCCAGCCATCGGGCGATTAGTTGAGGTACCACTACTGCCACAATAGTCTGAAAGGCCTTACGCAAGTGCAAGAAGCTGCCACATAATTCTTGTATAATTACCCCCAATTTTCGACTGTCAACCCAAAAGGACGGAATCAAGCGTACCGTGACGAGCCCTTCATCGTCGACTCCAACCGCGTTCTGTGCTTGATTTCCATTCGAGGTTTGGGCTGCCAGTAATCCACGGAGGGAGCCCCGTAAATACTCTAGAGTCCGGGGCCAGTTGGAGAAGGAAACAAACTCAACAACTTTCCTTATACATGCCTCGGTAGCATCTGAATGCTCATGTATCAATATGGCAGCCTCAGTTCCATTTTGTTGACTATTTGTACCATTCGTGGCGTTCAAACCTGATGGATCATGTGCCGGGGGTGATCCAAAAACATCGTCTAAAATATTAGACGCCGGAAGTACATAGCCGTCGGGTATAGGGTTCGAGAATAACTTGATTACATCTATTAATCTTTTTGCCAAATCGTCGTCTAAAGCCTCTGGTGGGTTATCGCGCGCCAAAAGTTTGTTTCTGGATGCCCGCCGTCCTTCGGGCTTGATGCTATCGTAAGATTTGTAGCCCTGAGAGACCAGATCTTCGTCATCGCTAGTATTTTCTGAAGCATTGATGCTTTCCCAGTGCGTTGTGCAGCATTCCGCCAATAGCTCAAGTACGTAGAATTCCGAGTGCAAGACGTGCAATGGATGCGCTGATATTGTTTTGTATGGTTTTGCAAGATCTTCGAGTAGTTGCACCAGGGCTTCGGCGACGACCGCTATCGAGGATTTACTGATATCGACAAGGGTGGCGCGGCTCAAGAGGGCAATTTCATCGCGATTGAGGTCGTATACTTCGGCGCCCGTTCTGTGGGGGAGCTGCGTGTAAATGGTATGTTAGCTCATTCGCGGAACGTAAAAGAAGGCGATTGCGAATTGGGAGATATACTTTTGTAATCAGCCTCTCCACCAAGGTAATAACTAGAGATGAACTATCACTCATGACTTGTTTGCGGGCGGCGTTGGCAACTACGCCAGACCACTTATTGGTGATTGTCCGACATGCGCCTCAAGTATGCGGGTTTCGTCCTTCGCCCTAGAAGCTCAGTAGAGCTGATATGTATACTTAGTCAATTCGTTCTCTCTTTTACCTAGACCGGAGGAAAGGAAGCAGTTTCGCAGCGATCAAATTGGATAAGCACCACGGGCATGACACTCGATTTAGAGATCTCAGGGCTCTGTAAATGTAATTAAATGTGAATGTAAATGTAAATGTGAATGTAAACGTGAATGTGAATGTGAATGTGAATGTAGATGTGAATGTAAATATTACCTAGATGTGCCCTGAAGTAGCTTGAACTCTATTTAGTTGTACGGAGTTTTTAGTTCCTCGGGTTCGCCGCACCTTATACACGTGTAGTCATGGATGAACAAGTAAGTCGGTCGCTGAGCAGTTAGCAGAGGGAGTGGAGAAAAAGATTGGGGATGGGGACTTTTTTTTCTTCTTCGGTTTGGTCTCGGCAATTACCTAGGTACTCTACGGAGTAGCAACAACAAAATGGATTATGAGAGGAGAGGGGAGGAGAGAAGACTCAGAAGAGAGGAGAGGAGAGGACTCAGAGAGGGGAGGAGAGAAGACTCAGAAGGGAGAGAAGACTCAGAAGAGAGGAGAGGACTCAGAGATGAGACGAGAGGAGACGAGAGGAGACGAGAGGAGAGGGTGAATTAATTGTTAATGTTGGTTACATAATACCTGGGTAGGTAGGTTTCCATAGAAAAAGAAATAGGTAATTAATTATCTTCCTAATGATTTATTCTACTGATGGATCTATCAACTGGCCCTACCTGATAAGAGTAAAGTAACCTCGACGCAGGAGATCTATACAAGATTCAAGATGAAGTCTCGATATACCTGTCTAGGTAGGTACCTACTAGTACCCCCAGCTACGTCGTACCTCCCTAGATGGTCTTGATTCTTGAACTACTGTACTCACACAGTTGCTGCTTCCATGTGAGAGGCTGCGCGGGAAGAAGCAAAAGAATCGACGTACCCACAGTTAGGTACCTAGGTAGTTCTATAAGCACGCACTACTAGGTAGGTCATTACTACTCGAGTGCTCTGTACAGTAGATACATACATACATACCTACGTAGGTAGGTATTCTCTACTCTGGGTACTCTCTACTCCTGGGTACTCTCTGCTCCTGGGTATCTACTAATTAATTCGTAGATGATGTAGACAAGTAACTTTACCTTCCCTTCCCTTCCCTATCTACCTACCGACGGGTTGTACCAAAGATTGATAGGTGATGGGTAGAATATTAATCACTCTGTCAAAATGCTTACTAGTTAGTACTTTACCGACACCTACATAAGCAAGTACTCTGTGCCTACCAGGGGTAATTAGTAAGAAGCAGGGCTTCTACCTGGGTATTGATTTTCATTCATTCCGTTCCGCTTCTTCATTGATAAGTCGAATCTACCCACCACCCACCTGCAGCTACACCTAAACCTAAACCTAAACCTACACCTACACCTACACCTACACCTACACATACATCTACCCACCTACCACCGACCTCAGGGACAGTATTATTACAGAAACGTATCTGTCTGAGTAGAAGTGTCTTTGAAAAAGCCCTAACCTACCTACCCAAGTATCTAGTCATAATTTGCATGTTAAGGTTATCCAGACACCATACGTTTCATCATATAATATTCATATAAGACAGTTTGAGGAAGAAGTCAATTTTCAAGTGGTTATCAAGGTCTACCTAGGTATCTTACATATTGCATGCTAGGTATATAATGTAATGGCGGGGCAATGGTACGTACGTACTACGAAGCTACCTGATAAGTACCCGTAGGACGAGTACTCGGTACAACAGTATACGGAGTATCTCCTGTATCTATCACATTAACTTCTCTCAAATGAAAGTTAGTAGATTCGTTGCTTGCCACGGATAAAATAAAGATACTTTCACAGGTCCAGCATTAACATTTGCATTATAATTTCTAAAAGCAATAAACGCCCCAACAATTTTGGGGGGTGATGCCATGCTGCCCCAGTTATTTGTCCTTCTGTTATGATACAAACTTGTCATACGATCCATGTATGCGATTTGATGAATAGATTCGGAAACGATATATATATATATATATATATCATCATCCAATTGTAAACCCGCAGAAATCAACAAAGCCATCTATTTAACGTCGTCCACCATAATTGTTGTAGTTGTTGTAATTACCTCCATAGCCATTGTTTGAGCCAGGGCCCGGGCCATATCCCGGCGGCGGCGGCGGTGGTGGTGGTGGTGGATATCCACCGTATGATCCCGGTGGCGGTGGGGGAGGTCCACGAGCAAAAGCGCCGAGGCCTGGTGGCGGTGGTTGCCAGCCTGGTGGAGGAGGTGGTTGACTATAATTGTTGTAGTTGTTCTGAGAACCATAGGATTGATTGTTATACCTAGGTGCTGTTGTTCCTGGCCCGTTGTAACGATTGCCGTTACTGCGATTGTTATTACCAGAGCCATAGTTGAATTGGTTACGGCCTCTTCCATCCCCTTGTAAGGGCACTCCGCCGTAATTCCGACCCGATCTAGCTGCCCTACTTTTTGTCATTTCAATATCACTTTGATTTAGTGCCGGCTGGCCAAAATCAACTCCAACTAACAACATAGACTTGTGGATATGATTAGATTTTGGCATTTCGTAATGCACACTAGTCAATTTGTAAGCGAAATACTGTCAGAAAGTTGATTCATATTTACCGTATTGATCGATCTTCATCAAGAGCTGGCATTGCTCCACTATCCAAAGGGAAAGCCAAAGAGCTGTAAGGAAGATAATCCTCGTTTTTCTCGATTCGTCCTGTCAAACCTTCACTGACCTTGGGATTCAACTTCATGTGGGGTGAATCCTGCTTTTTTGAATAAAATTTGCTAGTGATCTCATCGTAGAGAGCATGATGAGCTTCTGACACCAGAAGAACATCTCTTCCAAGCCCATTGCGAGCTGAGACATCCGCGGGCAATGAGGGATAGATCTTAGCCATTGCATCGAGCAATCTCTCCGAGTCAATGAATGGCAATAGAGCAACGCCTTGCCAAGCGAACTTCTTACCGTTCAAATCAACTACAAAGTCCTCGGGATAGAAATCGATAATTTCACTATCTTCATTGGTCATTAGGTGATGAAATTGCTCTGGGATGGCTTGTCTTGACGCCGCGGGAAGAACTCCCATAAGTTGCTCGAATGGTTTGAAGATTCTGCCTTTTTGAAAACTGATCTTCATATCCTTGAGATTGGCAAAATCGGCGGCGAAAGGAGCATAATGGTAAGGATAGTACCAATCCCAAGAGGGGCATCCTTGGAAATAGTATAGCAAGACCCATGCTAATCCTTCTACATATGCTCTACCAACCTGATGACGAAACTCAATATCCTTAGGGTCCCGGTTGAACTTCTGCTCATAGTATCTATCAGCGTAACCATCTTCCCAAAGTCTGACCGTGTCAGGAGGTAGGTCATCGCCAGGTGTTGTTGGCGTTCCTGATGTCACAGGGGTGGGCGTATTGCGTCCAGGTGTACTGCTGTCATCATCCTCGATGAGCTCTGCTTTACGTTTTCCCAGTGCAGTCGCAGGCAAATCCGCCGAGGAATCATCGACCTTAGGCTCACCGTTATCATCATCAGCTGACTTGCCATTCATCATCATCTCCTTGATTGCTGCAGCCGCACTTTTGTTGGCTACATTGGCCTTGTAGGCTGCACCTCGGTTGACTACCATGTCATGGGTCATAGTCTTGGCTTCCTTGGTGATGTTACCAGGAGTGAAAAGTGGCAAGCCGGTAGGAGCAACGTCGCTAGGGGGTCGTCTACCGTTAGATGGCGATTCCTGGGCACCACCATAGGATCCACGGCCACGAGCATTTCGTTCATTTCGTTCATTGTTGAGCTTGCGCTTTTTTTGAAAATTCTCTTCTGTCTTTCTTCTTTTTCTGAAGATGGCATCTTCTTGCTTGGCTAGTCCATCAAGGATGAATTGAGCTCTTTCAAGGTCAACATGACCATCTTTAGTCAAATAACCACCCATGTAGGGAATATTATCACGCCAGATGGCAATCAAAGTATTAATACCATCCTCTCGAATCTCGAGACTGGGAAGATGAGGTAAGAAATCATTGCCCACAAAGAAACACATAAAAACCCAGTCGTCTAAAGCCCTTTCAAGGTCAAATCTGAAAGGTTGGCTGGGAACATACATCTCTGCTGCTAAGTATTCACGAAGTACAGATACGTGGAGCCAAATGAACGGTTTGAGAGCCGGGGCGCTAGCCTTTTCGTCAAACTCACCATCCTTCAACTTGTACATGCCTTTACACTCTCTGGCTTCATGACCAGCTTGGCCGCATAATTTACAGGTCCGTGGTTTTCCATCATTGAAGAACACATCTTCTCTCAAGATACGGAAATGGGGCTCATGCGTTGCCAGACCCAACATGATCAAGTCAGCATCTAATCCGTACATGACATGTCGGGTGTTAGGATTATGATCAGGAGAAGATCTTTGGGATCTAACGAACTCCATGATTTTGTGTTCACCCTCTCCTGGAACGGTTGAGTCTGAGATGATGACTTTCATCTTTGCCCAAGCAGGGTCAGTGTTGAGTTTGTATGCAATCCAATACCTGAGACTGGCGGCCAGTATATCCATGAATGGGGTTCCCGGGGTAATCTCGTTAGAATCCCAGGCTTTCTTGATTTCTGTCTCTTCAATATTGCTACCTTGAGCCTTCAACATCTTGAGTAATTCTGCCTTGTCCTCTGCCTTCTCCTTTGCTTCTTTGAGCGGAGCGAAATCGACGAGATCTTTGTTGGTTCATCTTAGCACGTGGCGCTACTCCATCGATAGCAATCATCAGTAATTTCCTGGGTCGCACCATATTGACTACTCGATCTGTATACGTGAAGATTGCCAACATCATTTCCTCCTCATCTTTGGGCGGAGGACGATCTTCTGGATGACCTGGAGGTTTGTGTTAGTGTCAATAAATAAGTGAAAATGATAGATTGCTCGTCGCGACCATCTGAGAAAATAAGGCAAACATACTACAGGGGTGAACAATGCCGTTCATATCCAAATAAAGGTTGTCGCACTCCTCCCCGTTCGGATTCGGTCCTCTGATATCAACTGGGATTAATTTGGCCATCGATTTTCGCGTGGTTGCTCTTCAATGACGGGAGATACAATCTTAGGATATTGCTTGGTCTATGTACAGAATCATTATCAGTAAAATGAGAAGATTTTAATGTCAAGAATCAAGACTTACCAGCCATCTGAACAATGCTGGAACTCCCATTGTGACAAGTCGATCTAGTAGTTGTCACTTGGTGATGAGTGAGTGATTGAGTAAAATGGAAAATCTTCAAAACAGGTATTAGGCAAAGCCGTCGAATATCGAAATTGTTTTGCGCTGGTCCGATCTACTTATCAGATTATCAAAATGTCGCGGAAGAATATATCGCGAAACTTCTCAAAAGCATTTACGACGTGAAATGAATGGAATTTCTGAATATCGGAACCAATTTGGAATTAGATAGCAAAAACTGCTTTTCTTTCAACCTTTGAGATATTGAAGGTTGAAAGAAATATTAATATTGAAAAGATGCAGCTACAATTCATTCATTATTGTTGTACTCTATTTTAGGGTAGCTCGGATAAGCA
Source organism: Monilinia fructicola (assembly GCA_008692225.1). Lineage (NCBI taxonomy): Eukaryota > Fungi > Ascomycota > Leotiomycetes > Helotiales > Sclerotiniaceae > Monilinia > Monilinia fructicola. The sequence goes on along the minus strand of VICG01000013.1, from coordinate 1,681,556 downwards.
AAACTGGGGACGGAATTTTGATTCTCCGATCAGCATATGAACACGCTTAGTCTATATTCGTATAATGTCTGGAGAAGCAGAAGCTCTAAATTAAGATTTAATCAAACTGCCAGATTTCGAAAGATGATATCCCTTATGGTTGGTTAGGTAGGCATACATACAGAAGAAGAGGTGACATTATGCCACTGGGTTTCAAACTCTCAAACTACCTTGGTATTCTTCAATGTTCAATGTACAAATAGAAGTCAGAAAATCATAACGAAGAAGGGGGGAACTTGGGTAATACCAAGAATACCTTTCATATCCTATTTTAGGAAATGTCGAAAGTTGGGGAGACCATCTCCGTAAGTATATCTTGTCGTATCTCTCTGATATCCTCTATGTCATCTTCCTATGTTATCTCTACTGCAGAACTTACACCAATCTCATTAGGTCTACGCTTCTCGACTTACTTCCTCCACCCTCTTAGAAGATCGACGGGCAGCATGTTTAGGTCTTCGCAGTTTTGCGAAAGACTATCCAGCATCTGTAGCTTCTGAAGCTCTACGGGGCTTAATTGCAACCCTGCGAAACGACGGAGAGGATGTCGATTCAATCAAAGTTATCCTCGAGACTTTATTATTCCTTTTCAATCCAAACCAAAACAGTGCCGAAGCATCGGAGGAGCTTGCGTATTTCATCGCGGATGAATTTTACAACACGGCAAGATAACATAACATTACTATTGGATTTTCTGGATACCAATGATTTCTATTCACGTCTATATTCGTTGCAACTTCTCTCAGTAATCTTGTCGTCCCGGACCGAGAGAACTGAAGAATGCATATTTACGGCACCTTTAGGAATATCAAGACTGGTAGCGGTGTTGGACGATCGAAGGGAAGCAATAAGAAATGAAGGGCTCTCCTTGTTGACCTACTTGACACCGAGTTCATCGGAACTGCAAAAACTGGTCGCTTTTGAAAATGCTTTCGAACGCATATTCAGCATTATAAAGCTAGAAGGCTCACTTCAGGATGGCGATAGAATAGTCGAAGATTGCTTAATACTTCTCGCGAATCTTTTACGGCTTAACGTATCGAATCAGTCTTTCTTCCGGGAAACTGGCTGTGTTCCTAAGCTATCAAAGCTATTAAACGATGCATTAAGTGCCGAAAATGAAACCGAGGAGGTTGCCGAGTGGGCCAAAGTTCAGCGGAATAGAAACATATATGCTCTACTTGCAGTGCTAAGACTGTTTCTAATAACTGGAGGGGCAGGAACACAAGCAAATCAGGCGGTCTTTTGCGCAGCACGGTATACTTAGTCAGGTACTGCAATTAGCATTCAGTCGATCTACCGAAGTCCAAATAAAAGCTGAGGTATGCAATCCATGTTCACATAAAGTCGTGTATATTGATTGTGTGGAATAGGCGCTCTCAACTTGTGCAGATATAATTCGAGGCAATCCAGCCCTTCAAGAGACTTTCGCTCAACAGCTAGTTACTTCGGTGCTTGATGAACCTCCAGCTCATAGCAATGGTCAATCTCCTCAGCGCAATGCCATCCCAAAGGTCTATGTAATCGACGGCCTGCTTGATTTGACATTGAGTATACCAACGCTGTCTGCCTTTGATTCTCGCGCTGCTGCTTGTGAATGTATTAAAGCTTATTTTTACAATCACCCAGCTATACGTAAGCATTTTCTTCGCCGAGCCATAGATGGACATGTTTCCGGCGCCGACGAGACAGCAAATGTATTGACGACACTTCTTCAGCCTCTCGATAGTCACATATCTAGCGATCCATATCGTTACTGGTTTGCCTCGGTTCTTCTATTCCATTTGATATTCGAAGATGCTGAGGCAAAGAGTATGGCGATGGGCGTTGCTGAGGGCGATGCCGAAAATGGAGAGGAAGTAGTAACATGTATACAGTCTATCACTGCTAACCTAGTGCTTGGTGTTCAGAAGGCGGTGGATGAGCGCGTTTTTGGTCGCGTACCTCATGCTACTCTGTGGGTGGTTATTCGAAGATCCAGACGCTGTAAATGATTTCTTGGGCGAAGGCAGCAATATCCAGAGCCTGATTTCAAGCTGCGCTACATACAGGCGGTGATGGGGGTAATGGTTCAAGGGCTTTGTGCTGTTCTACTTGGAATTGTATATGAGTTCTCCACCAAGGATTCCCCAGTGCCCAGAGCAACCATTCATCCGATCCTTGGCTCAAGACTAGGGAGAGATCAATACATAGATCGACTTACTAAGTTAAGAGCTCACCCATTTCTACGAGACTTCGAAGTTCTTCCTCAAAAGCTTAGTTCTGCACCTCCTGGTGGCCTACCAGATGTATTTTTTGACAAATCATTTGTGGACTTTCATGAAAGACAACTTTAGTCGTTTAATACGTGCCATCGACCGAGATCCCGGATTTGAAATTGCTGGTAATTGCAAATGGCGTTCAGAAAGGAATTTCGCGTGAGATGGTTGACACTTTGAGGTCTGAGCTCGATGAGAAGAGCAAGGCTCTGCTGAAGGCAGAAGAAGAGTTGGTAACCCTAGGAGGGCAACTAGGGCAGGAGCAAGCCGACCATCGCAGAGCTAAAGAGACCTCGGTAGTAGAACTTTCAAGAATTAAAAACGTTAACGAAGCTCTTCAACGGCACCATGAAGAGGATATAAGGTATGCATAGTTCTTACGCGTCAATATTCAACGGCTAACAATCAGAAGCAAATTGCGTTTAGAGCACGATCGAGCGAAGCAAAAATCATCAACAACAATTAAAAGAAGCCCAGAAGGCAGCGGAAGCTGATATTGAACGTGTTCGAGCGCAAAATGATCAAGCAAAACAAGATTATCAACGGCAACTGGAACAAGCTCAAAAGGCGGCAGAATCCAACGCTGAAACTGCACGAGCTGAACATGATCGAGCAATTCAAGATTATCAAAGACAACTAGACCATGTTCAGAAGACGGCAGAGGCGAATGCCGAACGTGTGCGCCGACGAACAGATGCGGAGATTGCAGATCTTCGGAGTAAGATCGAGAAATTAGAAGCGGATCTTGACAAAGTATATCACCACTTGTATCATGGTTGTTATTGGTTACTAACACGATGCAGGCAAACAAAAACCATGTTCAGGATTTGCAAACAGCGCACGATGAATACACGGCAAGCAAAGCCGAGCAAGACGCACGCTTGAAACGTGCGGAAGAAAATGCCAAAGAAGCAGAGGAACGAGCCGGCACCGTGCATGATAAAATCACCAAGATGGAAACGGCTTTGCAGGAGAAAGAGACTGCAAGACAGGCAGCTCAAAGTGAACTTGATGACCTACTAATGGTTTTCGGCGATCTGGAGGAGAAAGTGACGAAGTATAAGGAACGCCTAAAGGCTCTTGGGGAGAGTGTATCTGATGATGAGGACGATGATGAGGACGATGACGAGGAAGAAGATGAGTCTGGAGTGGATTGAATAGGAAAGTTCATTCCTTCCACATTTGAAGAGCGAGCATTGCAGAGGCGTACAACATACCAATCTGATATCAAATACTACGAGATTCGTGACATTGAGAGGGTCGGGAAGTTGAAAACTGTATAAGATATCATAGGATAGGAGAAAGTGATCATAACCCATTCGCCACTCGAAACCCTGTGCATACTCTTTAACTCTTCTCGTCAATGCTATGATTTAAAATTCGTAGCTCGCACTGGATATTACACTTTCCACTCAAAACGGTTTTGTACCCTTGTCATCGTAAGATACCGGACGAAACTGATTGGGTGTTCATAGAGAAAGATGAATTATATGCATTCACTTTCGCCCCGTATCAACCACAAAATACAATAATGTCCACGGGTACTGCTGTTGGACCCTACTAGTAGGGTAACCTAGCAATGTAAGCATAATAGAACCAAATCTGTTCCGTATACACTGTTGCCAATATGGAAGGCTCCAGTATCACAAAACAGCTAAATATACCGTTGCCGATGCTTCGACCGTAAATTTTTGAATCAAAGATCCGATCGCATAATGCATTAGGCTGGGGTTTTCAGTTTTGTATATTCATTCAATGTGCTCGGTGAATATTTGTGGTGTGGGTAGTGGTAAGAAAAGGCGCAAGGTGTTGTGTTTTGATAAGTCGGAGTAATATGGAACGGTAGTAATTCAACCTGATGGTGAGACGAAAGTGAGAGCACGTGTATTCAAATATTTTACTACTTGATTCACGGCTCAATCTTTCTTTTCATCTCAAGGGCAATAGGTAAGGGTTGACTCTGAGATGGTACTACAGTAGATCAGCATTCCTTATGCCAGGCTGACATCTGAGCTTTCTCATATTCAATGCGAAGACGATCTCGATGGGTTTCAAACTTGATCTGTTCATAGGGAATCTTTGTGCCAGCATTTACAATGCGGATAGTGATATCCTGGAGCGCTCTGCACCCCAGGGCTTCAAGGCGAATGAAGCAGCTAGCTAACATGAAAAAATCACACATAATATATCTATAACCTTTGCTAGCTGTGAAGTATACGCCTAGGAAAACATACAAAGCTACAAAGTTAAAGGATAGACTGGTAATACAACGCAGCAGTGTTCCATATATACCTAAAAGCATTGTATTTTCTCTCGCGTAAGTAAGAGATGGATTGTCTGGTATTTGGAGCGAGGACTGGTGTGTCTCTCTTGAATCCTGGACAGAAGGTTCTTCGAATATTTGATTTTAGATTCATGGATGGAGTGCCATTAACTAGGAAGTCAAGAAAGTCTTCGGCAACGGCTGTCGTGTTGTTATCGAAGTGAGATAAATTAGCTTTGGCAAAACTATCATTTTCTAGTAGTTCGGCTTCGATTTGGACAATGATTCCGTCTCTAACGGGCTTCTGAGGGGAGCTTCTCATGAACCGTGCTACAATGCTGTTTTAATAGCGTGTCTGTCTCAACATTCTTGTCAAATTCCTCGTCGCGGCTGATCCTGCGGAAATATTGATACCTAAGGCATAGTTTCGCAAAAGTCAACGTGGGTTTGTAAGTAGCTTGTCATCCTGGACATTTCCGATTAAAAAGGGGATGAGCTCGTGCAACTCGATAGCTCGAGCAAGTATTGACACGAGAGTTTGGGTCAATCCGTAGGAGTATGTATAGTATGAAGTAGAACTACTAGATAAAGGGTTGATAATTTCGAAGAAAGATCATTGTCAGAGCTGACGTCTCCGTCGGAAAGCCTGGCAGAGATGAGAGATTCTCTGTCCTGATATACGATTCAATCTAAAGGATGTTCTCAGCAAGCATGATGACACAACAACAATATAAGTTCTCATGTCATTTCATACATTGGTATATCATTTGACAGTCCGTGAATACTCATGACCGCGTGAGTGCCATATAGTCATTGTGCTCGTAAATCATATCATCTATGATTTAACATTGATATTCGAGGGAAATGAAGAAGCTCCAGAATCTAGCATATTCAGCAGCATGCACACTAGCTCCTTCAGTTTGTACCATGCGACCAAAGTGAATATAAAGATTACACACAGCTTAGTCATACCAAGGAACTGATACGATGAGTACATCTGCCGGTAGGGTTCACTCAGTGTTTAGAGATGTCAAATGTGTGGCAAGATCATATGCTCAAACTGTCGCCGGACTGCTTTCCAGCTGCAGTGGTTGAGATATTGATACAAGTTTACAACTTTGCAGAGTCAAACTTACAATGCATGATACACATATGCCGTGAACCTTTTTCAAAGCAAATAATGAGATAACCAATAAGTATTCCACTTGGAACTTTACTGTAGAAGTGTTTCGACTCGACTTGTTTTTTGAATTAACCTTATAATTACCTACCTAGGTATATAATTACTGTAGAACTAACCCTTATTAGCTAGCGAGGCGAGATGACTTATAACCACTAACCTTACCGGAGCGGAATTATAAAAAGCCTTAAAAAACGCGAAAACTTCACTTTTTACGCGTCAAACGTTTAAACTTACCTAATAAGGTTACTATCACAATCACAGTATCGCGAAATCCACTGTAATAGAAACCCCCACTACCACCACCACCACCAATCTAAACCTTGCCATTCCACTCCACTCACCCACTCAACTACCTACCCACTCATACCATATTTCTTTCTATCGTCAAAATGATATCGAGTTCGCCGTCCTCATTTTCTACAGCTCTGGATTCTCTGTCGTCACCCAGCACCTCATTTTTTAACAGCTTTGGATTCTCTATCATCACCTAATTCAGCATCTTCCATGGCCCATGGCACAAATTATCGTGGACGTTCCTTAGAACACCCACAGTATTGCCAAGCAGATCAAGTTTCTAGAGAAATTGAGGACCATGTTAAAATATACTTCGATGAGTTACTGTGTAGGTATTCATATACTGATAAAGTGAATGTTGAACAAATACTCACATGTAGAATAGATAATCACGCTCTCATCTTACTTTCTGATGTACTTAATTCTGGACTTTCACATTCAAATGCAACTTCGAAAGCTGCCTGTATACCAACACCTAAGTTCTTACAGCTAGCCAGTACATTACTTGTACATCCAATTTTTACAACTCGCGCCAAGAATGAGAATGTCGAAGTAGCCTCAAATTCTCTTGCACTTTTACAAAATATCCTTACACAAATCGGTCCTCAAAATAGCAACCTAAAACAAGCATTTTGCTTCGAAGCAGACAGATACAACCGTCGGCGTCCCTACGATGGAGATAGTGGTTCGAACAGTGATGATGATGATATAAGGGGAGTGGTATCTCAAAATGGACTGTGGAGATGTGCCAAAGACTTTTTGGCAGATTGTGGGTTGGTCATTCAACTGCAGCGTTAGATATCCGAAGCGATGGAGATACTGGAAGGTTCTTTTGAAGTATATGCTAGATGTTTTGGATGCAGATTGGCAGGAACGAGAAGCTATGGATGACGCAGCATTCAAGGGCAAAGTTGACCGGAACCAAGGGGCTAAGAAGCTTTCTCCTGGTTATGAATCACTTTCGAGGCTCATTACTGGTACAATATCTAGGAGGGTCTAGTTATAATCGCAATGGAAATTCTGTTAGGAGAATTGTTAAGGCAGCCTTTGCGGACGGCTCTCTACAATCCATGAAAGCATACCCGGAGGTTTTTGAGAATGAGACCAAAGATCTCAAAAAAGACGTGTCACAAAAGAGGAAAATGGGATGACAGCAAGGATACTAAGGGCATGGGTTTTGGTGATTACGATGAAGAGGAAGATGAAGAAGACATTGCAAACCGATTCATCAGACAATCCCGAAGAATCATTTCAAAAACCGGCCAAGAAAGGAAGCACAGAATATTCTTCCACTATAGGAGACCCAGATTCCATTCGCTTGCGCCAACGAGTCATAACTATGGTAAGATGTTCCCCCTTTGTCAAGGGCCCAGACTAATCCTCGCAGCTATCCCGTGTATCTGTGTTCCTTCCACAAAAATTCATGCCCGTCGTTGATCTTTACTCTCTCCTCGCAGAGTTCACTGCAGCACTTCCTATCGCCTCGTTTTCACTTCTACTCAATATCTCACGAACATCACCTTTGCCGTCCGAGGTTCTTATCTCCCTTATGCAACTACTATGCTGTCGATATCTTCCTAGATCCACGCCCCTTCCTCATGAGATCGAGAATTCAACAAATGATGCAATCACACAATCAATTCTTGAAATCTGTTATCTACCATGGTGTCCTATGACATCTTCCTTTGAAGACAATGCTAAATATTCAATCTTGGTGGAAAATCTATTTCGTCTTTTTTTAACGGGTTGTGAAGCAAGTCATACACCTAATTTAGATGATGCTATTGAGAAGGGAATTAGTGCCAGGGAGAAGATGTGCCAGACTGATGGCAGGCGAAGGGTAGATGCTGCGACAAAGAAGGAGGAAGAAATTGCGAAGATCTATCTAGATGCAAGTTCGAGAAGGCTAAGGAGTTTGATAGATTGGATCGGGGTCTCTGGTGTTTAGCGAGGCTATTGGAATTGGGCTGGGGTTGGGGTTACGGGAACTAAATGGGTTTCTAGTGGCAAGGAGTTTATTGGCTATTGGAGTTATCTAATGATACCATTTGCTATTAGATTACCTGTTATAGCATACTTTATATCACCTGGGCAATTCCAATCATACATACTGGAGCCCATTAATACTATATCTAGATTAGCGTTTCAATCAACGTTATTTGCTGAAGGTTCACTCGACCAATGAAGTCAAGACTTCGTTGCTTGTTATTCAATTGGAAAGATATAAGACAAGCAAAAGACTGTCGGCTTCAGAATAGCTTCGTAGCTTATATCATTATGATTCATAATATCAATACATCATCTCCTTGCCGCTGGTATATCATTCGGATCCCAGGCCTTGGGTTGCCACCCTTCACTTGGTCCTCCCCTTTCCCTCTTCCAAGGATCTTCCTTGTATTTCTTCTCCTCTTTCAATTGCTTTTCTACAACCACATCATGCCGTATCTCGTCCCTAGCTGGCCTTTTCGAGTACACTGCCTCTTCTTCCTCCACCTCCGCACTCTCCCCACACCCTCCCCACTCCCCTTCGATTCTACCCTCGTATATGCCCCCCCATCCCTGACCTGCGTCGCTGGCAACGGCTGCTGCGCCATCTTTGGTGTATCCAAAAAACTCGCCTTAGCATTCCACCTCTCATCCGCCTGTCGCGCTAAAATCTTCAGTCGTTCCTGTCTCGCCACGTCCCCCACTAATTCCTCTATGGTAGGAGCTTCAACCCGTGTATGCCGTAGCCATTGTGCCATTGCGGACTTATTTTCACGTCGGAGTATTGGGTGGTAGATGGTGCTTGGACGATGCGTCGCATGCGGCCGGTGTTGATGGCGTCGCGGAATTCCCAGAAGGTATTGTTTTGGAGGTCGAGGCCTGGAGAATGGTCAGTCGGGGATTTGGTGGGTTTTATGAGAGAGGGTGATGGGGGTAGCGGAGATGAGGACAGGATGGGAGTGGGAGTGGCGAGATTAAACTAGAGCGAGGACTAACCAAACGAAGAAGCGTTTACGCCAGGGGAGACGGAGTGCTTTCCATTTATACCATGCCTTACGAATGGGTGATAATGGTTGTGTAGACATTATAATTGTAGGAATTTACGAAAGTTTGTGGTGGAGGTTGAAATGAAGAGCTCGTTGAGCTTATGGAGCTTTCTGATTGATATGATAATAAAATACTGGTATAGTAACCTTATTGATTAAACACCACTTCAGCCTTATGGGAAGTAAATAATAACCTTGGAACTAACTATCCGACGTTTAACCACAAGATATCTACCAATCAAAACTGTCATAAAACAAATATCGCATATTAACCCTTATATGCAATTCTAGAACGCCTCATATAGTCAGTCACATCTACCAGTCAAGTAGGTATATAGTTTTTATGGTTTTTATAATTTAGTTATATTTTATCTATAATTTTACTCCTTATTAGCCGATGATAGATACCCAGACTCAAAAGCATTCATTCCCTACCTAGTAGGTATTTTATTTCTCGAGCTCCGTCTTTGTCTTCGTCTTCCTCTTCGTCTTCGCATTCGATTTAATAGCTAGCTACGTAGTAGGTATCATATGAAGATGATAGATAACAAGGCAAGTACTAGCTGCTTAGCTACCCAGCTAGATAGTACCTACCTAGTAGATAGATGATGAACAAGTCAAACTCTTCTACATACATCCCACCTAGTATGAATTGTCAAATATTTTCCCATTGCCGAATATCCTGCGGTACGACGACGAACCTTCAGGTGTATTATGTTGTATCACGTTGATGACATGTACGTTGACATTTGGGTTATACTTATTCAGCTGATAGCTTACGCAGCGAGCAATATAGCTGAGTAGCCTTTGCCGTCGCATCCAGTCACCATATCATCATCCAGAGCACAAACTAGGTAAACCCTCCATTGCATTCGGCGTGATTCAAAGTCAAATGGAGGCAGCAGCGCAAGCAAAGTTCGATTCAGGTCACGTATGTAGCCAAGGTTTCGTATTCAATTATTAAGAGGCGATGCATTTCAAATCTGGTCCTTTGGCTTCAGATACGAAATGTCGCTGACAATATTTCCCATATCATCTCGCAGCTTGTACAGCACATACAACCCATAATTGAGGTCAATGATCAGCGATGGCTTTATTTCAAAATCCGCCAGATGCATATACAGTATGTACTGTAAACGGAGCACCGAAGATATTCAGACCTTCGACCCACCCATTTGTCGGTACTCGTTGTCGGGTAGGATCGTTCCAACATGCACGATGGAAAACTTTATCGAGAATTGGTTTTTTCGATAGGGCTTCAATGACGTTGCGTCCGCATCTCAACAGTGTTTTTGGATTGGAATTACCAATCCATTTGCCGGCAATACCGAAACCTCCGATGCTTCTATCAAAAGAACGGAGATAATTTTCAATCTTCATCAGAAGAGCTGTAACGTTGTAAAGAAACAAAGGAGGATTTCGGAGGAGAATGGCATGTCGTCAAAATGCATTTAAAAAAAGGATGTTCCAGGCGCAAAGAAATATTTTCATGGCGCAACGCCCCAGAAATTCTTCTGCAGATGTACCTGCAAGGGAAAATCTAGAACATTTCTGCAGAGAGCTGTGGGAACCCAACAAGTTCTCTCCATCGGGGAATCCCATCCGAATTCTCTGCACACACAAGACAATCAATCATGGAGGATGACATTCCGATGTGGCTTACAGCCATGGCGGCATGCCTTGAGGAAACATTTCCGGCATTTAAGGCGGAACTCGGAAGAAAATGAGTAGACTAAGTATTCTTCCTGCGGGTATGCTGTGACTACTAGGTATGTATGTATGCGCCGTAAGATTTTTCCAGATCCTTGGGAATCAAGTCCTGCTGGGTCAAGATGTACGGATTGGGAAAAGGAGGGAGTCACCTATGGAGAAAAAGGAATGCAGGAGTAAATGCATTCATCATCAACTGGCTGAATTTCATGATCATTTCAAATCAGGACAATGCGAAAGTGCCAATCACATCTACTGCCATTGTTCAGAAGGAGATGCGCAGTCCTTTGAATTAATTACCCCCATCGTAAGGAATTGCTCAAATGCGGAATCTTCTATCCCTGAAGAGCGGCGGCGTAGTACATATGTACCCGATGTTACATTATGCACTGCGCATGCTTTCGAAGATTCTTTTTCGTACGACAGAACAATTTCTTCATATGTTGTGTATCACCAACTTCGCGGCGATGCCGGCGACAGCCATAATTGGAAATCATTGACGTTGCCTCTGCGTGTCAATCAACCTACTTCGGTTTGACAGTACATTATTCTGAGCCGTAGTTACGCGTCACGGATGCTTAGAACAAATCGAGGCATAATTATAAAAGTGTGGCATATTATTTCCGAGCCCTGCATGCGGAATATCTCGCTCACTCCGAAAAGCCAAGGGGACAGCAAACACAGTGGCTGTGCAACGTGCATTGAACACCCCCACAAAGAAAAAAGTTCCTGATAAGTCGATCTATCAAGATGATCGTCAATAGTACAGTACAGTACTGTACAGTACAGTAAAGCGTGGGATTTTGACACATCTGCGGGGAAAGTGTGGCTGTCACTCTCTCATTCGTCCGTTTACTATCCATTCATTATCTGTCGTTTGCCAGGTCAGCTATCCATGGATGCCGTATATGATTTCCATGCTGCTCCTACGATTTGCATCAAGGTACCTTGCAGTAGTATGGAACAGTGTCTACCCAGAAACATCGCTCACATGTTCTCTCTCAGGGTTGGCTAAGCCGTACGAATAGTGAGGCATGTGACAGCGATGTGGAAGTTACTCATTCTCCTCGATCCTGAACAATGAGCTCCACCTCATGATGAAGTTGGGTCACAAAGTTTGAGGTTGGGCACAATAGACCCCCGGCCATTGAGATCATCCTGACTGGTCAACTATCGACTCGGCTTAGCAATGCCGTTCTTCTTCTCCGATGGTTCACGGATTTAAGCCGAGGGCATATCCCGTACGAATTCCCGAGGTAGCCCAGTTGACTCCACTCTGTCATCGTAAAGCTATGTACCTCGTTACCAATTGGTGTGCCTATCATTCGTTTCCCTGTTCATGACAGACAGGCTGGAATCGCAACTATGAGTCAGCGAGTTGGAAAAATGGTATGGTGCATGACTCTTTCGCCAGGGCCGGCATTTGATCTTAGCGAGTACTGTACTGTAGTAAGAGAGTGACCAAGGTTACAACTTACCTCCTATGATAAAGTTAAAGCATCGACAAATTGTGATCTAACCAGAACCTTGAAAGGGTCAAGTCAAACGTTAGAGGATATTAGTGCCTACTCAGTCCGCGGGGAATTTCTGGGTGACATCTAAGGTTTTTGTCATCAGAGTGACGACTAGTACGCGTGGGGAGGAAAGACGCCACTCAAAATGGCTCACGACTATGATGAAAATAGACTCATTAAAATCTGTCCTTGAAGCCTTTGGCCGTCAAGCCGTTACAAGGACCTCAATATGTGGCGATAATCAAGTAATCAGGTCATGATTACTCGATAGTACAATTGCAGAAGTGCCACGACAAAAACATCCACAGGGTCGATCGACCACTATTTTCCATTGATAACCTTTCAAGGCTGGGAGTGGTCTATAAAAACAAGAGTGCAGCTAGGTAGGCAGTGTTGTTGTCCTTCGCCTACATGGTTTGTCGCATTCGTATTTTCAACCAACCAATGCAATGGATCGATGGCAGGTGGAGGTATTAATAGGAAGCGAAACCGGACAAGTTCACATTGGATAGAGATAGGGATGGGATTTTGAAAATCCGGTATGGGGTGTATGGTAGATCCTCTGTGCATCTCCGTAGGACAGATGATAGGGTGTGTACAATATGCAGTAGGTAGTAAGTAGGTAGGTATCTAGTACTGTAGGTACTACAAGCAGGTAAGCTAGGAATAATAAATCCCCGAGGGAGTTGGGAGAGGAGAGGATCCCCACTTGGAAATCAAACTAATGAGTGCCGGTGGACTAGTAGGCATTGAGCAAGTACTACCTCGGTAGGTAAGGTTACAGTAACCTACCACGAGAAACAAGATGTTGGAATAATATTAATACCTGCCTACCTATCTTTCTACTTGATCACCCATCTCCCTCGGACACGACAATAAAAGACAAAAAGGCTTTGGAATTGAATATATTAGTACGCAGAGTCTCTACCTACCTAGGTAGTACATGATTATCTACTCCGTATATAAATATACATCCACTGTTAAAAATTGAAGATCCCGACACACACATGTGAAGTCATGTACTACAGTACCACCCACCACCCACCACCTACCGACCTACTTAGGTACTTACGAGGTACTTACTGCCGGTCGGAAAGGTCCGGACATGATTGAAAATTCTGCACCATACCGGGTTACAGGAGTGTGGCTGATGTCTTTGGTGGTAGGGAGTAGGTTGCTACAGGAGGTAGGATCAACGGTATTCCCGAAGAAATGATCGACAAGAATTCTTTTTCGACATCTTTAATGAGTCAGCACTTTATCTCGGAGGCAGCACAAGTTCGCAAGTTCACAAGCCCTATGGAATATTATTAGCTCTCGCTGATTTTCTGACTTGGGTTACTTGTATAAGATGTACTTGTATAAGATGTACTTGTATAAGATGTAACTTGTATAAGATGTACTTGTATAGATGTACTTGTATACGTAGGTGCTAGGTAGGTAGTAAAAGTATCTACGGAGTACTTATTAGTCAGGTAGGATGTGATGTTCATCAGAAATTCATATATATATAATTAAATGTTGGGAAATACTCGACAGTACCTAGCTGGATACAAGTATGAAATTACTCCGATGGACAGAGCAGATAAATGCCTAGTAGGCACCTACCTAGGGAGGTAGTATTCAAGAGAGGAATATAAGAATTGTACAGTAATCAATACCTAGGCAATAACGCACTCTGATAATAAAATAAAGGGACGATTGATTACCTAAGTATCCCAGAGAAGAATCTAAGAATTGTCCACGGATATAGTAATAAGGAACAATGAATATCTATAATACAATAAAGGGATGATTACCTAAGGATTGTACTGTAGAAAAGAACATAAGAATCCATGGGTTGTTTGTGTTACACAGCATTGAATTCCTAGAATCAAATAAAGGAATGATTGAGTCGGTACCTATCCCAAAGAAGCATATAAAATCCCCAAATAGGCATTTTTGAGAAAGTCGGGAAGATGAAATATCAAATCTAGATCTAAAGAGATTTCTACTTGTGGCTGTGCATCTTGGACGGGGAGGAGTAGAGTGGAAGATCCGAGAACAGCATAGATGGTTCTTTGATCTAACTGGTTCTTTGTTGTATTACAAATCCATGTCGTCATTCCATGTTCTCCAACAGCCTCGGTGTACAGTACTTGTAGATACCTAGCAATCCACGGAACAATACAGTACTGTAATTGAAATCAAATGGCTCTAAAGTTCTCGTCGGGATTAAGAGATGGATGGAATGGGTGTATGTTGTAAATGTGGCTTGTTGAGAGAACCCGGACCCGTAGACCTGTGGACCTTTCAAGTATCTACAGTACTAGCTGGGTAGTGAAATGCAAATACCGATTACCGATTACTATATCGCAAAGTTTATTTATTGGGATGGTTTGGGATGAGTTGGTTTATGAGTAAGGTTATGGGTAGACATGTGTAGACATGTGTAGACATGTGTAGACATGTGTAGAGTATAGGAGTGCATATCTAAGTAGTATTCGATAATTAACGTTCTTAATGGACTTGTTCTGTACTTTGTGCAATCTGGACGGAGGACTACTACTGCACTTGCTTCATGGTATCCCTGTGTCTACAGTAAGGGTACTCACTAGGGAGGTATCCGATGTCCTGTATCATGTATGTAACCTTGGAAGTGCGTCATTCATCCATTGATTTGCATGGAATCTTGGACCCTTAACATTCCCCGACAAGGACAGCATCACTCTACTCCTATCACTAATGTATGTACCTGCCGACTAGGTAGTATCTTACCATCTATCTATCCAGTGTCTAGTATCTACTGTAAAAAGAAAAAGAAAAGAAAACCTTCGAGAATAAAGTTCAAAGTCCCTCTTTTCCATTTCTTTTTTCTCTTTCCTTTTCCTCCTGTCCCTTCCAAAGCCATTAATCAAGCGGGCCGCAACTTTACGACCTACAAAATCTCTACTGTAAGTAGAGAGGTACTGGGTAGGTAGCTGGCTAGATGCCTAGGTAGTTTCTCATGTATTCTATGGAAGGGAAGAAAGAGGGGCCGATGATTTATAAATGAACTGATGATGAATACAGTCCAAGAATTAAAATAAAAAATGAAATGAAAATAAAAATAAAAATACAATAAATAAAAATAAAAATAAAAATAAAATAAAAAATGAAATCTCGAGTATGCAATAGGTTGCACATAAAGTTTAATATATGCTTAGGTAACCTACGATGCACCGTACAGTATGCTTGACTTACTACAACCTTGGAATACATACCCGTGGACAACCTAGGGAGCTGGAGATACCTACATATACATATCCGGAGGACATACCTAGGTATATACTTATCCATCTATGAGATTAGAGGGAAGGATCTATAATATAAATAAAAGATCTCTTTATGATTTTCTCTTATGATTTTTTACATGCAAATTAAAAAATCCATCACTCACCACCCTTTATCCCACAACTCAAAATCAAGTCATCAATCATCCCAGTTGCATCCCATCTTATAAAGAAAGAGCACACCACTTATCAAAAACTTACCACTCTCCCTCACTCACTCACACCCATTCGAATATCAAGAGCAATATCGAACATCGAATATCGAATATCGAATATCGAATATATCGAATCTCAGATACAAGATACAAGATACAAGATACAAGATACAAATATCATCAAATCATCAAATCGTCAAATCGTCAAATCATCATTCATTCATCAATCATCCGAACAATTCGACCAATTCGAAAATATATTCAAATATTTGCTGACGACACTTATGATATGATATGATATCTATCCATGGATGATATAATCTAATCTGATTCGGTTTAAATATAAATATTTATTGGATATATAATCAACCTGCCTACTGATTTATATTCGATACCATTCCAACAGATACTATTGCTATTACTATTATTTACCATTCCTCTTTCTTCGGGCTCCTCCTACTACTCCTAAAAAGGTACCTTTTCTCTTTTCTTCCCCTCATTCAATTCAATATTCCCGAGTACGAATTACCAAAGTCTCAGTGCTGGGATATTTATATAACTTTGCTATTTGCCACCCGTCCTATTTTTTTACTAAAATCCTTCTCAGATCCTCAAAGCTATATCATCATGGAATTCTCTAATCCGGCATCGACACTTCAATTACAATATTATAATCAACCACAACCACAATCACAGTCACATCCACATCCACATCCACATCCACAACCACAACCACAACCACAGTCACAACAACAAGAACCAAAATTAAGTTTCAATATTGGCTTGATTCCCCCATTCTTTCCCAGATCATATCAATCTCAACCGATTTATTCAACACCACCCTCACCATCATTATCAACATCATCATCATCATTCACATTTCAACAGCCATACACTCAACCACTCAACCCATACAACGTATCGAATAACATCAACTCCTTGACTGAATATTCACCCAACATATCCGAATTTTCCTCAAGTCAACCAAATTCATTACAACCTCTCATGCCGTCTGGACAGTCTAACGGCAACTACATCTCCAGCATACAATCAACAACACCTTCGAGACAGTATCATCAACGAGAATCTTCATTATCAACGCTGGGATCACCAGGTGCTCCTGCATCACCCTTTGCACCATCAACCTCGAATCCTTTGGTAGTGGGCGATTCATATCATGAGTTTCAAGACTATCCTCATCCATACCAGAAATCCTTGACACCTACGCATACACCATTACAGGCAAATATCCGCTGGCCTGGCACTCCAACCTACCCTCAACATCAAAGTAATTTGTCCTCCACGATGACAAAACATTAATGAATCACAAAGATTGATGAGTGGCAATAACGAGCTGATGGCGGCACCTGAGTTTCACAGCCCGCGCTCCAATCGGCCTTCATTGACTACAGTGGCGAGTAATGACTCACCCGCGACGCCAACATCTCATGAAGATGAAAGGCAACAGTTTGGTATGGATTATACTGTGAACTCTTGGTTGAACGAAATACTTACATCTGTCCAATCGCAAAGCCCAAGGAAGTTCATCTCGTCAAATGCCCAAACTCACTCGCACCACGACCGATGCTTATGATGATGAATTGTATCTCGGTTATCCTAACGTTTCGACACCATCTCCAGCCCACGCCTCGGCTCGAACATCTTCGGCACCAGCAAATGACATTTTCGCACAAAGACTACAAGCTGCAAACCACCAACATCTAACTTCGAACAAAACAAAAAATCGTCAGCACTCTCTCCTCGTGAACAATCGCCCTTCCAACCGGGTTCTCCACTGGCGCCTTCGACGGCATCCTTCAACCCACAGAGCACATTTGGATCAGCGACACGCATGCGACAAGAACAGAAAGCAAAGGATGCGTGGGCCATTCAAGAACAGTATGAGAGGGCTAATTCGGAACAAGTGACGCCGAAGACCATCTCACCAAAAGATGTTGATTTTGGTGTATCACGAAGAGGACGATGCAAACATTCAATTCCTTTCCACCCCTCCCACAACATGGGCAGTTGCCAGTGGCTTATCGTTCACAATCAACCATTCCTCATGAGCCATCGGAGTCGGAAGATATGTCATTGTCACAACAGAGTTATGGTAGTATTGGCGACCACGCGACGAGAAAGCTCATCGGCATACTCGACAAGTTCACAAAGCACATCAAGACAAAATCAAATGGCATTCAATAATACTTCTCAAACCCCAACCGTTTCTCAACATTACTCGTTTGTACCTTCCACGCAACGACAGACGAGTAATATGTCGAATGTGTCGAACATGTCGGACATGTCGCTTGATTTTCCCGCGACTATGACGTCAATGGAATCGGGCAACAGCGAGTATTCACCAGAGCAAGAAATTCAAAGACCATCAAAAACTTCAGCGAATAGCGGAACTTACACATGTACCTATCACGGATGTACATTACGATTCGATACACCGACGAAACTTCAACAGCATAAAAAGGAAGGTCATAGGAATTCGACATCATTGATCAACAACTTGGGTGGGGAAAACCGGGGACAAATGACATCAATGGCGCAAAAGTTAAATAGTCAAAGTGGGCCGCACCAATGCACGCAAATAAATCCCTCGACGAACAAAACCTTGCAACATCATCTTCTCTCGTCCGTACGATCTTACCCGACATGAGCATACCATTCATAGTATGAAAGACAAGTTACGATGCGAATATTGTACGGAAGACAAAACCTTTAGTCGAAATGATGCACTCAATCGGCACATGCGAGTGATACATCCCGACATCAAGGTACCCGAAAAAGAGAGGAAGAAGAAGAAGAAGGACGGCTATTGAGTTGAGGGTTGTATGGGAAGGCGGGGGGGTTTTGATTTGATAGGGTTTTGTATATTGTACTTGTTAATGGGGACAGCAGTCATTGGACGAGCGGGGGATGCATCATAAAAAGGGAAAGGACGTCCCAGGTATCAGCAGGCGTTTAATCATTTGAGGAATCAAGAATTCGGCTGTTCAAGTATATGGTCATAGCGAAAATGGAGTTGAATGGACATGGTATGTAATGATATGATATGTAACGATATGTAACGATACCTATACAAGTATGTAACGATAAGATATGGAAGAATGTATTTAGATATTTGATTTTGAAAGAAAAAAGAATTAAGATAGATGAAGTAAAGAATGAGTGATTGAGTAATTGATGAGTGAGGGAGTGAGGAATGAATGAATGAATGGATGGATGAATGAATGGATGGATGAATGAATCGGTCAATTCCGTTTCGAGAATGATTTGACAACCAGAAATCACAACTACTTATCACTCACATATCAAATCATCAAGCCATCCATCATCATATGCCTTTTTGATCATCAATGTGCATCCCCGGCCTTTTCTTCTTCTTCTCCTTCTTCTTCAAATCCTTCCACTCCAGTGATTCCACTCCTTTATCACTCCACTTTCAAGTCTCTTGATCTCAGGGTCATCATTTATGATCTATCAGCCCACTTGATGGATCCTCACCTCTCGCACGCATCCACAAGAATCACAAGAGGGGGCCTGGCCCGAATTGCCAAGCTGATTGATTTTCTTGGTAGGGTAGGAGGTGGGTGAGTGTATAATAAGTAAGTAACATGTGCTAAATAGGTAAAGAGTGATTAAGAAGAGTTGAACTTTGGAAAGAAGATTGGATTAAACTGGATTGAACTGGATTGAACTGGATTGAACTGGATTGAACTGGACTGAACTGGGTTGGATTATCAATATACCTAGGTAGGTATAACATTGATTTATCATAGAAGGGGTTTCTAATATTTTTGATATTTTGATTTTGATATTTTGATATTTTGATATTTTTGATATTTTGATATTTTGATATTTTGATATTTTGATATTTTGATATTTTGATTTTATATTTTGATATTTTTGATATTTTGATATTTTGATATTTTGATAGGGACTTTTGTTAAATGCTCTTGTCTAGTGTTTTAATGATTAAACTAAAGATTTCCTCTTTTTAGACTCGATTGTTTATTATTATATCTTATTCGATTTTAGGGTTTATTTAAATGGATGATTAATTGGCCAATCAATTACTATACTCGAGTAAAATAGTTAATGGATTGATTAAATATTGATTACTTAGTGTTGTTTTGGGTCTACGCTAGGATAAAAATTAACTGAAAACGGAATTTATTTTAAAAAATAACAATAAATCAACGAAACTATTAAAATCAACGAATCATTAAAAATTATAAATAATGCTTTATAGTATTATTAAATTAAAAAATAAACGTTTAGTATAACTAAATCCTAAAAAATGGAAGTTTTATAATATATAAAAAAGAATTTAAAAGATATACTATTTTATAGATTTTTACCCCGGCATAAACCCAAAACAACACCAAGTACAACTTCCAAATTGTTCATCAATTACCTACTAGATAAACCATCAATTGCTTTCTTATAAATGGCTCTTAATTATCTATTTTGACATTATATCATTAATTATCACTGCTTAGTATTACCAAATCCCCATTCTACCCCTTTAATGTTAATCATATCGGAATCTAGGCAAATCCAACCGGTAAGTGCTCTCTGTATAATTCCAATTTCAAGATTTCTCCATTTCTTTTATCAAATCAACTTCAAGTCAAAAAGTCAAAAATAGATGGGTTCATCATCAGTCATCATCATTCATCATTCATCATCATTCATCATCATCATCATCATCATCATCATCATTGATATGCAGATACGCATGCACGAACGCACAAACGCACAAGCGCACAAACGCACGCACCGATTGATGCACGAAGGGTTCAATGGTGAATACTTTTTACTTTCCTTTCCTTTCCTTTACTTGATTGTTGCCTCTGCTCTGCTTCATATGATGTTGTAGCTCACTACTAGTACCAGTGCACAGTTATTAGTAATCATGTTTCCTTCTCCTTCCCCTCATCATATCCACTTCTCTTGCTGTTCTAATTGATCATTGATCTTCTTCAATTTCCGGTTATGTATGGCACAGACTCCCTTTTCAAACCATTGGATGGGAGCTGAGGGGATTCCTCTTTATCATACTCATCCTGTATGTACATGGTACATTACGGTATCCTAGGTTTCTTGATTTTGAACTTCTTCTTGCTTCGGCTTCGTCTGTTCGTGGCTTTTGATTCCAAATAGGGAAATGGCAATCTGTTTTTGGTGTGTGGTTTACGGCTATTGGCGGTGGTTATCATGGTTATGTATGACGTCATTGTTGTGAGGGTTGATTCTTACATACGTTGTTTGGAGTGATGGTATCACCGTCACGTAAATTTGGATGTTGGATCAAAAATGAGATTTTTAGGATTTTTTTGGGGAAGACCGTTGATTAAGGGTTGATGTTTCATTTTTGTTTTTTGTTCTTTGTTTTGGGAACGGGTGATTGATTAAGGGTTCTGATACCTTTTTTGATTTTTATGTTTCTGGTTCTCCTTGCTCTTTATTTCTTTTTGGTGTCTATCTTCATTGTTAGCCTTGACCATCTACTAGAAACTGAGCCTTGGGAAAGAAAGGGGTTACTCACAGATAGGTATGGATATGCGAAATGTGTATTTGATTCTGGACGGGCTTGGGATTGGTATATGTACCATGCCATGGCACATGGGATAAACTTGTTGGATCTGACCCTGTCTGTGAACCCACTATTACCTATCCAGAGAGTAATCGTTCCAATGTTTTAGTGTTTGATGATCAATTTCCAAAACTCATAACGTGCTATTTTGATGTGGGTTGGTGGTTTGATCTGTCGATATACGAAGCCGGAACGGTGTGTATTGCGTCGAGGTGGATGTGATTCGAGTTGTACTGTTGTGCTTGGAACGATGAAGGAGGGAGAGAGAAGGTAGAGATATAATGAGAGCTTGCTTGAGAGTTGAGTGTTTGTTGGATGATGTTTGAGGTTCGATAGATAATATTTAGATGAAAGCAATACTCGAGTAGGATATAGTGAGAGCTACAATGAGAGGGTGAGAGTACTTCCATGTATGTATGTATATATCATCCCTAATCCATCCACCTCCTACCCATACTGCCAATTACCTCCAGGGAAAGTTATTTCCGGGTATAAATCATCCCCTTCATTAGTATCCATCTCCCAATCATAAGCGAATCAGGGATACTTCCACCGACTTCCATTCACGCACTTAACCTCACCACATACAAAACTATGGCTATAATTGCAATACACATAAAATGCTTTTCATTTCATCTTGAAACTAGATCAAACGCTATCTATCTAATCTTGTCTTTTCTCATGCATCTTCCCGTGCATTCATCTCTCTCCTCATCACTCACGCAAATACGGAAAACGTGCATCTCGTCAAACTCTCCTCCATCTAAGCAATACTGTCATCCATGACCGCTGCCCTAGCATCGGCATACAATGGGCGAATACCTGTCCATTTTTGGAACTGAAAGGTGAAATGATTAGTGAACGTGTTCCAAATCACTGGTGATGAGCATCGAGAATCAAGATTCAACATGGGAATGGAAACGAAAGAAAAACTAACCTGGAACCAACCCTGGGCACTCAAAACCTCCAATCCAGGAATAGCAACCCAACCAGCATCTTCGGCCATTCTCATGAGTGGCGTCTGCGAAGGTTTATATGCCATCTCCAGCAAGGTTCTTTGTTCACCCTCATCCCTCTTTTCGTGTCTCAATAAGATGGCGAGGGTTTCCCGCATGTTGCTTTCGATTGGGCGATCGGCAGGGATGGTACTGATAGCAACTGAGGGTGGTGTAGTGAGTTCGTGAGCCGAGCTAGTGCTTGGCAGCGGGATGATGTTAAAGGATGGAGGGAAGGAAGAGATCAAAGTGTCGAGTTTGGACGGCGTGCGAGCGACCATGTAGATTGGGGAGTGACCGAGGGAGTGGAGAGCATAAATGGCAGCACGAGCTGTACCTCCAGCACCGATGACAAGGGCAGGGGAAGGTGAGTCGACAGATGAAGGTGTGTAAGATGCAGATTTGAGAGAGTGAGTCATTCCGAGCCAGTCAGTGTTTTCACCAACGAGACGAGGTGGGTTGTCCGATGTAGGAATGATGGTATTTACTGCGCCTATCACCTTCACGGCGTCAGTAACGGAATCGAGAAGAGGTATGATGTCGAGTTTGAGTGGGATGGTGACAGATGCGCCACCAAAATCCGAAGCACGGATGACATCTTGCAAATCAGCTGCACGATCAGTTTCCAATCTAGAATATTGATGAGGCAGTCCTGACTGCTTGAAAAGAGTATTGTGCAGTGCAGGTGAACGCGATTGAGAGATGGGAGTGCCAAAGAGATAGAATGATTTTGGCTCTATCTCTCCAATGGTCGACAAAGTTGATCTAATCTCGGCAGCAGAAAGTTGGCCAGGTGCTGCTTTGAATGGTAATGCTGGGTGAGAAACTGGTGTCATGAACCCATTTAAAACACGACTCAACTTTCCAGTCACTCCCATGTTGATGGCGATCAGGGGTGTGTCGTGAGCTGCCGCCATTGTCTTTTTAAACTTTGCAAGAGCGAAATTATCTTCAATACTTTTGGCAGACCCGACAAGCTTGATAATATCGCCATACTGAAGAGCTCTATTGTAATGTTGGAACCAACCACCGTTCTTCCACGATAGAGTTCCTTGGGGATCATGATGTGAAGCTATAATTCTTGAGAATCCTTTGGCCTCAGTAACCTCAAGTAACAGTTCATCAGGGAAAGCAATCTCCAAGTCAATGTATTCAATCCCCATCTTTACTGCGAGCTTATAAAGTTTGAGTGCCTCTTCATGTGCAGCGTCCGGGAAGCGACCTCCCTGGCTAACTGTCCGCACGGTAAAAATTACTGGTAAGTGAACCAATGATCTCAAGTGTGCGATTTGAACACTCAAAAAATCAATACCCGGAATTCCATTCGTGGAAGATGGATCCTCTAGTAAATCAACCCGCACTTCCACGGCGTCAGAACCCACAGCAACACTAGGTAGTATTTCTGCTGCTGCTGATATGTCCGGCATCGTGAGGGAAACAAAGAATGACTGTGGTTTGCTTCGCATCTCATCAAAGTGTAAACTCCTTCCTGAAATGTGATGCAAGAATCTGGAGAAGTCCTGTTCTGCAACTGATAGAGCGCCAGCTCCGCTGCCTTTACTATGGTATTGAAAGTTACTGCATTCATTGAACCAGGGTTTGCGCCGAAGGTAGACTCCCATCATGTCCTCAACATAAGCCGGTCTAGTTTTGTCTATACGAAGATAATCCATAACCTGTTCTGTGTCTCTATGTACCAAAAGAACAATTCCGCCAGATTTATGGAAATTGATCAAAAGTTCTCGTGCCTCGGGCATCTCAACAACTCCGCCGCCACAGGCGAACACATGCTTCTCTGACTGATCACTTAGGCAGTGCTTCAAAAGATTTAATTCTGCAGCTCTGAAGAAATCCCAGCCCTTTGATCGGACCATTTCAGGTATTGGCATCCCTGAAACACGTTCCAATTCGACGTCAAGATCCTTGTAAGGTCGACCAAGAATCTTCGCAGCCCAAGCACCGGCTGTCGTCTTTCCAGCTCCACGCATACCAATGATGAATATGGACTTATCTGGTATGGCGGGGATTCCACTCTTTTTGCCATGTGTACCTTTGACTTCCTTGCCAGCGAGTTCTACTTGGAATGACTGCGAAAGGATATCCCACCACCCTGGCCAGGTCTTACCAACACACTCTCGCTCTTCGATGAGAACTGGTTGTGTTGCAGCAGCTGACAATACACTAAAGCTCATTGCCACACGATGATCGTCATAACAGTGAATTCCATCTGCTGGGTGCTTTAACTCATTGATTGGTATGCCATCGACTTCAATTCCATCTTCGAGTTCACGACATGTCACACCGAACTTTGCAAGTTCATCCTTCATTGCTTTGATTCGATTGCATTCCTTAACACGTTGGTTGGCAATTCCTCTTATCCTGGTTGTTCCCTTTGCCACTGCGCCCAATACTGAGGCAGTCAAAAAAAGCATCTGTCATTGGCTCCATGTCAACCTCCTCAATAGCTTGAAGTGATCCAATTGGAGGACCAGTCACGGTAGTAGAATAATCTGTTTGGACTACCGTACACCCCATCGGCTTCAAAACGTCGATCGCAAACCGAGCATCTCCCTGGATAGACTTAGATCCAATATT
Organism: Monilinia fructicola; assembly: GCA_008692225.1. NCBI lineage: Eukaryota > Fungi > Ascomycota > Leotiomycetes > Helotiales > Sclerotiniaceae > Monilinia > Monilinia fructicola. Next base: position 1,656,596 of record VICG01000013.1, on the reverse strand, counting down.
TGGGATTGTGCAGGTAGTTCCAGAGATAGCAGCCATAGCAAGTGGGTAAGTTGCTGAGCTAGCATCGCTCTCAACTACATACTCTGCTGGATTCTTATAAACTCCTAGGGGAATATGGTACGTATGTTCTTCTGTTTGTGATCGGACGACGTTGATTCCGAAAGTGGCCATCATTGCAGTTGTCATATCGATATAAAGCTGCGAAATTGGTTTCCCACCAACAAGACGCAGAGTTACAGGATTCTTGGCATAAGGAGCGCACATAAGAAGAGACGAGACATATTGAGATGATACAGTAGCGGCTAGATTGATGTCGCCTCCAGCGAAACCACCTGAAGCGGCAACATTAAGGGGAAGACTGTGTTCCTTCTCAAGATAATCAATGTTAACACCATTGGTACGTAGCGAGTCGACTAATGGACCAATGGGTCTAACTTTCATTCGTGCATTTCCTGTGAGAACAGTAGATTTTGTCGCGGCTGAAGGCTTGCACAGCGAGACAACAGTTGTTAAGAAGCGAGATGCGGTACCTGCATTTCCAATGTAGAGTTCCGTCGGACTGGCGTGAAGATCACCACCTTTACCTTGCACACAGAGAACTTCGCCAGCATCTTCCCACGCATATGTAGCGCCGCCAAGCTTGCCAATTGCTGTAAGCATGAATTCCACGTCATCTGAGTGGAGGAGATTTTTGATGCGGCAAGGACCAGTACCAAGAGCTGCAAGGACAAGAGCCCTGTTAGATACACTTTTTGACCCTGGTGGCGTGACTTCGACCTTCAAGTTCTCGGGCACGCCAGGGGTAACTTCAACAGAGTCGGATAAAACAACCCGGATTGCTCGGTCCTCAACGACACTGGCCTTGGGCTCATATGTTTTACCAATGGTAGAAAGTAAGACAATCTTCTTCTTCTTTCCGTCATTCTTCTTGTCAACTGCCATCTTCTCTAATAAGACGTCGACAGGGCATGGCTTTCCTGCCGTGAGCTTTTGAATGCGTTTGTCTGCAAGAGAGGTAGGGAGGCCATAACTCGCGATGCATTTGACAAGACGGGCGACTGCTCCTGGTTTCAAAACTCCTAAATGTCTAGCCAATTCGGCTTCCTTGACCATTCCGATTGCTACAGCTTCCCCATGTAAAACTTGAGGTGTTAGGATTGCTTCAAATGCGTGTCCAATTGAATGACCAAAGTTCAAAATATTTCTTAATCCACCTTCTCTCTCATCTGCTGATACAACATCCGCCTTGGTCTTCGCTGAGCCCAGTACTATTCTCTTCAATATATCTCGGATAGGGGCCAATCTTGTAGAACGGTCAGTGTTCTTGGCTCGAATTGTATTCATAATGAGAGTTGCATTGTCCTCGAGTGCGGAGAATTCTGCTTCATCCCAGATCGCGGCAGTCTTGACCACTTCTGCCATGCCGTTTAATGAACTCGCGAACAGGTAGGGTTTCTAAAAAATCGCAAATCTATATATATTCTCTTCGGCTGCCAGAAAGCTCCAACCAAATTCTTTCCCAAAGGCGTATCGATTGCGGTCTTGCCGCCAATTGAGGAATCAACCATGGATAACAATGTTGTTGGAACTTGTACAAATCGTACACCTCGCATGAAAGTGGCTGCGACATAACCGATCATATCACCGATGACCCCTCCTCCCAAAGCAATTATAACAGTATCTCTTGTGCATTGGTGTGACAACATCCAATCCTCGATCTCGGCCTTTGTTTCTCTGCTCTTGGAATTCTCGCCAGGTGGAATTTCGTATGTAAGAAGTCTTGGTGATGAGCTCGATTTGGCAACGAGAGCCTCGAAGGACTGTTGGAAAGAGGGAACATAGAGAGAGGACAGATTTGTATCTGTGATGAGGACATAGGTAGATGAGGGAAGGTCGGTGAGCAAGTCTTCTGCAACGAAATTGCGCCAGATGTCGAAATCAACAATGATGTCTTCTTTGCCTAGAATAGCAATCCGCGTGGGATCTTGAGGGATTGCAGACCCCATCTTGAGTTGACCCAACTTCAGACCTCGAATTATTGTAGAGAGCCTTTCTTCTTCTCTTTTTTCTGTTTTTTTTTTACTTTCCCTCTCTCCTTTCCTTTCCTTTCCTTTCCCTTCCTTTCTTCAGTTGAGCTGTTGAGAGACGTGGATAGATCGTACTTATATTTGCCAATTGCCCATAAAGTTGGTAAGGCAGTGGCACATCCACTTGTTGTACTTGTAGTAGTGGTGAGGGAAGAGAGTAGAAAGGTAAGATGTCGTTGTGGGAAATATTAAAAATGAACAACTGACGGTGACTCAATAAGTTTGACCCGGATCCGAAACTTTTTTTGGGGCAGGGATTTTGTCAAGAGCCGAAATCGCAATGCAGGTCCCGTCCCGAGTTGACAATATCATAAATTGCCTAGTAGCCCTGGAGATACCTAGGTAGATACAAGGCGTAGATACAACGCGTAGAGAGGTAAGTGGCAAGTAGGTAGATATATATCTTCTTTATATTGTCATATAATTAATCATATGGATGTGGCTTGATGTTCAAACGCGTGAAGACAAAATAGACAATAGACATATATACATCTATATATATACATTTGTATATATCTAGTAAATTCTCAATCGGATACAATTTACTACACAATTCTTAAACAGAATTTGTATAATTGAAACAAAGACCCATGGATGTATGCGTTGTTTTTGTTTTTGCCCTTTTTACATCAGTTTTACATATCACATGCCTCCAGCTACCTAGGTATTTAGTAAAAATAGATTAGTTCTATTAGAAGGTTCCACGGGCCAACTAAACACACTGGCCAACTGAACGCGCTAAACCCTTTTAGTCAATGTGCTGGCAATACCTTATTCTTAAAGGTATATTTAAGTCTAATGCTTTATTATTGTAATATATACTTTTATAATAATAATTAACTAATTTATTTTCTTTTTATTAATACAATTATCAAAAAAATAATTAGAAAATAATTAAAAAATAACTAAAAAATAATTAAAGAATAACTTATAAAATAAAATTTATAATAATAAACTTTTTTAAAATGTATTCTATTAATTAATTTATATTTATTAAACCTTTAAAAAAATAGAATATTAAATCTTTATATATTTTCAACTATTTATAATTTTCAAAACTTAATTAATAATATAGTATTAAAAATTTGAAATAGTTTTTAAAATAGTTTTTAAATTATCTTTATAATTTTTTTAATATATAAGATTATAAATAATCCTTAGTATTTATATTTTATAAAGAATAACTAAGTTTATTATTAAAACTATTATATTATAAAATTATAATATTAATAAATATATAATATTAAAAAAAAGATTATTTATAAGATTTTATAATTGTTAAGTATTTTATATAATTTAAAGCTATTAAACTTTTATATATTTATATTTATAAAAATGTTTTCTAATTTTATTTTTATTTTTAATTAAAAAATCTTAATATAATCTTACAAAATTTATTTATTATAAATAAATATATAATAAATTTTTTAAAGAAAAATAATCTTTATATTAATTTTTAAATTTAATATAATATAAAGCTATAATTTTTTATTTAAGCTATTAAATATTATTATAAGTTATAATAAATTCTTAAAATCATTTTATTATTTTTAAAAAAATTAAATAAGTATATATACTTATATATATTTCTTTTAAAAAAAGAATTATTAATTTTAAATAAATATTATTAATATAATTTATATATTATACTTATAAAAATTAATAAAATTTATTAATTAATATATAAAGATTAATATAGAATTATTTAATATATATAATTATTATGTTCAAATTTAATATTAAATATAATAATAGAATAATAATATATATAGAGAATTACGATCGAAAAGCGGTGACCCAATTAGGTTAGACTGCTCAGTTGGCCAGTCTGTTCAGTTGGCCCGTGGAACCTTCTACTAAGCACGCATCAGCTACTAGGTAGTAATCAGCACTACTTGAGATCATCACCATATAGTTCTACTCCGTCTCACAAATCCTAATTATACTTTCCAACATCTCCGAGGGAAAAGTGTCTTCATCCTTTACATGTACGATGTACAGAGTAGAGATGTTTAGGAGGAGTCATTTCTTGATCTTACTCCGGTTTTTCCACATTCCTCCGGCTGAACCCCTGTTGGTCCCTTCCTAGAGTACCTATTTCGCCATATGTTACATATGGCATGTCGTTAGAGTCTGTATCAATGGCTATATTGTTTATAGTCCACTTCCAGATCTCTCCCTAGAGCACCTATTCTGCCATATGCCACATATGGCATGTCGTCAGAGCAAATCTGGGTCGCTGGCTACATTATTCCTTTTGAGCTTGGTCTGTTGATCTTGGTATATTGAGCTAGGCTTATTCAACCATATTATGAGATCTTGGCCTGTTGAGCTAAGCTTGTTAAGCTAGGCCTATGCAAGTGTATCCAAGCATATCATGGGTTTATTAGTACCATCATCATTATCGTTATTGTGGCCGTTATGATTATTGAAGCTATTTAGAATGTGAAGTGGTTGATATATGATTATAGAATAGAGGGACGAAAGCGAAGTAGAAAAGCAGTTCTTTTAAAATAGAATTAAGAATGGTATACTAGCATTTTAAAGTTATTTTGAAATTAACATAATGTTCTAAGGATGCCTCGATATAAATGTTTAGAAGCTTTTATGATTATATGTATAGAATATACTCTATATTGGGAGTTAGGATTTTATGCAATTATAGCGTATCGCTATAAATTCGATGCTCTAGGGTCGGTCAACCTCAAGTCTCCAATCTACATATCCGCCCAAAAGACCGCCGGATCTTGGATGGAAGAGATGGGTATTTTCATGGCGAGGATTTGTGATCGATGTTGAACAAAAACTACCAGCATCGAGATCTCTTATACTTGGATATAGCGCCGTTGGATACACTCGATCTTTTTGGTAATCGAGATCGTGGCTTGACGAAATATAATTGTAATACGATATCAGTCCGAGAATTTGGTAATCGATCAAGACATTGCCATAAAGCTCATGGTCATCAGATGTCACAGTGTCCAGTGAAAACCCCTGCTTAGCATCTGATACATTGTACCCGATGGGGGAGAGCGAATGGTAAAAGCCCATCCGCTGTTTTTCAATCAAGGAAAGTCATCAGGGTTCCCTTAAGGTGATCATTCCGAGAGATACTCACTGGTATGATGGGGCTTGTATGGTAGAAGTCACCTAGCCATGCCAGACGATCCCGTTTAGCGCCATCTAGACAAGCTGTCTGGAGGCTTCAATGAACGCCGTGCTAAGTCAGTATCGAATCTGTGTTATTCAGCATCGTGTTATTATAGAAAATCGTTTGGCTGACTGTGTCGCCAACTACTATATCTTTGACATATACTAAGTATAGCCAGCTTCATCTTGTCAGCCTCCAATTCCAAAATTACCGGCTGTTGGTATCGTTGATTCACCAGTATAGGAAGATACCAGAGAAAGATCAAATATCTTAGCATCATCGATATATATCGCAAGGTAGTTTGCAGCATCAAGGATCGTCCGCACAGTATACCAGGTGTTCTCTTTAATACAAGGTGTGCTAAAGACATCAAGGTAATATCATGGAAGTGTTTTGACATTCACCAACGGGTAACCATGTGAGAGTATTGTGGAACTAGGTGGAGTAAATGTTGTATTCTTGTTTACAAAACTTTTTAAGAATTCTAAGATAGCCTTTTATAAGGTTTATTGAAAGGCTTAGAGAAATGCTAATTAATGTTTCGATTATTAAGTCTACCCTAGATTACTACTTTTATAACAATATACTATAAAATTTTAAAATCCCTTTTTCTTCTAATATAGAGTATATTAAATCGCCCACCCCCCTTTTTACCACCCCCCCATTTAGCCAACATTTTTTACCAAGAACGATTATTTTAATATATTAATAACTTTACGAAAAATAAATATATATATTTTTTTAATTTTAACTAAAGCTATTATATATAATTATTAATAAATTCCAAAAATCTTAAATTTTTGCGATTTCTTTATATAGAGGAATAAAAAAATTATAAAAAATTAAAATTCGAATTTTAGATTTATATATAAATCTTATGAAAAATTAAAACGTTGAAAAAAATATCTATAATTCTTAAATAAAAATAATTTTCAAATAATGTATAAATTTTCATAAAATTAATCAATTAATATATAATAAATAAACTATTTAAAATATATATAATAATTTATAATTTATAAGTAAATTGAAATTATGAGTTTTTAATTAAAATTTTATTATTAAAATTAAAAAAATTTATATTAAATATTTATTACGAACAATAATATATTATTAAAATATTGAATTCGTTTAAGATTAATTTTAAGATTCTTTAAAGCTTTATAGATTGCTTCTAGTTATTTTTATTAAATGAATAAATATTTGTTTAAAGATTTTAATTTTGTATAGAATTTTAGTTTTTTATAATCTTTTATTACTCTTAATGAAAAAATAATAGAAGTTTAATACTTTTAGAATCTATTAATAAATATATATATAAGCTTTAATTAAAATTTGAAAATTATATATTTATTTTTCGTAAAGTTATTAATATATTAAAATGGCTGATTTTAGTGTAAAATATTAGTCAAATGAAGGGTGGCGAGAAAGGGGGTAAGCGACTTATTGAAAAGAGCTAAAAAAGAAATTAAATACGATAGATAGAAATGTTTATATTATAGTGTTTAACTTTATTAAAATCTATAATTAATTGTTTATCGAATGATTTAAAAGAAGTTTATATAGTAAGGATTAGCTAGATTAGATCTTTAAAATAATTTTTTTAATAAAAATATTAAATCATTAGAAAATAATAAGAAAATAAGTAATTATTATTATAAAATATAATACTTTATAAAGTTTAGTTTTTTATTTTTAATAATATATAATTAATAATATAATTATATATTATTAAACCGTATAATTATTATATAATATATATATTAAAATAATAATAAAATTTAATTTTATATATTAAATCTATAATGAAGTAATATAATTATTAAATTATATATAATGATTAAATAAATAATTCGAAAAAATAGAATTGTTATATTTTATATTAAAAGTATGCCCGAAATATTTTAAACCATTTAAAAATCCTATAGTATACTCTTTATACTTCTTATTAGTAATTTTATAGATTTTATAATTATATAATCGAAGAAGGGTCTAAGAATAAGATAAAGAAGGGTAGGGTTTATAATGAATATTACGTGTTTAAACACGTGATATCTCATCACGCTAACAAAGCGATATTGATTATAAAAGACATCTTTACTCGAGTAAGGCTTTTAAGAGGTCTTTTTCCTCTTTAGCTTTCTTATTCTAGTTAATTAACCTTTATTAATTTATTCTAGTATATAATCATAATATGTTTTAGTTATATATATAATAAGATTAAAGGAAAATTAATATTACTAGATATATTTATTTTTATAAATAAAGAATAAATAATACCCTTTTAAATAAGTAATGAAATCTTTAAAAAGAAAGTTTTAATTAAAGTTTAGTTATAGTATAAACAAAATATCTTTTATATGAAAATGATTTAGATAATTCTTTAAACTATACTTTATTTAAATGTTGTAAAAATCTAAGAAGTAAAGGTAATAAGCTGTTATTAATATATTAATTATTTATTAGTTTTATTTATTCGAAGAAATATAATAACTTTTATTAATCTTTAAATTTCTAGGAATAATATTAAATCATAATATTTATAATGTAAACTATATTCATAGTTATACAGTATAATTTCTAATGTCTTTAAATCTTTATAATATTCTAAGATTACGATATCTTTATAACTTTTCTTAAAAAAATTACTTTTATAGCTTTAACTACTCTATAATATTAATTTTGTTTTTATAATAATAATCATAATAACAAGTCGCCTACCCTACTTCTTGCCACCCCCCCTATAGGTATTTGGCCAGCATTTCACACCAAAAACGGCTATTTTAACGTATTAATAACTCTATAAAAAATGAATATATATTTTTGAAATTGTAATTAAAGCTTTTATACTAGTATGTAATTATTAATAAATTTTGAAAATCTTAAATTTTTGCGATTTTTTCATAAATACTAATATAGAATTATAGAAAATTAGAATTTTCAGTTTTGGATATATATATACCTTTATGGAAATCATATACAAAATTGAAACTTTAAAAAAATAAATTTATAATTTTTTATGAAATCTATCAATGAATACCTATCTAATAAATACATTATTTAGAGTATATACAATAATTTATAATTATTGAGTAAATCGAAATTATATCGAAATTATAAATTTTTTATCTAAAATTCTATCGTTAAGATCTAAGAACCTTAATCTATACTAATCATTTATGACAAATAATAATATACTACTCAAATAAAAAATTCAATTTAAATGGATTTTAAGATTGTTTGAATTTTTTTTTAGATTATTTTTAACTATTTTTGTTAAATAAATACAATTTCTTTTAAAAATCTTGATATTGTATAGGATTTACATATAGCTATAGATCGAACATTTGAATTTTAATTTTTTATAAGCTTTTATTACTCTTTCAAAAAAAATGGCAAAAATCCAAGATTTTCAAGATCTTTTAATTGATATATACACAATCAATATTAAAAATTCTAATTGATTACATCAAGTACTTGAAGAGTTATGAATACGTTCAAATGGCCGTTTTTGGTATAAAATGCTGGCCAAATGGGGGGGGGGGTAGCGAGAAGTAGGGTAGGCGATTTATTGAAGATTATTTAGGGTGCAATTATTATATTTCAATTAACTCTTGAAAACTCTTAATCTTTGAAAATAGTAAAGATTTTTCATTTTAAGTTATAATTCATATTTATAAAAACGCTAGACTTTATATTTAACAAAAATAATTAATATATAACAGAAAATCTACATTGGATTGATATTAATATTATTGTTACTCTTAATGTTTATAAGTAATTTATAATATTCAGTATAAGAACCTTGAAGTTATATTATTTATTTTTTCTTATTCTTCAAACTTTATTTGAAAGAGGATTTTAATATTTGATATAATATATTTGAATTCAATACTAGTATATTACTTATTTATTAAAGAATAAAATTTGTATAATAAATATTAAACAATAGAATAAAGTTTATTGTTATTTCAGGAAATTTATTTGTTTGTTTAAATATATTGTAGATCTTATATTCTTGAACATTTTTTTCATAATCATTAATCTTTGTAAAGATTTGTATATACGATTAGATTATAAAATATAAGTTCTAATTTTATTTGGTTAGGGTATTTAAAGATTTAATTAGTATTATTATAAAATCACAAAAAATAACTTAGAAAAATTCTTAAATGTTATTTATAATTGTATTATTAAACTTTCAAATTTTAATAATCTTTATAATTAGTTTTAATAAAAGACTTCATAACTTTATTTATTATTATCTTTGATTTTGTTGTATGGATAATTGATAAATTAGATGAAAGTCTAAAAATTGCAATAATTATATTGAATATACAGAAAACTTTTAATATGTTTTTCAAAAGATATTTATTAACCCCAATAACAATATAAGATTGATCTTCAACACTTTTGAGATTAATAAACTTGTTTTTAAAAAACAAATATACATATAAAAATACATTTTAAAAACTCTATTATATTAAATTATTAAATCAGTTATGATATTTTCTAATATTCATCTTTTTCTTTTATATTATATATACCTATATTATACTTTATTGAATTATCATTTTAGAATATTATATATAAGTTTAAACATAAAAATGATATATATTGATTTATAGCTTAAAGATTATTAATCATTGATATTTATATTTTATCTCAGAAATCAAAGAAATCATATATTAAAATATTAAAAATAAAACTGTTTTTATTAAAGAAAAATTAGAAATAATCTATTTTATTAAAGGATAAAACATTCAAACACTGTTATATAAAATAAACAATAAGTTTACTATCAATTTTTTTTAAAATGATATTGAAAGAAAATGAATAATTTGTTTTACACTAGTTAAAAATATAATTAAATAGAAAACTGATTTTTGAGGAATATATTAGAGAATAGATTTTATAAATCCATTTTATTTTATACTATACGGGCTTCGAGTACGGCCGCTTGGGCCGGCCAATAATATGACTCGCCTAAGACTCGATATTATATAGCAATAGCCCTTCACAACCTCTCTTATAGCTCGTTCTGCGAAGCTTATATAATCAAGGTTCTTTTATATTATAATTATACGCCTTTATATTATATACTTTGAAATATGTTTAAAAACAAATAATTTTAAATCCATTCATTATTCAAATAATTTAAAATTTTATATAATAAGAAGTTTGAATACCTAGTAAGTAAATTTTAATAATAACTTTTTTTTTAAATAATATTATATATTATCTACATTAATAATTATAAAATAATAAAAAGATCTATACAATATTTTAGTAACAAAGTAAAGAATATAGGATTTTAAAAAACTATATTTTATCCTTTAATGTTTTTATTATTTACAGGTTAATTTTTTATATTTATTTTTCAAGAATATTATAATTGAACTTTTATATTAAATTTTTAAAATAATATATGAAAAAGATTTAAAATAAAAATAAAATGATGAAAAAAAGTATTATATTAGAAGAATATCAAAAAATAGAAATTGTAATAAAGTAAATATCAAAAGATAATCTAAAAATATAGGTAGGTTTTAATCAAAAACATTATTTTAAATTAAACTTAAATGATTATTTAAAATTTAAAATAAATAATTCAAAACAATAAAAATCAAATAAAATCGAAAGATATGATTATATAATACATTATATAAGAATGATTCATTTTTAATAATATTATACAATTTATTATATATAAATTTTAGAATTGAAATTTTAGAATTGAAATTTTATAGTTTAAATTTTATAGTTTAAATTTTAGATTTACTATAATGATTAATATATAAAAAATAAATCCTTTAAATTGAAGATTATATTCAATATAATTTTTAAATCTTTCTAGATTTAGGTTTTTTAATTATTAAACGAATTATATCATTGGTTAATTCAAATGGCTATATTTAAAGCTTGTTTTACAAAGCTTATGAACAATACCTATAGTTATTTATTTTTTAACAATGAAAAATGCAATATATTTGAAAAAGATATATTTGAAAAAGAATATAATCCATAAAACATAGTTATCTATTTTAATATTATTTTAATATTATTTTAATATTATTTTTATATTATTTGAATATTATTTTAATATTATTTTAATATTATTTTATATATTATTTTAACTTATAATGTTAATATAATATAATTATATACGTTTATTGAAATTTTTATTAATTATTTAAAGAGAAATTTCAAGATTATAATCTAATTTATATGAATTAATACTTAGTGGCACAACTGAATATATTTAACACTATATTCAAAACGGTCTTAAAATGGTTTTAATATATTTTAGTATTTTAAGATAATATTAATTTAATTTAAGCTATTTTAAGTTAATCTTAAAATAGTTTAAATCGATAAAATATATTAATATACTTTAAGATATCTTGAAATAGCTTAAGATAATTTAATAATTGAAGATTATGTTAAAACCGTGTTAAGATTATGTTAATATCGTATTAAAATCATAATTTAATTAATTATAATGATATATATGAATTTAAAAATTTAATTATCAAATCATTATTAGTTATTTAGCCGAGTGGTTAAATTGATTTGTTCGAGAAAAAAAGTAACGAAAATAATAATATTAATAATACTTTTTTTAATTTTTTGGAAAAAAAAAGTGGAGAAAATCAACTTTTAAAACTTTATTTTTTAAGATATTTTAAGATATATTTTAACATTGTCTCAAAACGGTTAGTAAGTTATTGCGACAATGCCGATTTAATACTATTTTAAGATTAGCTTAAAATTAGCTTAAAATAGTGTTAACACCGATTCAAGTAAGTTTTAACTACATTTCAAGCTATTTTAATCTATTTTAAGTTATTTTAAATTATATTGAATTATTTTAAACTATTTTAAAATATTTTAATGTAATCTTAAACATTATTAAAAAAGCCATAAAGTAATTTAATATAGACTTTTACTATTTTTAACTCTATTATTTATATTCTTTTAATAGTTTTTTTTCAATCTTATAAATTATATTATAGAATTTCTTGATTTTAAAAATAATTGGATTTTGATTATATATCTAATTATAAAATCAATTTAATATACTATTTTATATTTTAGAGTTTATTATAGAGTAAAATATCCTTTTATCTTTATTTGATTTATTAATTATAAATATAATGAAATCGAAAATAATAGTAAATTAAATGATAAGTTTTTTATATTATTTTAATATTGAAAATCGTTTGAACTTAGAAGTTTAAACATATTGATTTAGATCACTTTCAATGAATAATCTTGAAATAATACTAGTTAGATATATAAATACTTCAAACAAACAAAATTGTAATTTAGATTTTATAATTCGAATTTGTATACAAGTTTTTATAGATGTTAATAATTATAAAAGAGATGTTAGAGAATATGAGATTAATCATATATTCAATAAAGTGAATAGGTTCTTTTAAAGTACTAATAAAGTTTATTTCGCTGTTTAATATTTATTATGCAATTTTCGCTTTTGGGTAAATAGGTAATATACTGGTATTAGGTTTAAGTATGTTATATTGAATGTTGAAATTCTTTTTTATAAACCTTCAGTATTTAAAGAATGAAAAAAGAAAAATAACATAATTTATTATTTTGGATATTGTGAATTATTTTGAAATATTGAAAATAATAATAAAGTTAATATTAATTCAAAGCAAATCTTCATTATATATTGGTTATCTTTATTATATATATAATTCAACATTTTTTCGAATATAGATTATAATTTAGAATCAGGAATTCTTAATATTTTTAAAAATTAAGAGTTTCTAGGAATTAATCAATATATAATAATTATATTTTGGATAATTTTGAGTATAGATATTAGTATAAGTTCAAAGTTCTTAGATATATGCGATATTAATTTTCTGTATATATAATATTATGGAAAGGGTTTTATAAATAAAGCTTTTTTTATTAATCTTTATTTGATTAATTTATGAATCTTAAAATTAAACTTATTAGGAATAATAAGGGCTATGGTTTTATTTAAATTTTTTTGATATAAAAAAACCGAAAATAATTAATTTATTAATTTTTTTTATAAAAATATTAAACTTAAGCTTAAAAATCTTTATAATAATTAGAATTATAAAATAGAATAATTGAATAAAAATTTTGATATATAATATTTTTAATTTTAGGATGTTTAAAAATACAAGGGTCTTAGGTACTAATTAATTCATAAACTTTAAAGATAAATTCATTTAAAGTGATAAAAATTATAATTCTATTTATATTATTTTAATATTAAAAAGGGGTGAGGATAATTGATTTATTTAATTTTTATAGAGATATTAAATTTAAACTTTAGAATTTTTTGCAATAATCATAATTCAAAAGTTATTAAATAGAATAATTAAGTAAATCTTCTTGTATATAATATTTTTAACTTTGCAAGATTTGGTTATAAAGGTTCTAAGGGCTAAATCAGCATTTTTATATATTGTTATAATGGAATTGTATTTGTATTTAAAATTGATTATAATTTTGTTTTGTATAATTTAAGTAGTTTTTAAAGTTAAAAAAGCAAAAATAAAAATATTAATTATTTTCAAGGTAATTATATATATATTTGCAAATTGAATTTGATTTTTTCTAATAGTTTCAATATGCCTTTGATTTATTTATTTAAGAATAATAAAGCAATTATTATTATATTATAATAAATTGATATAATAAATATTAAAAGGTTTTTAATACTAATTTACTTACATGTTACAATATATATTTAGTATAATAAATGCATTTAGCTAGATTATAATAATTAATAATATTTTTTTATAATTATTTTTAATAAATTATGGGTATTAAAAATTTTAAATATCTCAATAAATTTAGTAAATAAAATAATCTATATTACTTTATGGCTCTTTTGATAATATTCGAGATTATATTAAAATATTCTTAATTTAAATTAAGAATGTTTTAACATAGCTTGAAATAGTTTGATATAATTTAATTTAGCTTGAAGTGGTTTAAAATGGTGTTAAAACCTATTCGAATCAGTGTTAATACCATTTTGAGCTAATCTTGAAATGGTATCAAATCGGAATTGTCGCGATAACTCCCTCACCGTTTTTAGACGGTGTTGAGATATTTTGAGATATTTCAAAATATCATTAAGAAAAATTAGATTTAAGGTTTTAAAAGTGGATTTTACCCACTTTTTTTGAAAAAAGTGATAAAAAGTATTTTCAATAATATTATCTTTGATAATATTATTAATATTAATACTCTTATTATCATCATTATTATTATTATTCTTTTAATTTTTATTCTTTTTCTTAAACAAGTCATTTTAACCACTCGGCTAAATAACTAATAATATAAATTTTATAATAAATTTTTTGAAACTACTAGTATTTTATTGATTTCGGGATTAGTTTTATACTTGAAAGATCTTATGCTAATTAGTTCATATTATATTTGAATAATTTTTTTTAAAGATAAGGTTAATATTTATTTATAGTATTTTTTTTATTAGATTATAAAATAAAGTAAGAACATTAATGATTGTATAATTGTACTAAATGATTACTTTATGGCTCTTTTAATGATGTTTAAGATCATGTTAAAATATTGTTAATTCAAACTAGGAACGTTTCAAAATAGCTTGAACTAATTCAATATAATTTAAATTAGCTTAAAATAGCTTAAAATATGGTTTAAAAGCTATTTACATTAGTATTAACGCTATTTTAAGCTGATTTTAAAATAGTATTAAATCGGAATTGCTGTAAAAACTCACTAGCCGTTGTGAAATAGTGTTAAGATATTTCAAGATATTTTGGAATATCTCAAAAAAAAAAATAGATTTAAGGTTTTAAAAGTGGATTTTACCCATCTTTTTCAACAAAATAAAAAAAAGTTATTATTGTTTTTGCTATTATTATTATTATTTTCATTATTATTATTTTTCTTAAATAGATCATTCTAACCACTCGGCTAAATAACTAATAATAATTTAATAATCAATTTTTTAAATTACTATATATCATCATCATTGATTAAATTATAGTTTTGATATAGTGTTAAGATAATCTTAACACGGTTTGAACATAATTTTCAATTCTTAAATTATTTTAAACTATATTAAGATACTATTATCTTCAAGTATTTTAAAATATATTAATATATTTCATCGATTTAAGCTATTTTAAGATTAGCTTGAATTCACTTAATATTATCTTAGAATATTGAAATATCTTAAAACCATTTTAAGTTATCTTATCCTCAGACCCTCTGGTCGATTTAACGTTTTTTTTATTAATCTGCCTTAATTCAATATAAAATGTTAAAATTTTTTAATACTTATATTTAATCAATCAAAGTTTGGGGGAACGTTAATTTCCTAAAGGGTTTAAAGAAACTTGGGCGTTTTTTTGGTAAAAATCTCAAATATTTGATAAAAGAATTTCAACGATATACTTTACTTTTTTAACAATAATTTATTTAAAAAATAATTTTATTATTTGAAAATCTTTGATTTATAATATTTATTAAATCTATATTATAAAAAATTTATTATATTGTTAATTTATAATTTTATTATTCATTTTCTTTTTTGAATATTTTAGGTTTTGTATTTTAATTATAACGTTTTCAATATTCGTATACTAATTTTAATTTTAAGTGCAATCGAATTCTTATATCGAATATAGTATTCTAGGAATCTACTAATTCTGTTAGTAGTGTTGCTTTTCAGAAGTTTGAAAGGGAATATTAGATTCTAGAAGATGCTAAAAAAGGCCAAAAAGATATCAGAAAAGGCTAAAAAATGCTAAAAGAGGTTAGGAGAGGCCAAAAGAAGCTAGGAGATGCTAGAAAAGGCTAGAAGAGGCTAGGAAAGGCTAGGAGATGCCAGGAGATATCAGGAAAGGCTAGGAAATAAACTATTTTAGCATTTAATTTTATTAGAATTTATAATTCAATTATTTTTCGAATAATTTTTTTATATAATGAAGATTAGTTAGATTAAAAGATCCTTAAAGTATATTTTTTTTAATAAAAATATTAAATTATTATAGAATAGCGAGAGAGTAAATGGTTAATATTAATCTTAGAATAATATAAAAAACACTTAATAAGATATTATTTGATGGGAAAGTTTTTAATGGGAAAATAAATTATATATTAAAGGTTTTTATAGTAAAAAAAACTCTGGAATATATTTTTTTAATAAAAATATTGAATTATTATAAAATGATAAAAGGGTAAATAATTATTATTGTAAAATGTTACATTTTATAAAGATTAGTTTTTTTATTTTTAATAATATAATTGTATATTGTTGAATAGTATTATAATTATATAGTATATATCAAAATAATTACAAAATTCTATTTTATATATTGAATCTGTATCAAAATTATATAATTGTTAAATTATTTATAATTATTAAATAAATATTTCGAAAAAAGATAAATTGTTACATTTTATATCTAAGACATATCCAAAATATCTCAGATCCTTCGGAGATCCTACAATATGCCCCACATGTCTTTTATTGGTCAGTTTATAGATTTTATGATTATATATAATCGAAGAAGGGTCTGAGGATGAGATAAATTTTAAGAACGTTTGAATATAGTGTTAAATATATTCAATTGCGCCACTAAGTAAAATATTAAATGGAATAATCTTTAATATTCTTTTAATGATTTGAGTATTTTTTTATTGATAAATAATAGATTATTTGATATAATTGTTTAACTAATAATAATAACTATAATACAAAGGACAAAGTTAGAATGAAACTATTGATTCATTTGAAAAAAGTTTTATTAAATTATATAAAGCTTTAAGCGATTTAAAAGGATTTTTAACTTGTATTTAATTAAAATGTAAATATTTTTAATCAAAATTAAAATAGAAATTATAAATTCGATAGATTTTATAAATATAATTACAGTATAAAAATTACAAAAGTTAGAATTAAAAAAATTGTTAGATTTAAAATCATCCTATATATCTTTGCTTTTAAAACCTTTCAAATTATAATTAAGCTCTTAAAAATAATTTCATTTATATCTGGGAATAATGCTAATATAAGAAAGTAAAAAAATTATCTTTAAAATATCAAAAAGAAATTAATAATTCTCTAAAAGATTATAAAAAAAAATTTATATTCTATGTATTATATATATATAGCTATAAAGTTATTAATTATAAATACAAATTTTTGAATAATATTATAAAGTAATAGTAGTAGTAGTATTTATATAGGTATTTTTATCTATTGAATAAGCTGAAAACTTTTTTAAAACCTCCTTAAAGGTATAAGAATACATTAAACTATAGAATTGAATTAAAAGTAACTATAAAAAGTATTTTATATATAAAAAATATAATATTTGATTTAATATCTTTTTTCTATTTTATTTAAAATATAAATATAATGTTAATAATATTTGATTATTAATAAGTTTATAGTATAAAGCTTAAAATTTATAAACAAAAGCTTTCAAGCAAGTATATAAAAATATATATAAAGAAATTATAAAATATAATAAAACAAAAGAAAATAAAAAAATAATAAATTGATAATCCAAAAATCATTATAAAAAATAAAATAAATATTAAAGTTTAACAAGGTATTATTAAGGTTTATAAAAATATTATTAAGGTTAAACCTATATATTTTAAATAAAAACTATTATATATAAAGGGATTATTAAGGTTAGAATTTAAATTATTAATACTAAAATCAAAATTATTAAAATTAAAACTCCTATATATTAAAACAAAATCTTATAGTATAAAAGAAATGAAGTTAAAAGATTTTAGCGTATATAGAAATAAAGAAAAAGTTATTAGAATTTAAAAATTATCAGAAATAAATACTAAAGTAAAATCTAGTAAAGTTCAAAAAGTTCGTAAATTTCGTTAATTTAGAAAAAAGTTAAATTAGATATTTAAATTTCTTTTGTAATATATCTAAAAGAATTTAAAATTATATTAATTCTTTATTAAAACGTTAAAGTATTTTTAAATAATAGTAGTAGTAGTAGTAGTAGTTGTCACGATCACATACTAGAGCGAATCAATAGAGGTCAATTAACTAAAATAAGAAAGCTAAGGAGGGAAGAGATCTCTAGGGGACTTAGAGATCTCTTATATGTATAGTATCGCTTAGCGTGATGAGATATCACGTGCCTAAGGCACGTGATATTCGTCACAGTAGTAGTAGTAGTAGTAGTAGTAGTAGTAGTAGTAGTAATATTTATTTTTATTTGTTAAATAAGCTAAAGGCCTTCTTAAAACTTCTTTAGGGGTATAAGAATATATTAAATTATAGAATTAAATTTAAATGTAATTATAAAAAGCGTTTTGTATATAAAAAGTGTAATATTTGGTTTATTATTTTTATTTATTTTATTTAGAATAAGGGTATAATATTAATAATATTTAATGATTGATAAGTTATATTGTAAAGCCTAAACTTTATAAGTAAAAGTTTTAAAGCAAATGTGAAAAAACGTAGATAAAAGAAATTATAAAATAATATAATAAAAGAAAAAAAAACTAGTAAATAAAAAGACTAAAGATTTAAAGATTATTATAGAAAATGAAATAAATATTAAAGTTTATAAAGATATTATTAAGCTTCAATTTATATATATATTAAGTATAAATTGTTGTATATTGAGGGATTAATAAAATTGGAACCCAAATTATTAAAGCTAAAACTTTTGTATATTAAAAACAGAATTTTATAGTATAAAAAGAATAAGATTAAAGCTATTAGAATTAAATATTTATTGGAAATAAAGTAAGCTTTATTAAGAATATATATTAAAGTAGAATCTAATAAACTCTAGAAAGTTCGTAAACTTTATTAATTTAAAAAAAAATTAAATCAAAATATTTAAATCTTTTTTTTTTTTTTTATAATATATTAAAAGAAATTTGTCATTCGCAGTTTCATAGTATAGTTGCTCAAGCCTACACAATAATCCAAAACAACGGTATCTTTATACTTTTGCCTTAAATATAGCTTATTTGTAACCTTAATTACTTTATAATATTAATTGTATCATTTTTTACAGTAAAATAATTGTATTAAATAAGAAAAACATTCTTATACGATCTCTCTTAGCTTTTAACTTTACAAGCCTATTAGAGCTTTAATTATTATTTATCTTTGCACAGCAAATTATAAAGAGATTGTATAAGGAGAGATTCAGAATGGATTCTTAGCCTCCTTTTTTTTTTTGATTTAAACAATAGCCAATTTACCAATAATTCCGTTATAAATACTATTAGCAACTATTTCGCAATATTCAAATATAATCAAAAGCAACTCCATAACATTATTATAAAATTCACATTTGCGATTGATATTTTTATAATTATATATAATAATATATTTATAAAACATAAGATTATTTTTAAAGTTTTTTAAAAGATTATTAATTTTCTCTTCACTTTGATATTTGTAGAAATTGATATAGTAATTTTCGCACTTATTCGTTTTTACAATTAATACTTTGAAAATACCTTCTTTTACCTTTTTAAATCAATATCTTTTATAGATATAGCAAAATTACTTTCAGGGTCTAACTATAATTTATAGGGTTTTAAAAACAAAAATATACAGGGTAACCCTAAATCTAACAATATTCTTTTTAACTTTAACTTTTGTAGTTTTTATATTATAATTATATTTACAAAGTCTACTAAATCTACAATTTCTTTATCGATTTTAATTATAGATATTTATATATTTTAGCTAAATATAAGCTTTAAGTTCTTTTTAACCATTTAAAGTCTTTTATAATTCAACAAAGCTTTTTTAAGTAAATTAATAGTTTTACCTTAATTTTGATTTCCTTTATTACATTTATTACTATTAACTAAGCAATCATATTAAACAATCTTTTAATTTATAACCTTTTATTCACTTAGAAAAATACTAAAATCACTAAAAGAATATTAAAAATCATTTTATTTAATATTTTAATCATTTAATACAATTATACTATTATTAATATATCTATCTTATTTTTATAATTTAATAAAAAAAATTATACACAAACAAATATTAGTTTTATCTTTAAAAAAGTTATTATTTAAATGTAATATAAGCTAATTAATATTAGATCTTTTAGATATAATATTAATTCTAAAACTAATAAAATAATATAAATTATTTTATTTATTAAACCTATCAAAATATTCAAATTTTTTAATATTAATAATTTATTAAAAGTGATTATAAAGAAGATTATTATTAATTATTATAATCTAAACTATTAAGGCTACTATAATTCAGTTAAATACATTTATTATGCTAAATATACACATTACAATATATAAATAAATTAATATTAAAAACCCTTTAGTATTAATTATATTAATTCATTATAATATATCAACTATTACAAACCCTTTATTATAGATTATAATAATTGTTTTGTTATTCTTAAATAAATAAATAGAAAATATATTAAATTTATTAAAAAAAAGCTTAATTAAATTTGCAAATATAGTAAAGTTATTTTTAAGATAATTAACATTTCTATTTTTGTTTCTACAACTTCAAAAGTTATTTTAGTTATATAAAATAAAACTATAATTAACTTTAAATATAAATATAGTTTTATTATAATAATGTATAAAAATGTTAATTTAGTTTTTAAAACACTTATAATTAAGCTTTTTAAAGTTAAAAATATTATATATAAAAAAACTTATTCAATTATTCTACTAAATAATTGTAAGACTATAATTACTACAAAAAACCCCAGAATTTAAATTTAATACCTCTATAAAGAAAAAGATTAATAAATTAATTATTTTCGCTTCTTTTTTATATTAGAATAATATAAATAGAATTATAATTTTCCATTATCTTTAATAGGTTTAGCCTTAAAATTTATAGATTAATTAAATTAATATTAGCAAAAGAAATTTTGCTTATATAACCTTTCTTATAATATTACATATATAGAAAATAAATGTTGTATATATTTAAAAACTTTGGATATATATTAATATATATATTTAAAATTATTTAGGATATAATTATTACGTTTTAATTAATTTTTGGAAACTCTTAACCCTTAAAAATATTAAAAATTCTTGTCTCTAGATTATAATTTATATTCAGAAAAACGTTAGATTATAAATATAATAAAAAATAATTAATATATAATAGAAATTTGCTTTAAATTAATATTAATTTTATCGCTATTCTCAATATTTATAGATAATTTATAACACCCAAAATAATTAATTATATTATTTATTTTTCTTCATCTTCTAAATACTTTATAAAAAAGAATTTTAATATTTGATATAATATATTTAAATTTAATATCCTATTTATTTATTAAAAAATAAAAATTGTATAATAAACATTAAATAACGGAATAGATTTTATTAGTACCCCAAAAAAGTTTACCTATTTTATTGAATACATTCTAAATCTTATATTTTTTTAACATTTTTTTTGCAATTATTAATACTTATAAAAATTTATACATAAGATTGAATTATAAAACTTAAGTTACAATTTTACCTGATTAAAGTATCTATATACTTAATTAATACTATTTTAGAATTATTAAAAATAATTTGGAAAAGTTCTTAAATCTTATACACATTAGTATTACTGAATTTTCGAATTTAAATAACCTTTAAAATCAAAACAATATTAAAGCCTTTATCGTCTAACTTATTATTATCTTCGATTTTACTATATATATAATTAATAAGCTAAATAAAAGTATAAAATACCTTATACTATAATAAACCCTAAAATACAAGATAATGTACTAGGTTTACTTTATAATTAAATATATAACCAAGATTTAATTATCCCCCAAAATCAAAAAATTTTATAATATAATTTGTAAAACCAAAAAAAACTATTAAAAGAATATAATTAATAAAATTAAAAATAATAAAAATTTATATCAAATTATTAATTAGTATAAATTAAACTATAATTTTAAGGCTCCCCCTTTAATAATTAATAAAATTATAATTAAAAATACAATGGTTAAAACTAAAACATTGTAGTTTAAAATTCTAAATAGATTTAATATAATTAACAATTTAAATTATAATTTATTAATAAATTAATAAAGTTTTAATATATTCCCTTAATCTATTTCAATGTTTTTAAAAAAAATTAAAAAGAATATTATTAATGTTTTTAATATTTTATTAAAAATTAATTAAATTATAATTCAATTATTTAAAGTTTATTAAAGTTTAGTTAAACATATACTTTATAATTTATACAATAAATATTTCAATCTCAAATTTTTTTATAAATGTGAAAATTAATCAAAAATAATTATACTTCCCAAAATTAATAAAGTTAATAAAACCTTTATTCATTCCTAATGTTCTATTATATTTATTTTATATATCTCCAAAAGTTTTAAATAAATTATTATTAAACATTTAATTTAAATTGTTTTTACATTAGGAATTTTTAGTTTATAATATAGTAAAATCTTTCCTAAAAGATTTACTATAAATCTAATAATTAATTTTATACACGATATAAAAGCGATTATAATATAAGATTTAAAAATTATAATAATTATATTGGATATTTAAAAGGCCTTTAATATACTTCTTAAAAAACATTTATTAGCCCAAATAACAATATAAAACTAATCTTTAGTATTCCTAAAACTAATCGACTTATTCTTAATAAATAAATATATAAAAGTATACCTAAAGAATTTAATTATTCCAAATTACCAAATTACCTATAGCATTTTCCAAAACTTATCACTATCCCTTATATTATACATATTATACTTAGCCAAATTATTATTCTAGAATACCATTTATTAATTTAAATATACAAATAATATATATCTATTTATAATCTTAATATTATTAATTACTAATATTTATATTTTCTTTCAAAAAATCAAGAATATTATATATTAGGGCATTTAAAACAAAATTATTTTTACTTTAAAAAAGTTAGAAATAATTTATTTTATTAGAAAATAAAGCATTTAAATATTATTATACAAAATAAATAATAAATTTACTATTAATTCTATTATAAATAATATTAAAAAAAAGCAAATAATCTGTTTTATATTAATTTAAAGTATAATTTAATAAAAAAATAACCTTTCAAAAATATATAAAAGAATAAATTACACAAGCCTATTTCATTTTATATTATATTAGGAATTTAACAAAAATAATAAATGATTCATTAATCTCAATATTTAGAAAAGCTATTATTATTTACATTATCCCTTCCCTAATTTATAATACAAAAGCTTAATATACAGAATATATAAAATCCCCCAAACTTTTTCAATTTAATTAAAACCTAATCATTAGCATACAACTTAGATAGTATATAAATTTGTTTAATAAAGCATTTACCTTAACACTCTATAAAGTTTTATTAATTTAAAAAACTATTTTTAATATTATCCTTTTTTATAATACTAGATTATTTTTTACAAAAGTTATACTTAAAAAAGCTAAGTTTTGTTTTATATTATAAATATAAATAATTGATATATTACACTTATTAATTCACCAAATCTTAATATTAATAATTGTTAAAAATTGCAAAATAAACTTACAATAAATACTTAAAATTAAGATTTAACGTTTAACATACATATTTCTAATAATCCTTAAGCTAACTCTTTAATTACTATATTTCATATAAAACTATTAAATAGATTTAATAAAAAAAATTAATAAAAAAACTATTATAATAATCTTTAAAACCTAATAAAATTCATTTTTTTTAATCAATATTATTATATTTTTAAATAGCTTAAAGTAGTATATTGAAAATCATAAACATATAGAATATAGTTTATATAATCTACCAAAACAATATATAAAATAAATTTTAGATATGAATTAATTAACTTTATATTACATGTTTTTAATACAAAAATTATAAAGATTTAAAAGGGATTTTAATATATAATAAGAATATTATTAAATATTAATTTATAGTAGCTTTAATTATATATAAATAATACTTTAATAATATAATATTTATAAGTTAACATATTGGATTTTTTATAATAAACTTTCTACAAATATTAGAATATAATACAGGTCTATAATATTAGCATTAAATAGTTATCAAAATACATAAGAATTAAAAGAAACAAAATAATAAATTATTTTATAAATAAAAGAGTATTAAAACCTATTTGGAATTTAAATCTATCCTTAATACCTATAATTAATAAAGTAGATATACTTCTTAAAGATTTTTATTTAATTATATAATAAATTTAATAATTTAAATATAAAGCGAAACTATTTTTTAAATTATTTTAAATAAAAACTTTTATACAAAATAGAATTCCCCCCAAAACTAAATCTCCCTTAGATTTAACTCTATAGAATATTAATTATCTATTTTATATACAAGGATTTTATTTAATACCACTCCAAATTTAAGTATAAAAATATTAATTTGAAATATTTCTATAATGTATTTAAATCACTTTTACATTTAATATACTATTCAAAAATATTTTAGTATTTTAATAAATAATTGATACAACTTTAAATCTTTTTAAATATATTATAAAAAGGATTTAAATATTTAACTTAACTTTTCTTTAAACTAATAAAATTTACAAATTTTCTAAATCTTACTGGATTTTACTTTAACATTTACTTTTAATAACCTTTAAATTCTAATAATCCTAATTTTATTTTAACATATATTTAAATCTTTTAGCTTTATTCTTTTTATACCATAGGATTTTGCTTTAAATATACAAAGGTTTCAACCTTAATAATTTTGGTTTTAACATTAATAATCTAAATTCCAATTTTAATAATTATTTAATGTATAACAGCTTTTACCTAATATATACAGATTTAACCTTAGTAATACCCTTATAAACCTTAATAACATTTTACTAAACTTTAATATTTACTTCATTTTTTATAATAATTCTTAAATCTTTAAATTTTTTATTTATATATTCTTTTTTTTTATTATACTCTATAATTTTTTTTATTTGTATTTTCTACATTTGCTTTAAAATTTATACTTATAAACTTTAGATTTTATATTACAGCTCACCAATAATTAAATACCATCAATACTATACCCTCATTCTAAACGAAATAAAAGAAAAGTAATAAACTAAATATTATACTTTTTATATATAAAACGTTTTTTATAGTTATTTTTAGTTTAATTTTATAGTTTAATACATCCCTATACCCCTAAAAAGGTTTTAGGGAGGTCTTCAGCTTATCCGACGGATAAAAATAAATACTACTACTACTACTACTACTAAAAGAAATTTGAGGTTATATTAACTATTTATTAAAGTATTAAAACAGTTTTAAATAATATATTAAATATAAAAAAGATTTAAAATATATTAAAAACTTTCTAGATTAAGTTTTTAATATTTGAATTCGAAATAATATTAAATAAAATTCTTATATATAAAGCGGATAATTAACATTTTATAGAATTAAATCCAAAGAAAGTCTAATTTTTAAAAAAGATTCTATTTTTATATAAAAATTCCTATTAATGATAATTCAAAAACAGTTTTGCTTTATATTTAAGCTATTAAGTTTATTATATAATTAAATAAAGATTTCTAAAAAATATACTTATTTTATTGATTATAAATATTAAAAATAAACCTAGATCCTAAAAAGGTTTTATCGTTTTTTTATTTGTAAAACAATTGATTATTTTATTGTTTTTAATTTCTATATATCTTAATGATTACTATTTAATACTTATATAATAAACTTACATTATATTTTGATATTTGTAAAAAGTCTATTATGAAGAATTTAATATATTAGTTTATAGGCATTATATTACCAAAGTGCTATTTATATCTATATATAGTTATAACCGCTATAAATTAATATTTAATAACATTTTTATTATATATTAAAAAAAATTTTAAGTCTTTATATTATAATCTTTATATTGAAAACGTATAATATAAAATTAATTGATTTATATTTAGAATTTATTTATATATTGTTTTAATAGATTATATAGTTGTATTTTATATATTTATAACTATTAAAATATTATTTTAAGTCATTGAAGAATATAATAATATTAATTGAAAAAAATGTATTTTATTAAATTTTAAAGATTATAATTGTAATTTCTTTATTAATTTTTTTCATTAAATTTATTTAGTAGTTTTATATAAAATATAGCGGTTAAAAAATTAGTTTAAAAACTATTAGAGATATATATATTAAATATTAATTATTAGATTTTGATTTTAAGTATTTATTATAAGCTTGCTTTGTAATTTCTAACAATTATTAATATTAAAATTTAATAAATTAAGGGGTATAATATATTCATTATTTAAATTTGTAATATAAACCAAAACTTAATTTTTTTTGTTATAGCTTTTGTAAAACGACAAATTACTCTCATACTATAAAAAATCAAAAAAATTACTTTCATATTATAAAAATCAAAGTGATTTTATTATAATACTATATAAATTCTAGCCTTTTTAAATAAAATCTAATTTAGAATCTATTTAAAAAATTATAGAATCTAAAAAAATTTATAATAAAATCTATATTAATAAATTAATTTTATATTTTATATTAAATAAATCATTATAATAAATATAAAAAATGTTACTTTTATAATTATAATATATATAATAAATATTTTAATATACTTTTATATCTTTTTTATATTTTTTTAAAAGTAGCTTTTAATAACTTTTTATAATAGTTTTTATAACAAATTAATACTTTATAATAATTAAAATTATTTTTATAATTGATTTTTATTAGATCTAATTATATATCTTTATTTAATCTTTTATTCTTTTAATTTATATACTTTTTCATTTTTTTAACTTTTATTTTTTTAACTTTTATTTTTATAATACTTTATTATTTAAAATCTTTTTAATATTTTTTATTATTATTTTTAAGTATTTTTTTTTTAAATATATATATTATATTAATATTTGTATTTATTTATTTCTAAATCTAATAATCTTTCATAAAATAATTATTATTATATAATAATATTTTAAAAATACTTTTTATTAATATTTTTATTTTGCTTTGAACATTATATATATTTTTAATTATCTTTTACTATTTTTTTATTATACTTTTTTTTTTTTTATATTTATTTGATTTTTTTTTTTAATATTTAATATTAATTTAAATATATAAAAAATTAAACCTTTTATAATGTTAAATAAGTCGCCTACCCTACTTCTCGCCACCCCCTCCATTAAGCCAACATTTCACACCAAAAACGGCCATTTTAACGTATTTATAACTCTACAAAAAATAAATATATATTTTTTAGATTTTAATTAAAGCTTCTATACATAATTATTAATAAATTTTAAAAATCTTAAATTTTTGCGATTTTTTTTAAAAGAGGAATAAAAAATTATAAAAAATTAGAATTTTCGGTTTTAGATTTGTATAAAAATCATATACAAAATTGAAACTTTGAAATAAATATTTATAATTTCTAAACAAATATAATTAAGAATAATCTATAAATTTTTATAGAATCTATTAATTAATATATAGTAAATAAGCTTTTTAAAATATATATAATAATTTAAAACTATTGAATAAATTAAAATTAGAAATTTCTTACTTAAAATTTTATTATTAAAATCTAAGAATCTATATTAAACATTTATTATAAATAATAGTATATTATTAAAATAATATATTTAATTTAAATTAACTTTAAAAATCTTGGAAATTTTTTAGATTATTTTTAGCTATTTTTATTAAATAAATATAACTTTTTTTAAAGATTTTGATTTTATATAGGATTTATATACAAATCGAAAATTAGAATTTTAATTTTCTATTATCTTTTATAACTCTTAATAAAAATTTGCAAAAATTGAAGATTTTCAAAATTTATTAATAATTATATATAAAAGCTTTAATTAAAATGTAAAAAGTATATATTTATTTTTCGTAAATTTATAAATACGTTAAAATAGCTGTTTTTGGTATAAAATGCTGGCCAAATAAAAAGGATGACGAAAAGTAGGGTAGGCGACTTATATTATAAATTAGGGAAAGAATAATATAAGTAATAATAACTTTTTTAAATATTAAAACCAATAAATTATTTATTATTTAAATGAAACTTTTAATATAATGTTAAATAAAATAGGCTTATATAATCTATTCCTTTATATATTTTTCAAAAATCATTTTTAAATTGGAATATACTTTAAATTAATATAAAATAAATAATTCATTCTTTTTAATATTATTATAATAAAGTTAATAATAGATTTGTTATTTATCTATATAATAATATTTAGAAACCTTATTTTTTAATCAAATAAATTACCTTTAATTTCTTTAAAATCAAAGTAATTCTATTGTAAATATTCTAATATATAATATTTTTGATTTTCTAAAAGAAAATATAAACATTAATAATGTGACGAATATCACGTGCCTTAGGCACGTGATATCTCATCACGCTAAGCGATACTGTACATATAAGAGATCTCTAGGTTCCCTAGAGATCTCTTCCCTCCTTAGCTTTCTTATTCTAGTTAACTGACCTCTATTGATTCGCTCTAGTATGTGATCGTGACAAATAATTAATAATATTAAAGCTATAAATAGATATATATTATTTGTATATCTAAATTTATAAACAATATTTTAAAATAATAATTCAATTAAATATAATATATATAGTATAAAAAACAATAGTAAACTTTGGGGAATATTATAAACAATTTAATAGCTTAATATATTTAAGTTTTTTAAATGCTTTTTTTCATATTTATTCATTAAAAATAAATTAATTAACTTTAAAAATATTAAAAACTAGTATTATATTATTATTCAGGCTAATAAGCGCTTTTTAAATAATATATTAAAAGGTATTTAAATGTTTAATATAATTATTGTAACTTTTAAGCTTTATATTATAATTATTTTTATATTGTATATAAAATTAATTACTAAATCTATAGCAAATCTTTAGAAAGAATCTTATTATATTATAAGCTAAGAATCTTTAATGTAAAAATAATCTAGATTAAATATTTAATAATAATCTATTTTAAACTTTTGGAAATATATAAAAATAATTGTAATAGAGTATTAAAAGCGGATTAAAGTTTTAATAGTTTTATTAATTTTAGAGAATATAATTATTTCGGTTAATTTTTATATTTATAAGAAAAATTTGAAATTAAAATATTCGTTATACAAATTATAAAGTATATATTTAATTGAATTTTAATTAATTTGAAATAATCAAATTATAATTTAATTAATTTTTAGTAAAGTACTAAAAACGCTAATAATATTTTTTTTTAACTTTTTTTAAAGATATTAAAGTGAATTATAAGAATATATTAAAACCTTATTAATTTATTAACGAATTATAATCTAAATTATTAATTGTATTAAATTTATTTAAAAATTTAAACGGTAATATTTTAGCTTTAGTTATTGTATTCTTGATTATAACTTTATTAATTATTGAAAAAAAAGCTTTAAGATTATATTTTAATTTATATTGATTGATAATCTAATATAAATGTTTATTATTTTTAATTTTGTTAATTATATTCTTTTAATAATCCTTTTTAGTTTTACAAATTATATTATAAAATTATTCAGTTTCGAAAAGTAATTAAGTCTTAATTATATATTTGATTGTAATATAAATTTAATATATTATTTTATATTTTGGGATATATTATAAAATAAAGTATTTTTTGTTTTTATCTAATTTACTAATTATATATATAATAAAATGAAAAATCATTAATTAGATAATAAAATCTTCTATACTAGTATTATTTTAAGGTTAAAGGTTATTTAAATTTAAGAATTTAATAATACCAATATATATAAAGTTTAAAAACTTTTCTAAATTATTTTTAATAATTTGAAAATAATATTAATTAAATATATAGATATTTTAACTAAATAAAATTACAATCTAAATTTTATGATTTAATTCTATATATAGCTTTTTATAGATACTAGGTATTAATAATTACAAAGGGAATATTAAAGAATGTAAGATTTAGGATATATTTAATAGAATGAATAAATTCCTTTAAAATGTTAATAAAATCTATTTTATAAAATCTATTTCATTATTCAATATTTATTAAATAATTTTTTTTTTCAATAAATAAATAAAATACTAAATTTAAATAAATTATATTAAACGTTTTAAAATCCCTTTCTATAAAGTATTTCAAAAATAAAGAAAAATAAATAATATCATTTATTATTTTAAGTATTAAAAATTATTTATTAATGTTAAAAATAATAATTTAATTAATATTAATCTAAAGTAGATTTTATTATATATCAATTATCTTTATTGAATATATAATTCAATGCTTTTTCGAATATACTTAGTGACGCAACTGAATATATTTAATACTATATTCAAACGGTCTCAAAATGGTTTTAATATATTTTAGTATTTTAAGATTATATTAAGGTAATTTAAGCTAATTTAAGCTAATCTTAAAATAGCTGAAATCGATAAAATATATTAATATATTTTAAAATATCTTAAAATAGTTTAAGATGATTTAATAATTAAAGATTATGTTAAAACCATATTAAGATTATATTAATATTATATTAAAATCATAATTCAATTGATTATAATAATATATAAGAATTTGGAAAATAAGTAGTTATCAAATTATTATTGGTTATTTAACCAAATGGTTAAAATGATCTATTTACAATCAAAAAAATAAAAATGATAAGAATAATAATAATTTTTTTCCACTTTTTTTAAAAAAAAAATAGGGAAAATCCACTTTTCAAGCTTTATCTTTTAAGCTATCTTAATATTGTTTCAAAACGGTTAGTGAGTTATTGCAACAATGCCGATTTAATACCATTTTAAGATTAGCTTAAAATAGTGTTAATACTGATTCAAATAGGTTTTAACTATGATTTAAGCTATTTTAACCTATTTTAAGCTATTTTGAATTATATTAAATTATTTAAAGCTATTTTAAAACGTTCTTAATTTAAATCAAGAATATTTTAACATGATCTTAAACATTATTAAAAGAGCCAAAAAGTAGATTATAATCTAAAGTTAAAAGTTTTTGATATTTTTTAAAGATTAAAAAATTTTAGAAATTAATCAAAATATAATAATTTTATTTTAAATAGTTTTAAGTAGATATATTAATATAGATTTAAAGCTTTTGAATATATATAATATCGATTTTTTGTATATATAATATTATGAGAAAAATTATATAAACAAAACTTTTTTTATTGATATTAATTTAATTGATTTGTAAATCTTAAGATTAAGTTTATTGAGAACAATAAAAGCTATAATTTTATTTATATTGTTTTAATAGAAAAGAGAAGTAAAGATAATTGATTTACTAGCTTTTTTTTATAAAAATACTGAATTTAAGCTTAAGGTTTTTATAGTAATTATAATTTCATAATTATTTAATATAATAATTGAATAAATTTTTTTATATGATATTTTTAGCTTTAAAAGGTTTAATCATAAGTATTTTAGGAATTAAACTACTGTTTTATATATTATTATAATAGAATTATATTTACATTTAAAACTAATTATAATTTTATTTTATATAATTAAAATAGTTTTTAAAATTTTCAAAATAAAAGTAAATATATTAATTGTTTTAAAAATAATTTTATTATATTTATAAACTTAATTAAATTTCTTTTCAATGGATTTGATATACTTTTTATTTATTTATTTAAGAATAATAAAGTAATGAATTTTAATTTGCAATAAAAGATTTGTAATAATTAGTATGATATTATAATAAGTTAGTATGATTAATACTAAAAAATCTTTGAAATCGGTTTATTCATATATTACAGTATATATATTTAGTATAATAAATGCATTTAGCTAAATTGTAGTAACTTTAATAGTTTGGGTTATAATAATTAATAATAATCTTTTTTACAATTACTAGTACCTTTAATAAATTATTAATATTAAATAATTTGAATATTTTAATAAATTTAACAAATAAAATAATTTATATTATTTTCATAATCTTAGGATTGATATTATATTTAAAAGATTTAATATCAATTAATTTATATTATATTTAGATAATAATTTTTTTAAAAACAAAGTTAATATCTAT
This sequence comes from Monilinia fructicola, assembly GCA_008692225.1. NCBI lineage: Eukaryota > Fungi > Ascomycota > Leotiomycetes > Helotiales > Sclerotiniaceae > Monilinia > Monilinia fructicola. Next base: position 1,624,182 of record VICG01000013.1, on the reverse strand, counting down.
TTATAGAATTTCTTTTATTAGATTTTAAAATAAAATGAGTAGTATATTAATGATTGTATAATTATATTAAATAATTAGAATATTAAATAAAATAACTTTTATTATTTCTTTGGTGATTTTGATATCTTTTTAAATGAATAAAAGGTTATAAATTAAAAGATTATTTAGTATAATTGTTCAACTAATAACAGTAAATGTAATAAAGAAAATTAAAGTTAAAATAAAATTATTAATTTGCTTAAAAAAGCTTTAAATAATGGAAAAGGATTTGAAGTTTATATTTAATCAAAACATAGATATTTGTACTCAGGATTAAAAAGAAAGTTATAAATTTAATAGATTTTGATAAATATAATAAATATAACTATAGTATAAAAACTATAAAAATTGAAATTCAAAAAAAATATTATTAAATTCAAGATTGCTTTATATATTTTTGCTTTTAAATCCTTATAAATTGTAATTAAACCTGAAAAGTAATTTATTTATATTTATAAAAAATATTGATTTAAAAAAATAGAAGAAAATGTTTTTGAAATATTAATTATAAAAATGAAAGGCAAAGCCTGCTGGGGTTCGGTTAAACACATACTTCACAGCCTGTACAACAAGTGTCTCAGCCTCGAATTCTTCCTGCAAGCGTGCAAACTAGCCGAGGTGGCTATGCTCCCCAAAGTTGGCAAGGTTAACAAAACCTTTATTCGCTTTTAGCGTTTTATTACGCTTATTTTATGCATTTCCAAAGATCTCGAATGGATTATCGCTAAGCGTTTAGCTTGAACTACCCTTACATTAGGAATCCTTAGCCTATAATATAATAGAGCTTTTTTTAAAAGATTTATTATAAATCTAATAGCCAGTTTTATATATGATGTAGAGGCAATTATAACACAAAGCTTAAAAATTACAATAATTATATTAAATATTTAAAGAACTTTTGATATACTTTTTAAAAAGCGTTTATTGGCTCAAATAATAGTACAAGATTGATTTTTAACACTTTTGAAACTAATCGATTCATTTTTAACAAATAGATATATGAAAGTATACTTAAAGAATTTGATTACTTTAAATTATTAAATCGCTTATAGTATTTTTTAAAGCTTATTATTATCTTTTATATTGTATATATTATATTTAGTTGAATTATTATTTTAGGATATTATTTGTTAATTCGGATATACAAACAATATATATTTATTTATAGCTTTAATATTACTAATTATTAATATTTATATTTTTTTCTAGGAAATTAGAAATATTATACATTGGGGTATTTAGAACAAAATTGCTTTTGCTTTAGAAAAGTTAGAGATAATCTATTTTATTAAAAGACAAAATATTTAAACATTATTATGTAAGGTAAACAATAAACTTACTATTAATTTTATTATAATAATATCAAAAAAGAGCGAATAATCTGCTTTATATTAGTTTAAAGTATAATTTAATAAAAAAATAACTTTTTGAAGATATATAAGAGAATAGGTTATACAAGCCTATTTTGTTTTATATTATATTAAAAGCTTAATAAAAACAATGAATAATTTATCAACTTTAATATTTAAAAAAACTATTATTATTTATATTGTTTCTTTTTTAATTTATGGTATAAAAACCTAATATATAGAATACATAAAACCTTTTAGATTTTTTTAATTTGATTGAAGCTTAATTATTAGCGTATAATTTAAATGGTATATAAATTTACTTAATAAAGCATTTACTTTAATATTCCGCAAAGTTTTACTAATTTAAAGAATTATTTTTAATATTGCTTTTTTTTATAACGCTAGATTATTTTTTGTAAAGGCTATATTTGAGAAAGTTAAACTTTAGTTTACATTTCGAATATAAATAGTTAATATACTATATTTATTAATTTATTAAATTTTAATATTAATAATTATTAAAGATTATAAAGTAAATTTATAATAAACGTTTAAAATTAAAATCTAATATTTAGTATGTATATTCCTGATAATTTTTAGGTTAATTTTTTAACCATTATATTTTATATAAGATTGTTAAATAAATTGAATAAAGAGGATTGATAAGGAAATTGTTATTGTAATTTTTAAAACTTAATGGAATTTATTTCTTTCAACTAATATTATTATATTCTTAAATAACTTAGAGTAGTATATTGAAAATTATAAATATGTAGGATATAGTTATACGATTTACCAAAATAGCATATAAATAGATTCTAAATGTAGATCGATTAATTCTATATTATATATTTTTAATATAAAGGTTATAAATACCTAAAAAAGATTTTAATATATAATAAAAATGTTATTAAATATTAAATATTAGTTTATAACGGTTTTAGTTATATATAAATAATATTTTGGTAATATAATGCTTATAAATTAATATATTGAATTTTTTATAATAAATCTTTTATAAATATTAAAATATAATGTAGGTTTATAATATTAATATTAAATGATCATTAGAATATATAAAAATCAAAGAAAACAAAATAATAGATTATTTTGCAAACAAAAAAACGTTAAAGCTTATATAGGATTTAAATTTATCTTTAATATTTATAATTAATAGAATAAGTATATTTTTTAAAAATCTCTATTTAATTATATAATAGGTTTAATAATTTAAATGTAAAATAAAACTATTTTTAAATTACTTTAAATAAAAATTTCTATATAAAATAAAATCTTTTTCTAAATTAGATTTTCTTTAAATTTAACTTTATAAAATATTTGTTATTTAATTTATATATAAAAATTTCGTTTAATACTATTTTAAATTCAAATATAAAGATACTAATCTTAAATACTTTTATAATATATTTAAATCCTTTTTATATTTAATGTATTATTTAAAAATACTTTGATATTTTAATAAATAATTAATATAACTTTAGATCTTTTTAAGTATATTTTGGAAGGGTTTTGAATATTTAATTTAATTCCTTTTCAAACTGGTGGAGTTTATAAACTTTTTGGATTTTACTAAATTTTATTTTAATATTTATCCTTAATAAGATTTATTCCGTTTTCGGTAAGCTTTTAATTTTAATAACTTTAATTCTGCTTTAATACACGCTAAAATTCTTTAGTCTTATTCTTTTTGTGTTACAGGATTTCGCTTTAATATATAGGAGTTTTAGTTTTAATAACCCTGGTTTTAATGTTAATAATTTAGGTTTTAGCCTTAATAATCTCCTAATGTATATTTGGTGTATGTAGGTTTAATTTTGGTAATACCTTTATGAACCTCAATAATATTTTACTAAACTTTAGTATTTATTTTATTTTTTATAATAACTTTTGGATTTTTAGTTTTTTTTATTTATTTATTTTTTTTTTTATTATACTTTATAATTTTTTTTATTTACGTTTTTATATTTGCTTTTAAACTTTCGTTTATAAACTTTAGGTTTTATACTATAATTTACCAATAATTAAATATTATTAATATTATACCTTTATTTTAAACAAAATAAAAAAAAATAATAAATTAAGCATTATATTTTTTATATATAAAACGCTTTTTATAATTACTTTTAGTTTAATCCTATAGCTTAATATATCCCTATACCCCTAGGGAGATTTTAGAAAGGTTTTCGGCTTATCCAACAGATAAAAATAAATACTACTACTACTACTACTACTACTACTATAAAAATGAATAAATATAAAAGTTGCTATATTAGTTTTTATAAATATTAAAATAAAGAAAAAATTAATAATCTTTTAAAAGATTTTAAACGCGATTTTGTATTTTGTAGATATATTATTATATATAATTATAAAGCTATTGATTATAAATGTAAATTCTATAATGATATTATAAGAATATTATTATAGAATTCCAAGTTGCTTTTAATTATATCTAAGTATTATAAAATAATTATTGATAATATTTATAGCAAAATTATTAATAAGCTAATTATTATTTAAAAAAAAAAAAAAGAAGGTTAAGAATTTATTCTAAGTCTTTTCTTATATAATCTTTTTGTAGTTTATTATATAAAAATGAATAATAATTAAGGCTTTAATAAATTTATAAAGTTAAAAGTTGAAAAAGATTATATAAAAGAGTTTTTTTTATTTAATACTGTTATTATTGTAAAGATGATACAATTAATATCATAAAGCAGTTAAGGCTATAAAATGCGATTATTTAAGATAAAAGTAAGAAGATACTATTGTTTTGGATTGTTGTATAGGCTTGTTGTTGATTTAGATTCTATAATTTTTAAATAGAATCTATAAAAGAATCTATTTAAAAAATATAGAAATTATAAATTCTATAGGTACTTAGTGGCGCAACTGAATATATTTTAACACTATATTCAAACGGTCTTAAAAATGGTTTTAATATATTTTAGTATTTTAAGATAATATTAATTTAATTTAAGCTATTTTAAGCTAATCTTAAAATAGCTTAAATCGATAAAATATATTAATATATATATTTTAAGATATCTTGAAATAGCTTAAGATAATTTAATAATTGAAGATTATGTTAAAACCGTGTTAAGATTATGTTAATACCGTATTAAAATTATAATTTAATTAATTATAATAATATATACGAATTTAGAAAATTAGTAATTATCAAATTATTATTGGTTATTTAGCCGAGTGGTTAGAATGATTTGTTCGAGAAAAAAAGTAACGAAAATAATAATATTAATAATACTTTTTTTAATTTTTTTTTTGAAAAAAAAGTGGAGAAAATCCACTTTTAAAACTTTATTTTTTAAGATATTTTAAGATATCTTAACACTGTCTCAAAACGGTTAGTGAGTTATTGCGACAATGCCGATTTAATACTATTTTAAGATTAGCTTAAAATTAGCTTAAAATGGTGTTAACATTGATTCAAGTAGGTTTTAACTACGTTTTAAGCTATTTTAATCTATTTTAAGTTATTTTAAATCATATTGAATTATTTTAAGCTATTTTAAAATATTTTAACATGATCTTAAACATTATTAAAAAAGCCATAAAGTATGTAAAAAGTATCAAATCTAGAGGTTTATAATAAAATTTATATTAATAAATCAATAATTACATTATTTCGAAATAAAAAAATCGTAATGGAATAAAGTAGCTAGAATAAAATAACCAAAATAAAAAGCATCGAGATAAAATGGTTGAAATGATTAATCACCTTCGAAAGAGCCGAAATAATTACTAAGTTTCGAAGGTAAAACGGAAAATTAAAGTTTTCTTACTTATTAATAATTAGCTAATTAAAATATTAGATATTCAAAATTCATAATTCAATATTTAGATTCTATATTTTTTAAATAGAATCTAAATTTAAATGATATTATAGTAAAATTACCTTGGCTTTTATAGTATGAGAGTAATTATTTCGATTTTTCATAGTATGAAAATAATTTACCATTTTATCAAAGAAATGAATAAATTAATTATTCTTATTTTTTTATATTAGAAGAATATGATTGCCAGGTAAGATTACATACCTAGATTTTGTTATCCTTAATAAACTCAAAGTTAAGATTTATAAGTTAACTAAATGAATATTAATAAGAAAAGCTTTATTTATCTAACTTTATTTATAATTTTATATATACTCGGACAAGTTTTAAAAGGGGTATACGTAAAATAAGCGAAATCTTCAAAATGATGTTTCATCCACTAAAATCCTATATCATCTAATCTTATATACCTATATTTTTTATAAATTATTTAAAACTTTTAATATTAATATTAACAAAATTACGAAAAGCTATAGAATAATTACTAATATTAACATTAACAAATTGACCAGTATTGAACAATTTTAATAGATTTTATTAAACCCTTAAAATAGAAGATGATATATATATTTTCAATACTAAATGTTTAATATTATTTTAAGAACATGTTTGACTTATTAGATAAATTGAAAAAAGGTATAATGATATCTAATTTATTATAAACTAATTCCAATATTATCAATGTTATTGTATTAAAACGATAAAAAATACAAACTAAAAAAAAGCGTATAACTATATTAGCATTATATATGTTTAATTTATGAAACTTAATATCTTCAATAAAAACTCTCATTTATAAAAGCTATTATTCTTCTTATATTGTATACCTATAATGAATTGAAATTATAGGTATCACTAAAAATTTTTAATTTCTTCGTTTATAACTTTAACTAGAATTTTCTATTATTCCTTTTCTTAAGCTATTATAACCTTTTTATATATGATTAAAATAGAAAAGGTATAAAGTAACCTTTCTCATTTCAACTTGATTTTTAGTATAATCCTATATACACTTTGTAGTATTTAAATTCAGAGACGAAAATCGCTATATAATCTTGATTATATCAAAAAAATTGAAATATTTTTATATTACTAGTATATTGTAATCTATAAATGAATGTTTTATTTTTTTACAATCTAGATTTGAATCAAATAACATCAAATGCTTTTTCCTGATTCTTTTTTTTTAGAAATTTATTAATTTATAGTTTTCAATGTAATATAAAATGAAATTTGTAGACTCTAAATTGATTGATTTAAAACTTCTATTTATTCTCTTGTTTGTATTTTACTTCTTGAAATACTTTTCAAATAAAGTAAGTTTTTTATAATATTTTTCCACTTTTTTTTATCTAATTCAAAATGTATTAGTATACTTTTTAATATAATATAATATATTCTTTACCGTTTTTTTGAATTTTCTCAATATCGAATCATATCTGTAACATGAATTCCTATTATTCTTAATATTTTGACAAAAGATCTGCCAATTTATTCAATTTCCCAAGAGTTTTCCTTTCAAAGGTTTTTAAAAGCCTGAAAATTTTTCCTACTTAAAAAACACTCATAAATTCAGCTTTTTTAATATGATCATTTTACAATAGATCATTTAATATGAAAATAAAATTATTTATTGAAATTATACCAATAATCTTTCTTTACACAATTGGAATCTTATAAATTATATTCAAATCAATATTTAACAAATTATATACACAATTCTTACAATTTCATATTCAATTCAAGTGTTTAATCTCTTATTAATTTCTAAATACAAATTTTTTTATAGGTATTATGCTATAAAAAGTTAACAAAAATAATTGAAATTTATCTTTTATATATACTAAAAATATATGTATAAAGTTTGTATCTAAACTTTTTATTTTCAACGATTTTTGATATACCTATTCTCTCTTTTTTTGAATATTGAAAACTTACATTCCAATTTTTTGCTTTTTTTTGGTAACAACCTTATAACGTTTTTAATAAATTTAAAGTCTTCTTACACTTTTCAATTCAGGTTATTATATTAAATGAGTTTTCTGATACTAATAATTCATTAACTTTGTAATAATTGGTAATATACTTTTGAAATAGTTTAAATATATGAATAACATAGATTTGTTTACTTAGTGGCGCAACTGAATATATTTAACACTATATTCAAACGTTCTCAAAATGGTTTTAAGATATTTCAATATTTTAAGATAATATTCAAGCTAATTTAAGCTAATCTTAAAATAGATTAAATCGATAAAATATATTAATATATTTTCAAAATATTATTAGGATATCTTAAAATAGCTTAAGATAATTTAAATAATTGAAGATTATATTAAAACCGTGTACTAAGATTATCTTAACACCGTATTAAAACTATAGTATAATTAATTATTATAATATATAAAAATTTAAAAAATCTAATTATCAAATTATTATTAGGCATTTAGCCGAGTGGTTAGAAATGATCTGTTTGCGGCAAAAAAAATAATAAGAATAAGGAGAAGAAGAATAATAATAATAATAATAATAATAATAATAATATTATTATTATTAATAATAATTTTTTTTTCTTCTTTTCAAAAAAAAAGTGGGGCAAATTCCACTTTTAAAGCCTTATTTTTTCAAGCTTTCTTCAAAATATCTCAACACTATCTTCAAAACGGATTAGTGAGTTATTGCGACAATGCCGATTTAATACCATTTTGAGATTAGCTTAAAATGATGTTAATATCGATTCGAATAGGTTTTGACTATTTAAGGTTTTTAAGCTATTTTAAAGCTATTTTGAATTATATTAAATCATTTTAAGCTATTTTAAAAACGTTCTTAATTTAAATTAAGAATATTTTAACATGATCTTAAACATTATTAAAAGAGCTATAAAGTACACATTTTAGAAAATATCTCAATTTTATCAATTTTAAATTCTAAAAATCAAATCCCCTTGATATTACGAATTTTTTGAAATATTTTTCTTGAAAAAATATCAAAAATTAATGAAATTATTAAAGTTATTATATAATACTTAGTGGCGCAATTGAAGATATTCAACACTATATTAAAACGTTCTTAAAATGGTTTTAAGCTATTTTCGTATTTCAACATAATATTAAGTTAATTTAAGCCAATCTTAAAATAGCTTAAATCAATAATATATATTAATATATTTGAAAATATTTTAAGATATCTTAAAATAGCTTAAGATAATTTTATAATTGAAGATTATCTTAAAACCGTATTAAGATTATCTTGATACCGTATTAAAATCATTAATTTAATTGATTATAACAATATATAAGAATTTAAAAGATTGATAAATATCACATTATTATTAATTTTTTAGCTAAGTGGTTAGAATGATTTGTTGAAGGAGAAAAAAATAATATCAATAATAATAATAATAACATCGATAATGACTTTTTCATTCTTCTTGAAAAGAAATAGGGAAAATCCACTTTTCAATCTTTTTCTTTAAAAGATCTTGAAATATCTTAATACTATTTTAAAACTCTTAATGAGTTATTGCAATAATGCTGATTTAATACTATTCTAAGATTAGTTCAAAATAATATTAACATCGATTTGAATAAGTTTTAACATTATTTTCAACTATTTTAGGCTATTTTATATTATATTAAACGGTAAATTACTCTCATGCTATGAAAAATCGAAAAAATTACTTTTATATCACAAAAATCAAAGTGATTTTACTATAATGCTATATAGATTCTAATCTTTTTAAATAGAATCTAAATTAGAATCTATTTAAAAAGGCTAGAATCTAGGGTTTTATAATAGATTTTTTATATTATAAATTAGTAGTTATATTATTTCAAAATGGAAGGGCTAGAATGAAATGGCTGAAATGGAAAGGTCGGGAATGGAATGATCGAAATGGAAGAGCCAGAATGAAAGGGCCAGAATGGAATGGTTGGAATGGAATAATCGGAATGGAATGGTCGGAATGGAAGGGCCAGAATGGAAGAGCTAGAATAGAATGATTGAAATGAAATAGTTGAAATGGAAGGGTCAGGAATGGAATGGCCGAAATGAAAGGGCTAGAATGGAAGGGCTAGAATGGAATGATCGGAATAAAATAATCGAAATAGAATAGTCGGAATGAAAATGCTAGAATGAAAAGGCCGAAATGGTTGATCATCTTCGAAATGGCCGAAATGGTTGATTACCTTCGAAATGGCTGAAATGGTTGATCACCTTCGAAATAGCTGAAATGGTTGACCATTTTCGAAATAGCCAGAATAATTAAACTTCAAAGATAAAACAGAAAGTTAAAGCTTTTTTGCTTACTAATAATCGATTAATGAAAATATTAGATTTTGAAAATTTATAATTCATTATTTAGATTCTAGCTTTTTTGAATAAAATCTAATTTAGAATCTAACCAAAAAAGGCTAGATTCTAAATTAGATTCTATTTAAAAAGGCTAGAATCTATATGGCATTATAGTAAAATAAATCTGATTTTCGTGGCATAAAAGTAATTTTTTCGACTTTTCATGGCATGAGAGTAATTTACCGTATATTAAATTAGTTTAAGCTACTTTATGGCTCTTTTAATAATGTTTAAGATTATATTAAAATATTCTTGATTTAAATTAAGAACGTTTCAAAATAGCTTAAAATAGCTTAAACCATAGTTAAAACCTATTCGAATCGGTGTTAACACCATTTTAAGCTAATCTTAAAATAGTATTAAATCGGTATTATCGCAATAACTCATTAACCGTTTTGAGACAGTGTTGAGATAGCTTAAAAAGTAGAGCTTTAAAAATGGGTTTGCCCCACTTTTTTTTAAGAAAAAAAATGGAAAAATATTATTATTCTTATTATTCTCATTATTCTTATTATTATTTTTTTGGTTATAAAAAGATCTTTCTAACCACTCGCCTAAATAACCAATAATAACTTGATAACTAATCATTTTTCTAAATTCCTATATATTATTATAATTAATTAAATTATGATTTTAATACGGTATTAATATAATCTTAACACGGTTTTAATATAATCTCCAATTATTAAATTATTTTAAGCTATTTTAAGATATCTTAAGATATATTAATATATTTTATCGATTTGAGCTATATTAAGAATAGCTTAAATTAGCTTAAATTAATTTAATATTATCTTAAAATACTAAAATATATTAAAACCATTTTGAGACCGTTTGAATGCAGGTGTAGTGTTAAATATATTCAGTTGCGCCACTAAGTATTTCAAAACGTTCTTAATTCAAATTAAGAATATTTTAACATAATCTTAAACATTATTAAAACAGCCATATAGTAAACAATTATTAAAACCTTCAATCCTATTAAATATACTTTAGAAAAGCTCCGGATATTCTACATAGCTCCTTTCTAAATTTCTACAATTTATTAGTTTTTTGAATCTTATTAGCTTTTATTTTGATATTTACTCCTATCAAATGCAGCTCTATTCAATTTCCAATGAACTTTTAATTTTAGTATATATATACAAAGAAATATAGCCTTGACTTCTTATATACACTAAATTTTCTTTTAATATTCATATCGCCCACCCTACCTCTCTCGCCACCCCATTTATTCGGCCAGCATTTTACACTAAAAACCGTCGTTTTTATATATTAATACTTTATAGCTTTTTTAATAATGTTTAAAATCATATTAAAATATTTTAAAATAGCTTAAAATAATTCAATATAATTTAAAATAATTTAAAATAGCTTAAAATAGCTTAAAAACGTAATTAAAATCTACTTGAATCGGTGTTAACACTATTTTAAGCTAATTTTAAGCTAATCTCAAATTAGTATTAAATCGGTATTGTTGCAATAACTTATTAACCGTTTTGAAACAATATTAAGATATCTTAAAATATCTTAGAAAATAAAGTTTTAAAAGTGGATTTTCTTCATTTTTTTTTTTAAAAAAAAATTAAAAAAAGTATTATTAATATTATTGTTTTCGTTTACTTTTTTTCTCAAACAAATCAGTTTAATCATTTGGCTAAATAACTAATAATAATTTGATAGTTAAATTTCTAAATTCCTATATATTATTATAATTAATTAAATTATGATTTTAATACAGTATTAATATAATCTTAACAAACACGGTTTTAATATAATCTTCAATTATTAAATTGTTTTAAGCTATTTTAAGATATCTTAAAATATATTAATATATTTTTATCGATTTAAGCTATTTTAAGATTAGCTTAAAATAGCTTAAATTAAATTAATATTATCTTAAAATACTAAAATATATTAAAACCATTTTAAGACCGTTTGAATATAGTGTTAAATATATTCAGTTGCGCCACTAAGTACTTTATTGCTCTTTTGATAATGTTTAAGACTATATTAAGATATTCTTAATTTCAATCAAGAAAGCTTTAAAATATCTCAAAATAGCTTAAAATAGCTTAAAATAGTTCAAAACGTAATTGAAAAGTATTTAAATCGGTGTTAATACTATTTTAAGCTAATTTTCAAATTAATCTTAAAATAATATTAAATCAGCATTGTTGCAATAACGTATCAACCGTTTTTAAGATAGTGTTGAGATATCTCTAAAAAAAATTGAATTTAAGGTTTTAAAAATGGGTTTTACTCACTTTTTTTAATAAAAAAAAGTTATTATTATTATTAATCTTATTCTTATTATTTTAATTTCTTTTCATTTATAGATCATTTTTTATTACTCGGCTAAATAATTAATAATAATTTTTCAATAATAATTTTTAAATTTCTTTATATTATAATAATAGATTAAATTATAATTTTAATATATTATTAAGATAATTTCAACACGGTTTTAATACAATCTTGAGTTATTAAATTATCCTAAGCTATTTTAAAATATTTTAACATATATTAATATATTTTATAATTCTAATCTATTGTAAGATTAGCTTGAATTAGCTTGAATTAGCTTTGATTAATTTAAATTAGCTCAATATCATCTTAAAATACTAAAATAGCTTAAAACCATTTTAAGAACGTTTCAATATAGTGTTATATATATCCAGTTGCGCTACTAAGTAGTTTTAGTTTTGAGATTCTATAGTAGTAGTAATAGTAGTATTTATTTTTATTCGTCAGATAGGCCAAAAGCCTCCCTAAAACCTCTTTAAGGGTATAAAAATGTATTAAATCTATAATGTTAAACTAAAAGTAATTTTAGAAAAGCAATTTATATATAAAAAGTATAATATTTAATTTCATTACCTTTTCCTTTTATTTTATTTAGAATAAGAGTATAATATTAATCATATTTAATTATTAATAAAGTTATAATATAAAATCTAAAGTTTATAAATAAAAACTTTAAAAGCAAGTATAATATACGCAAATAAAAGAAATTATAAAATAATATAATAAAAGGAAAAAGGAAAAAAAGATTAATAAATAAAGAGCTCAAAATTCAAAAATCATTGTAAATAAAAAAAATAAGTAAACTTACCAAAATTATTTTAAAATAATAAAATGCACATTAAAGTTTAAGATTAAAATATCTATAAGGTTATATTAAGATATTATTAAAGTTTATAAAGATATTATTAAGGTTAAGTTTATGTACATTAAAAATATTAAGTGTTACCAAACATTAAAACTCAAATCTTTAACATTAAAGACTAAAACATTAAAATTAAAACTTCTATATATTAAAACAAAATCCTATAATATAAAAAAGGTAAAACTAAAGGGATTTTAATGTATATTAAAAGCAGAAGTTAAAATTATTAAAATTGAAGATTTACTGAAAAGCAAAATAAGCTTTATTAAAGAATAAATATTAAAGTAAAATCTAATAAAACCTAGAAAGTTTATAAATTTTATTCAATTTAAAAAAAAAGTTAAATTAAATATTTTAAAACCTTTCTTGAAAAGTATATTTAAAGGAGATTTGAAGGTTATATTAATTATTTGTTAAAGCGTTAAAATATCTTTCGAAGTAATATACTAAATATAAAAGAAAATTTAAATATATTATAAAAACATTTTCAGATTAAATATTCTTCATATTTAAATTTGGAATAATATTAAATAAAATTTTCTATATATAAAAGTTTCTAATTTAAAGTAATTTATAAAGATAGGTTTAATCTTACGATTTAGACTATTAAAATGGATTATTATATAATTAAATAAAACTTTTATTTAAAGAAGTTTAAAAATTTATTTTATTTTTGATAAACTATTAAATTTGTTATACAATTAAGCAAAAATCTTTAAGAAATATATCTATTTATTAATTATAAATGTTAAGAATAAGCTTAAATTTTAAATAAACTTTAATATTTTTTTATTTATAGAGTAATCAATTACTTTATTTTTCTTTAATTCCTATATATCTTAATAATTCACTTAATATTCATATCATAGAATCTTATATTGTATTCTGATATTTATAAAAGTCTTATTATAAAGAATCTAATATATTGGCTTATAAAGCATTATATTATTAAAGTATTGTTTATATATAAGTTAAAGCTATTATAAATTAAGTATTTAATGATATTTCTTATTATATATTATAGTTTTTTCTAGATTTTTTATAACTTTTCTATTAAAAACGTATAATATAAAATTAATTAATCTATATCCTAAGGTTTATTTACATACTATTTTAATAAATTATATAATTATATCCTATATACTTATAATTATTTAATATATTACTTCCAAACTATTTAAAAATATAATAATATCAATCAAAAAAAATGAATTTTATTGGATTTTAAAGATTACTAATAGCATAGTTTTATTTATTAATCCTCCTTTATTCAAATTTATTTAATAATCTTCATATAAATAGTATAATAATTAAAGGAATTCATCTAAAAATTCTTAGGAAAATATACATATTAAACACTGAATCTTAATTTTAAGCGTTTATTATATATTTACTTTGTATTCTTAAATAATTATTAATGTTAAAGTTTAATGAATTAAAGAATATAATATATTTATTATTTTGTATTTATAATATAAACTAAAGCTTAACTTTCTTTAATACTTTATGGCTTTTTTAATAATGTTTAAGATCATGTTAAAATATTCTTAATTCAAATCAAGAACGTTTTAAAATAGCTTAAAATAACTGAATATAATTTAAAAATAATTTAAAATAGCTTAAAATAGCTTAAAATGTAGTTAAAACCTATTTGAATCGGTGTTAACACCATTTTAAGCTAATCTTAAAATAGCTTAAATTGATAAAATATATTAATATATTTTAAGATATCTTAAAATAGCTTAAGATAATTTAATAATTGAAGATTATGTTAAAACCGTGTTAAGATTATATTAAAATACTGTATTAAAATCATAATTTAATTAATTATAAAATATATAGGAATTTAAAAAATTTAACTATTAAATCATTATTAATTATTTAGCCAAATAGTTAGATTGATTTGTTCGAGAAAAAAAGTAACGAAAATAATAATATTATTAATAATACTTTTTTTAATTTTTTTTGAAAAAAAAGTAGAGAAAATCCACTTTTAAAACTTTGTTTTTTAAGATATTTTAAAATATCTTAATATTGTCTTAAAACGATTAGTGAGTTATTGCGACAATGCCGATTTAATACCATTTTAAGATTAGCTTAAAATTAGCTTAAAATGGTGTTAATACCGATTTAAGTAGGTTTTAACTACGTTTTAAGCTATTTTAAGTTATTTTAAGTTATATTGAATTATGTTAAGCTATTTTTAAATGTTCTTAATTGATATTAAGAATATTTTAACATTATCTCAACATTATTAAAAAAGCCATAAAGTAATTAAAGGGCTAATTTAAAAATTATTAGAAATATACATATTAAACACGCAATTTTAATTTTAAACATTTATTACAAATTTATTCTATAATCTTTAATAATTATTAATATTAAAATTTAATAAATTAATAAATATAATTTATTAATTATTTATATTTATAATATAAATTAAAGCTTAATTTTTTAAATATAGCCTCTATAAAAAGTAATCTAATATTATAGAAAAAAGTAATATTAAAAGTAATTATTCAAATTATAAAACTTTATAAAATATTAAAATAAATGTTTTATTAAACAAATTTATATACTATTTAAATTGTATATTAACAATCAACCTTTAACTAAATTAAAAAAAATCTAAAAGGTTTTATATATTCTATATACTAAATTTTTGTATTATAAATTAAAAAAGGAATAATATAAATAATAAGCTTAGTTTTTTTCCATATTAAAACCAATAAATTATTTATTATTTTTATTAAGCTTTTAATATAATATAAAACAAAATAAGATTTATATAGCTTATTCTCTTATATATTTCTAAAAGATTTTTTTTTTATTAAACTATACTCTAAACCAATATAAAATAAGTTGTTTATTCTTTTTTTAATATTATTATAATAAAATTAATAATAAATTCATTGTTTGTTTTATATAATAATACTTAAACATTTTATTTTTCAATAAAATAAATTATCTTTAGCTTTTTTAAAGCAATAAAACAATTTTATTTTAAATACTTTAATATATAATATTCCTAATTTTTCTAAACGAGAATATAAACGTATTAGTGATTAATAATATTAAAATTATAAATAAATATATATTATTTATATATTTAAACCAATAAACAATATTCTAAAATAATAACTTAGGCTAAATATAACATATATAATATAAAAGGATAATAATAAACCTTAAAAAATGCTATAAATAATTTCAATAATTTAAAATAATCAAATTCTTTAGGCATACTATCCTTATATATCTATTTATTAAAAATAAATCGATTAATTTTAAGAATACTAAAAATTAACTTTATATTATTATTTAGATTAATAAACATTTTTAAATAATATATCAAAAACCCCTTAAATATTTAAGTATAATTCATTATAATTTCTAAAATCTTATATTATAATCACTCTTTATATTATATATAAAACTAATTATTAAATCTATAAACAAATTTTTTTAAAAAAGATTTTATTATATTATAAACTAAAAATTCTTAATATAAGAACAATTTAAAATTAAATATCTAATAATAATCTATTTATAACCCTTAAAAATATATAAAATAAATATAATAAAATACTAGATTATTAAAACGAACAAAGATTTTATTAAATTTTATTAATTTTGGGGAATATAAATTATTTTGGTCAACTACTTTATAAACTTATAGGAAAAATTTGAGATTAAAATATTTATTATACAAATTATAAAGTATATATTTAATTAAACTTTAGTAGATTTTAAATAATTAAATTATAATTTTAATTAATCCCTAATAAAATACTAAAAATACGTTTAATAATATTCCTTTTAACCTTTTTTTAAAAATATTAAAAATAGATTATAAGAAATATACTAAAATCTTATTGATTTATTAATAAATTATAATTTAAATTATTAATTATATTAAATTTATTTAAAATTTTAGATTGTAATGTTTTATTTTTAATTATTTATATTCCTCAATTGTAACTTTATTAACCATTAAAGGGGAAGCTTTAAAGTTATAATCTAATTTGTACCAATTTATAATTCAATATAAATCTTTATTATTTCTTAATTTTATTAATTTATTAATTTTATTAATTTTATTAATTTTATTAATCTTATTAATCTTATTAATCTTATTAATCTTATTAATTTTATTAATTTTAATTTTTCTAATTCTTTTTTAACCTTTATAAACTATATTAATAGAATTTTTTGATTTTAAGGAGTAACTAAACTTTAATTATATATTTAATTGTAAAGTAAATCTAATATACTATTTTGCATTTTAAGAATTTATTATAATTATAATATAGGGTATTTTACATTTCTATTTAATTTACCAATTATATATATAACAAAATTAAAAATAATAATAAATTAAATAATAAAGGCTTTTTATATTGTCCTAATTTTGAAGATTATTTGAATTTAAAAATCTAATAATGCATTAATATATATAAGGTTTCAGAAACTTTTTTAAATTACTTTTAATAATTTTAAAATAGTATTGATTTAAATATATAAATATTTTAATTAAATAAAACTATATTTGGGTTTTATAATTAAGTTTTATGATTCAATTTTGTATATAGATCTTTATAGATATTAATAACTATAAAAAGAATATTAAAAAATATAAAATCTAGAATAAATTTAATAAAATAAATAAACTTCTTTAAAATACTAATAAAATCTATTCCGTTATTTAACATTTATTATACAATTTTTATTCCTTAATAAATAAATAAAATACTAGGTTTAAATATATTATACTAAATATTGAAATCTCCTTTTATAAAATATTTAAAGAATAAAAAAAATAAACAATATAATTAATTATTTTAAATATTGTAAATTATTTACAAATATTAAAAATAATAATAAAATTAATATTAATCCAAAACAAATCCTTACTATATATTAATTATTTCTATTGTATATATAGCTTAATATTTTTCTAAATATAGGTTATAATCCGGGGATAAAAATCTTTAATATTTTCGGAAATTAAAAGTTTCCAAAAATTAATTAAAGTATAATAGTTATACCCCAAATAGTTTTAAATATATATATTAATATATATTAAAAATTCTTAAACATATACAACATCTATTTTCTATATATATAATACTACGAAAAAGGTTATATAAACAAAACTTTCTCTACTAATATTAGCCTAATTAATCTATAAATCTTAAAGTTAAGTTTATTAAAGATAGCAAAAGCTATAATCCCATCTATATTATTTTAATATAAAAAAAAAGTAAAGATAATTAATTTATCAATCTCTTCCTCTATAAAAATATTAAACTTAAACTTTAGGGTCTTTATAGCGATTATAACCTTACAATTGTTTAATAAAATAATTAAATAAATTTTCTTATATATAACATTCTTAATTTTAAAAAACTTAATTACAAATATTTTAAAAGCAAAATCAACATTTTTATACATTATTATAATAAAATTGCGTTTACATTTAAAATTAATTATAGTTTTGTTTTATATAACTAAATAATTTTTAAAACTATAAAAGTAAAAGTGAAAGTATTAACCACTTTAAAGATAATTTTATTATACTTACAAACCTAATTAAACTTCTTTTTAATAAGCTTAATATACGTTTTATTTATTTGTTTAAAAATAATAAAGTAATTATTATAATACATAACAAAAAGTTCATAATAATTAATATATTTTAATAAATTAATATAATTAATATTAAAAGATTTTTAATATTAATTTTATTTATATATTATAGTGTATACATTTAGTATAGCAAATATATTTAATTAAATTATAATAACTTTAATAGTTTGAATTATAATAGTTGATAATAATCTTTTTATAATCATTTTTAATAAGTTATTAATATTGAAAAGTTTGAATATCTTAATAGATTTAATAAATAAAATAATTTATATTATTTTATCAATTTTAGAATTAATATTATATTTAAAGGGCTTAACATTAATTAGCTTATATTATATTTGAATAATAATCTTTTTAAAGATAAAGTTAATATTCGTTTATATAATTTCTTTTATCAAATTATAAAATAAAATAAATACATTAATAATAGTATAATTATACTAAATAATTAAAATATTAAATAAAATAATTTTTAATATTCTTTTAATAATTTTAATATTTTTTTAGGTAAATAAAAAGTTATAGATTAAAAGATTATTTAATATAATTATCTAGTTAATAATAGTAAATATAATAAAAAGAATTAATACTAAAATAAAATTATTAATTTATTTAAAAAGGTTTTATTAGATTATAAAAGATTTTAAACAATTAAAAAGGATTTAAGGTTTATATTTAATTAAAATATAGATATTTGCGATTAGAGTCGAAAAGAAAATTATAGATCTAATAGATTTTATAAATATAATTGTAATATAAAAATTATAAAAAATTAAAATTAAAAGGAATATTATTAAATTTAGGATTGTTTTATATATTTTTGCTTTTAAAACCCTATAAATTATAATTAAATCCTAAAAATGATTTTACTATATTTATAAAAGATATTAATTTAGAAAAGTAAAAAAAGTATTTTTAAAGCGTTAATTATAAAAATAAATAAATATAAAAATTATTATATTAGTTTTTACAAATACCAAAATAAAAAGGAAATTAATAATTTTCTAAAAGATATTAAAAGTAATCTTATATTTCATAAATATATTATTATATATGATTACAAAGTTATTAATTGTAGATACAAATTTTATAATAATATTATAAAGTTGTTTTTTGGTTATATTTAAATATTATAAAATAATTATTAATAACATTTGCAATAAAGTTGTTCATGGATTAATTATTATTTAAATCAAAAAAAGGAAGAAAGTTAAGAATTCATTTTGAATCTCTTTTTTGTATAATCTTTTTATAATTTGCTATACAAACAAAGATGGATAGCGATTAAAGTTTTAATAGGCTTATAAAGTTAAAAGCTGAAAAAAGTTGTGTAAAAGTGTTTTCTTTATTTAATATTGCTATTTTACTATAAGAATAATATAATTAATATTATAAGGCAATTAAGGCTATAAATAAGCTATATTTAAGGCAAAAGTAAGAAGATACCGTTGTTTTGGATTGTTGTATAGGCTTGTTAATATAATCTTATGTTTTAAGTATATAATTATGGAAAATCCTAATTATGGATTAAGAAATATTAGTATTAAATATTCAACGATTAAGAATATTTTTAAGTTTGGATTAAAGCGAAAAATATATGAAAGAAAGGTTTATTAATGTTTTTAATATTAGTTAAAGAGATTTGTTGAATTATAAGGGATAAATCGCCTACCCTACTTCTCGCCACCCCCCCCCCCATCATTTGGCCAACATTTCACACCAAAAACGGCCATTTTAACGTACTTAATAACTCTACGAAATAATTAAATATATATTTTTTAAATTTTAATAATAAAGCTTCTATATATAATTAATTAATAGATTCTGAAAATCTTAAATTTTTGCGATTTTTTTATAAAAAGTAATAAAAGATTATAAGAAAATTAAAATTCTAATTTTCGATTTGTATGTAAATCCTATACAAAATCAAAATCTTTAAAAAAGAAATTATATTTATTTAATAAAAATAGCTAAAAATAATCTAAAAAATTTTTAAAGAATCTTAAAAGCTAATTTTAAATTGAATATATTATTTTAATAATATACTATTATTTATAATAAATGTTTAATATAGATTCTTAGATTTTAACGATAAAATTTTAGGTAAAAAATTTCTAATTTTAATTTACTAAATAGTTATCAAATTATTATATATATATTTTAAATAGCTTATTTATTATATATTGATTAATAGATTCTATAAAAATTTATAGATTATTTTTAATTATTTTTGTTTAGAAATTATAAATATTTATTTCAAAGTTTCAATTTTGTATGTGATTTCCATATGTCCAAATCCAAAACCGAAAATTCTAATTTTCTATAATCTTTTATTACTTTTATAAAAAAAATCGCAAAAATTTAAGATTTTCAGAATCTATTAATAATTATATATAGAAGCTTTAATTAAAATTTAAAAAATATATATTTTATTTTCGTAGAGTTATAAATACGTTAAAATGGATCGTTTTTGGTGTGAAATGCTGGCCAAATGGGGGGGGTGGCGAGAAGTAGGGTAGGCGACTTATAATAAAGGATTAAATTGAAAAAAAAGATAATTTATAAGTAGATTGAAAATGTTTCTCAATTTAAAGCTTTATTATATATAATTTGATGAGAATTTCGTTGGTATAATTTTAAACGATGTATAAAATGTTTTAAAACTTTATTTGCTGGCTATCCGTTTTACACATAGGAACTTCGCTTAGTACCACTTCAAATTCAAGCATGAAGATGCTAATCTGAAATGCTCTTATAATGCACTCAAATCTCCTTTACATCTAATACATTACTTAAAAACATTTTAACGTTTCAACAAATGATTAATACAATTTTAAATCCTTTCAAATATATTGCAAAAGAATCTTAAACATTTAATTTAACTTTTCTTTAAACCAATTGAATTTACGAACTTTTTAAACCTTATTAGATTTTACTTTAACATTTATTTTTAATAAAGCCTATTTTGTTTTCGATAAACCTTTAATTTTGATAATTTCAACTTTATTTTGATATACTTCAAAACCCTTCAGCTTTGTTTTTTTTTATATTGTAAAATTCCGTTTTAATATACAAAAGTTTCAACTTTAATAATTTTGGTTTTAATATTAATAATTTGGATTCTAGCTTAAATAATCCTCTAATGTATAATAGCTTTTATTTAATATATATAAATTTTATTTTAATAACACTTTTATAAACTTTAATAATACCTTACTAAACTTTAATATTCATTTTATTTTTAATAATAATTTTTTTGGGTTTTTACTCTTTTTATTTACTAATTTTCTTTTCTTTTATTATATTACTTTATAATTTCTTTTGTTTACGTTTTATATTTGCTTTCAAATTTTCGTTTATAAATTTTATACTTTACACCGTAATATATTATTAATTAAATACTTTTAATACTATATTTTTATCTTAAATAAAATAAAAAAAAAGCAATAAACCAAACATTACACTTTTTATATACAAATTGTTTTCTATAATTACTTTTAATTTAATTTTATAGCTTAATATATTCCTATACTACTTTAAAAAAGTTTTAAAAAGGGTTTTAGCTTATTCAACGAATGAAAATAAATGTTACTACTACTACTACTACTATTAAATCTTTTTATTTTAAGAATGTACCTATAAGTAAAAAAAAGGTTGAATTTTGTATATTTTTATTATTGGTAAGAGATTAGCAATATAATTGTTATTTAAAAAAAAGAATTAACGAAAGGTTATATAATTAAACAAAAGTATTTTTGAATTGGGGAAAAGTGGTAAGATTTGAGTTATTAAATAGGTTTCAAAAAAAAGTTTTTTAATTGTATCAAATTAATATACAGGTTAGGAAGAGTATCAATTATGATATAAAAAACAATTGATTGAAAATTATAAATCTTTATTAATATTTTTAAGTAGGGATAAGGATAACAAAAGTATTATTTTAAAGGTATATTATAATTAGGTTTTCATTTTAATGATAGGTATTCTTATTATTTAATAAATTAGGATTTAAATATATTTTCATAGAAGATAAAGTAAAGGTGTATTTAGGGTATATTTATATAATTCAATTAAAGCATTTTGTATAAAATATTAATTAGCCTTTTTTTGTATTTCAATTTTATCAAGAAAGTATAATATTCAATAAAAAAGAAACTTAAAAAACTATTATTTGTGTTTATTTTTATTAAAAAATCAAAACGTAAATTAAAAGTATTATAAAAGAGAATAGGTTTTTTAAGTTTTAGGTTATATATTGAAAGATTAATTTGCAAATTGAAGAATATAATTGAAGTAAAAGAATTAATTATTATTCAATAATATATAGCTTTAATTATATAAAAAAATATTAATATATTGATTTATAATTAAATTTCAAAATAAAGTGGTTGAAAATGCGAGGTGTGCGATAAGCTGTGGCCACAACTCTTATTACTATATATAATTACAAAATCATTATTTATTAATATAAATTTTATAATAATATTATTAAATTGCTTTTAATTATATTTGAATGTTACAAAATGGATATTAATGATATTCGCGATAAAATTATTAGTAGATTAATTGTTATTTAATTCAAAAAAGAGAGAAAATCAAGAATCTATTTTAAATTTTTTTATATAATCTTTTTACATTTTATTATATAAAAATGAATAATGATTAAGGTTTTGATAAATTTATGAAATTTAAAGCTAGCGGAGATTATATGGGGATGTTTTCTTTATTTAATATTGTTATTTTATTGCAAAAATAATACAATTAATATTATAAGGCAGTCAAGATTATAATAAACAGTATTTAAGGCAAAAGTAAGAAAATAACGTTTTTTTAGATTATTGTGTAAGCTTGATAAATTCAATCAAAGTCGATTTTAATAACTCTTTAAACACTTGTAGATTATATTTAGATATTTTTGTTAAATAAATATTCTTTTTTAAAGACTTTGATCTTGTGAAAGATTTGTATACAAATCGAAAATTGAAATAGGAGGCGATGATTCAATATCTATATATAGTGACCCTCTATAAACATATAGTTGCAATTTATTATAAGAGTCTATAAAGCTAAAATTAAGTCAATCGAATTATTCAATAAAGCTATAATGTTATCGTTTTATATCTTGAATTATATTATCATAGATCATTTTTAAGGGCTTTTTTTAACGTTAAAAATAATAATAATCTTCAAATTTTGTAATTTTTAATTAAATATAGTTTTATAATATAATATTATCCTTTATTTCAATTCAACTTTAATTTCTTTTCAGATAATATTTATATTTTAAATGGCCAAATATCTTTCAAAACGTATTAAACGCAAAAATGAAGCTATTGGAAGAAGTAAAGGAATATTTTATATATAAAAAACCTTTATTTATTTATCAAAAAAAGAATTAAGGAATAAAAGAGGCTTATTTAGAAAGGAGAAGGTATTTTTCGAATTTTCAAGATTTTAGTATTTAAGGATATCAAGGTTATGAATTAAAGTCTGTTTAAAGGAGCTCAAAGCTACTTAGAGTATTTTTTCAACTTGAAAAACAATATTTTATTTTAAGCGAATTAGGAGAGACATCAAAATCGATAACATTTATACTTTACTTTAGAATACTTTTGAAGGTTATATAAAAGAATTGAAATATTATAAGATTAAGGATTTGAAATTATATATTTGTAAGCAAAAAACCCTTTTTGATTTTTTTATATAGGATTTTATATATAATTCCTTAGCTTAGTATATTCTTATACTTCTAAGGAAATCAAATAGAACTCAAACCAATACTACTACTACTACTACTACTACTACTACGAAAGTTGGAATTCCAATCTTTTATAACTTTCTATTTATTCTTCTTTATAAAAAATAATAAAAATTCAAGATTTTCAGAATTTATAGATTTTTATATATAAAATTATTATTTACATTTTCAATCATTTATATTAATTATATAATGAATTATTAATATATTAAAATAGTTATTTTTATTATAGAATGCTAGCTAAATGAGGAGGATGGCGAGAAGTAGAGTAGGCAACTTATATACTTAAATATTATTGGATCACCTTATTATATATAGTAATATACAATTATATATATGGCAATACGCTATGTTTCAAATATGGCATATTGTTATGTTTGTAGTACTCTAGGGTACGTTATTATAGAATACGGAGGCGCCTTCGAAATAGGAGGGCGAAAGCGAGGTGAAAAACAATGAAATTGGTTAAAATGACTTACTTTTGATTAAGTAAATGATGGTATCAATGAAATTGAAATGAAGTTGATGATGTTGAAATGAAGAGAAGTTGAAATGGGATTGAGAACGGTATACTAGTGTTTTAAAGCTAATATTGTATTTGAAGCCATTTTAAAACTAATATAGTATTCCGAAAATATTTCAATGTAAACATTTGAAAGCTCCTGCCACTATATACATAAGGATTCAGCAATTATACAGCATATTGCCATAAAAACTGGTACTCTAGAAATCCCTAATATCCACGGTATACCTTGGACCATCCCATTGACCTTCGACGTAGGTAGATGAGTACTTTAAGGATATCGATATGCTTAAATCTCATATTATCTCATCAACCTATACTCTACTACCAGACTATACAACCCGTCGTACGCAACCAGGCGATAGTTAGGTTTTTTGTGATATCAGAAACTGGGAGGTACCCCTCTACCATGTTATTCGCTATGTTTTCAGTGTTTGGCTTTGATCACCTGCAGAGGCTTGAATGTTCACAAAATTTCTTATGGTTGCCATCAGCAGTATACAAGTTGAGGAAATCAATCAATGTAGTGCTGACGTAACTTGAACTCCAACGGTCAAGGATATTTCCCACTCATTGCTGATATATTTTCATCAAGCCCGAAGCATATTTTCTCTTAGGAACCATTTGTACCTTGCTGACCAATGCATCTCCCTCAAGTGGTAGTGATTCACACGAATTTCCGGCTACTTCAAGCACGTCAACGCAAGTCTGAAGTGGAAAATACATGGACGTGGGAACAGTAAACCATGCTGTATCACCGGGAATGATATCAAGCACTGCAATGTTCACTGCGTGAAGGAACGTTGAATATGTGTATGCTGGCTGAACGAAAAAGAAAGCACGGACAGCCAAGTGCATAAGATGGTATCGAAGGGTATACTTGTCATCAATTTCACCACACTGGTCTATAATACGCAACTGGGCGTATTCATTTAAACGCTCACACTGATCATCTGCACTTAAGTCATTGTCTATCTCATTATCGAACCACTAGTTTGACCAGGATGACCATCAGTAAGATGAGTATAATCTTTCTCCAGGAATTACGGTAAGACCAGAAACATGATAACGGTAAATGTGAATAGGAATCATGCAGTGAGATAAATTGCACGTGTATATAAACTGTTCCATCTCCCAAAGAAAGACGGCTACAAAGCTACAAGGCATGGTATAATTGTGGCGATGTTCATTTAGGACTAACAACACAGCGAAGATAGATTATAACTAAGGGTCATTGTATCCTTCTAGTTATTATAAAGACAGAAGGAATGATTCAAGAGCACCGAGATTCTCACGTGTAGATATAATGTATATTGACTTCAGTCACAAAACATCAGCCTAGACCAAGGCAAAACACGAAGAGTTAAACTTGCAGGAATAATGAAGACGAACTGTAGCTATCAAATAGAGAAAGTCGGTGACGCTATATGGGTGGGAAGGCGAGAAGGGTGACACGGGTTAAGGATGACGCGTTGACCGAATTGATACCTGAACAACATTGAACGACGCGTCAAGACAAAACATGCACGAGATGGAAAAAAGTACGAGGATCAAGAACTGTGTGTTGATGGTTTTGATTATCTCATGGACCAACCATGCCGGAATACCCCAATATCCTTATGATACAATAAAACACCTAAAAGCAAGACCCATTCCCGTAACACACCCATCTTCCGACACAACAAGTCGAGGAAGAAAATTCATAATAGACGTAGAAAAGAACCGTAAACATGTAACAATTTAACCACCGAAACCGTAGAGAGTACGTCCTTGGCGCTTGAGTGCGTACACAACGTCGAGGGATGTGACTGTCTTTCTCTTTGCGTGCTCAGTGTAGGTGACGGCATCACGGATAACACCTTCTAAGAAGGTCTTCAGAACACCACGGGTCTCTTCGTAGATCACTAAGGAAGAATGTTAGACGCGTTCATGGGAGAAAAACAGATCTATGATGGCAACATACTGGCTGAAATACGCTTGACACCACCACGACGAGCGAGACGTCTGATAGCTGGCTTAGTTATGCCTTGGATGTTGTCTCTCAAAATCTTGCGATGACGCTTGGCACCACCCTTTCCGAGACCCTTGCCACCCTTTCCGCCTGTGAAGAAGACGCGTTAGTAAGATCAAGGCGTTGAGGAAGGAAGAATACACTTCAAATGAATGAAGTTGAGTGGTAATGCATGCAACAACGGAGATACTTACGTCCAGTCATGATGAATGTGGGGTTATTAAAGAATTGGGTTTGAGGTGGTTATTTGTTTTTGTTTGGAAGAGTTCTTTGCAGATGGTGGTGTTGAGAATGAAATATCTTGATAATAAGATTCAATATTTGGGAAGAAGTTCCAATGCTTCTTATCAAAAGATGCACTAACGACCCTTTCGCATCACCACGCTAAAATCAAACGACGCTAGTACTATTTAGATGAAATCAGCAAAAGGTCAGAGAGGATCCACATTAAGAATTAAGTAAGCAAGCACTGGAAATTATGATTGGTAAACGAGAAGAGGAAATAAACAGGAACGGAAAATGCAAGCATGTGATTGATGCAATATTTGGGTTACAGGGCGACAGGAGAGGAAATAAGAAATTAGAAATGAGAAGATAAAATACATTTGGTGAATAGATAAATAATTAGATAAAGAAAGAAAGAAAAGAAAGAAATTAGTAGATAAATAATAAACTTATAAATAATAAATGATGAATAATGAATAATGAATAATAGATAATAGATAATAAATAATTAATAAATTAATAAATAAATAAATAAACAAATAAATAAGTAAACAAATAAATAAATAAACAAATAAACAAATAAACAAATAAATCTATAAATAAATAAATAAGTAAAAAGGCTATAACTGGGGATATTAAAATAGGGCAGGGGATTAAGCAAAAATGAATGATACTACTAGGTAGGTTGAGGAAAAGGTTATAGGGAAATCCAACGGATAATTATTACAGTAAGTACCTAGTAGATAGGTAGATACAGTCACAAGGTAGATAAGTATCTACCTAGGTACTGTGGTAGCTTCAGATCATCATGTGATGGCTACGGTTTCTTTCAGCGAGGTTTTTGAATGGTTGAGTTGGGCTGAGGAGAATATAATGGACGAGAACAGGAATGGTTAGATACTATAGGAAAGGTAAGAAAGAAAGGAAGATGGAGGGTGGATGGATGGATGGTCGGTTATATCAATGTATCAGTCCATGTGCAGAAAGCATATTTGGGATGAATGAATGAATTGTAAGAGGATCGACCAAGTGTATACAGAGAGTGCTCAGTGCAGTATAATAGTACAATACATTCCTTACAGCTCCCCTTTCATCTTCCTGCTTCTCCTCTCAAAAGATCATCCACTCATCCCCTTCCTCTTCCCCTTCCTTCCCTTTCTTCCCTTTCTTCCCTTCCTTCCCTTTCTTCCCTTCCTTCCCTTTCTTCTTCCTCTTTCTTACCCCAGTATTCAGATGCTGTACCTCTAGTACTACCTACCTAGGTACTGCACCCACCTACTGTACCTACCACCTACGTGGCTGACTAACCCTCTACCTACTCAAATCAGACTGGTCTCTTCCTTGGCTCTCTATCCTGTGGCATAATTAATTGCTACGTCGGGTAAGTGTAAAATCCTTGTTTTAGAATCAAATCCACTTCTTACACTAGGGCCACTCAAATATTAAATCATAAATTCCTATTGGTCACTCAACTTTTGAAAACAAAAACATCTCTTTTTCCTAAACCATTCAAACAATTCGTTCTTTCCCATACAGATCACGCTAGCGTTGTTTTCAAAAAGCACAGCCAAATCAATCACTCACTAGCGTACTTTCAGATACAAATAATCGCCCTCCGCCCATTTCAATCTCTTCCCTTCTACATCATACAACCACCACTTCAATATCCACTTCAATAATTTCATCAATCCACAACAACCACTTTACAACTTCATCAACTTATCCATTTGAAGTATCAACAATGGCTCGTACCAAGCAAACTGCCCGTAAGTTATTATCCTCATCACTCTCATTTCCTTCCCTTTCAATCAATATTTCGTCGTCGCGTCGGTCGCAATGTTCTCTTTGACTTTGTGCGACCGATCGCCACCCTTCAACACGACGCGACCCCCTAACCCCACTCCACCTTATCACAACAACAGCATTCCATTCCTTGATTATCATAACTAACAGTCCATAGGTAAATCCACTGGTGGTAAGGCCCCAAGAAAGCAACTTGCTTCCAAGGCTGCCCGTAAGAGCGCCCCTTCTACAGGAGGTGTCAAGAAGCCCCACAGGTTAGTTGTGGCACAATTCCTTCCCGCTCCTAACAATTACTGATCCATCCTTAGATATAAGCCAGGAACTGTCGCTCTCCGTGAGATCCGTCGTTACCAAAAGTCGACCGAGCTCTTGATCCGAAAGCTTCCTTTCCAACGTCTCGTTCGTGAAATCGCTCAAGATTTCAAGTCCGACCTCCGTTTCCAATCTTCCGCCATTGGTGCTCTCCAAGAGTCCGTTGAGGCTTACCTCGTCTCCCTCTTCGAAGACACCAACTTGTGCGCTATCCACGCCAAGCGTGTCACCATCCAATCTAAGGACATCCAACTCGCTCGTCGTCTCCGTGGTGAGCGTGGTTAAGCTTTGGGTTTCTTTTTTGACTTCTCGATGCCTTCAGCTTGAAAGTGCTTCGGCTTTAGGTCGTTGACAATAGCGATGGATCGGGGTGGATGATAATGCTTTGGGGGTATCTTACAAGGGTTTTACGGCATGGAGTTCAATTTCATTTTATGGGGGAACCTGCGTTTTTACAGGCTGTACATTATTCAGCCAGCGATGGTGCGCTGAGCTAATGACATCAGATAACAATCACGATTAGTTATCTATCTTTCAAACTACATCTTCTGCCCATGCTTGTGATGTGACATTGCTGCTACCATTGACATTCAAGGCGATACTTTTGCCTTACCTTTTTGAAGAAAGAAAAAGAAGCGAGAGGGTACAGACGCAATTGGCGTTTTATTGCACGACACTTGGCTCTTAGCCATTCGAGTCACAACGCGCCAACCTCGATATAATCATGCGGCTCGTCATTATGGCTGTCTTTGTTTTTACCTTTTGACTATTGACGGTGAACGATCTCATATCTCAACCAGTTCTGAGTGTCAAGAGAGGTTGAAGAGGGGTTTGAATGTCAACTACCTACCCTTCAATCCCTCGCACGCGTTCTTTCCTCGCATTTCCCCTAACCCCGTTCCCTACAGATGATGAACACAATGACTATACCTACCACCGAACCAATCCTTCGTTCTTGTTCTTTTCTTCTAACTACTTATACGATCCATGCCACGAAAGTCTGTAACAGCTGTTGATATAGGTTATACTCTATCATCCACCTTCCTTCATCACGCAATTGCTATTCGCCCGGACTGCCGGTGTTTCCAATTCTTGCCTCTTGTCTCGTTTTAGAGAAAGCTCAATATCGATGCTTCATCTTCTGCCCCTAAAACAAAAGATACTTTACACCTCCATCAACTGGTAGACAGCAATGATAAAACTCCATATATCAGTGCTTCATCTTCTGCTGGAATGAATTTCCATTGTTTTTTCAGGATAAATTGTTTGGTTTCGGGGGAATTTTACCTTGGCTATTTCAACCAACCTCCATTATCATGACTTTATCAGTCACAACGAATCTCATGATATTTTTCAGCCCATCTCAATATTGAAAGTGCTTTTTAGGACTTGATGCCGCATAGTTGGTGATATCATTGACCACAGCACTTCTACATGGAGGTCCTTTGGGGATCTTCATTCACATCACACACTCCACAATCTTATTGCCTTCCAAGTATATAGAAACCGATAATTCGCTACGATATTTAGAATAAAATACAGATATTGAAATTGGAATTGAAGAAAAGGAACGGAGGAAGCACAGGTCACATAGTTTATAAGAACAAAATGAACGATTTCGTTCGACTTTAGAACCAAGGGCAATTTTTGAATCAAACTTCACACATTATATAAATGATGTATTTGTTCGAGGCAACTCAGGCGGCTCCTATCATAATGCGAGGCGAGTGGTAGGCTCGTGAATGCCAATTGATACCTCTCGAGGACATCGAATCCTGAAATGCTGAGGATGATAATCTTGTAATGTGAGTCATCTACTTACTGTTCTGCATGCCAGCTTGTGCATGTCAAGCAAAGATTGACCTAGATGGGTATGCACTATTACTGGCCATCAAGTATCCGATAGAACGAGCAATCTATAAATAAGGAGGGAGTATTCGGCATTTTCAAAATCAAGATTGGATCATGTGGTTCAAATAGCAAATTTGATCCTTGTGGAAGGGGGCATGTATATCTTGACTATACTAGCTGCTCCAAGAATTATCAAACAATCCATTGGCAGGAAAGATCGAATGAATATATCTTCGCTCTTTATGATTCCGTTCATAGGTATCCAGTCAAAAGCCATGAGCAGGGTGGATTATGAATGGTTGATTGGTGTTGGTGGTTGGACAGGAGGAGATTTCATTACCCAGTTGCAAAATGATGAACATCAGATTGATTATCATCAATTTATAGTTCTATTGTGATCGATACTCTGCAACCTAGGTAGGTACTGTATAAGAATAATGAAGGTATCCATGGATACCCGTACACGTACACGAGGACGTGGACATTCTTGTTGTAACAATTTACTACTCAAGGTTATTAGACGCGTCGAAGAATATCACTCAAATGCTCCTCTCTTTGCAAGATTGGTGACTCGACTCGAGATTCAATCCAGAGGCGGCCTACAACTACCTGGGCTACCTAGGTAGTTCGACCAGCTGAAAGGATATCTATCTACCTAGTTCCTTTCACACACAGCTACAGCTCGATTCTTCAAAGAGCAAAATCAAAATCAAAATCAAAATCGAACACGAAATCAAAACCAACCTTGGAAGCCCAAGAAACCAGAAACCTAGGTAGGAAGGAAATTTGTATATCAATTGACCGCGTCTGGTTGCACCAATTTCTGCGGAGTACTGTACTCAGAGTTCCTGTCGACTGGTTAGTTCTAGAACAACTACTCTGTACAGACAAGACGACAGCACGGTTGCGGTGCCGCTTTTGAGCCTTATGACAAGGCTGTTTTACTCCATCCTTCAAAGGCAATTATTTTGATCAGCAACATCAACAGCACCAACAGTGCTGCCTCTTCAAGATGAAGTTCAATATTGAGTATGTCTATCCTTACTATCACACAAAGCTTAGTCGAACTAATGGATAAATCAGTGACTTGCCAGTGCTCTTTCCATATCCTAGAATATATCCAGGTAAGCAGGCATTCATGTCGATTTTGATACCGAAAACCAAAATCTAACTTATGGCGTAGAACAATATGCGTATGTCAATTAACTGGCCGTAAGCTATGCAGAAAGCTTTTGATGCTAACATGAGGTGTGGATGAAGCTATATGTGCGATCTTAAAAGTATTCGCCCCTTGCCTGCTCACCGTCACACTTCGCCGATGTTGATAATCTTCCACAGGAACGCTTGACGCCGGCGGACATTGTGTTTTGGAGATGCCTTCGGGAACGGGAAAGACCATCTCACTGTTATCATTGATCGTAGCGTACCAGCAATACTACCCAGAGCACCGCAAACTTATTTACTGCTCACGTGACAAGCCCCGAAGCTGAAGCTGAACAAGGCCATCATTCTAACAAATGCCCAGGAACTATGTCCGAGATTGAGAAGGCTTTAGCAGAACTGAAAGCTCTTATGAAGTACAGGGCGGAGCAGCTTGGACATCAAGAAGACTTCCGTGGATTGGGGTTGACCAGTCGTAAGAATCTATGTCTTCATCCTTCTGTAAAGCGGGAGAAGAGTGGGGCTGTTGTAGATGCTCGATGTCGAAGTTTGACCGCTGGATTCGTGAAGGAAAAGAAGGAAAGAGGTGAAGATGTGCCGGTGTGCATTTACCATGATGTAAGTGCTTTCGCCGCTGCGCTGGTCAGCATTTTTATTGACGTGCTTAGAATTTGGACCTCCTCGAACCACATAACTTAATACCCAACGGAGTATGGACATTAGATGGGATCATGAGATATGGTGAAGAGCACAAACAATGCCCCTATTTCACCTCGAGGCGAATGGTAAGTGATGATGATTTTTTGGCTTCAGCGACTGATTGAAGTAGATGTCATTCTGCAACGTTATCATTTACTCATACCATTACTTACTCGACCCTAAAATTGCCGAGAGAGTTTCTAAGGAGCTATCAAAAGATTGCATAGTTGTATTTGATGAGGCACACAATATCGATAATGTATGCATCGAGTCCCTAAGTACTGATATCACGGATGATTCGCTTCGAAAGGCCACTCGTGGAGCAATCAATCTCGAGAACAGGATCTCGGACTTGAGAGATAGTGATTCTGAAAAGCTCAAAGATGAGTACGCCCAAACTGGTTGAGGGACTGCGGGATGCTGATGAAGCTCGAGCGGAGGATGCTTTCATGACGAACCCTGGTTTGCTTTCATTTCATCACACCCCGATAATACATACCTGCTCACGTATTTCTAGCTTTACCGGATGATCTCCTCAAGGAAGCCGTTCCCGGAAACATTCGGAGAGCCGAGCATTTTGTTACTTTCCTGAAACGATTCATTGAATACCTCAAGGTGTGTAAAGCTATGGCATGGGGGAGACAGCTGCTAACGCCAAGAAGACACGGATGAAAGTCCGTCAGGTTATCTCCGAGACGCCAGCGTCCTTTCTAGCTCATCTGAGGGAATACACATTTATCGAGAAAAAGCCTCTGAGATTTTGTGCAGAACGTCTGACATCCCTCGTGCGAACTTTAGAACTTACCAATATTGAGGACTATCAACCACTTCAAGAAGTAGCAACATTTGCCACTCTGGTAGCAACATACGAGAAAGGGTTCCTTCTTATTCTCGAGCCTTATGAATCTGATACTGCCGAAGTCCCAAATCCAGTTCTCCACTTCACCTGTCTTGATGCCGCCATAGCAATCAAGCCTGTCTTTGAACGCTTTAGTTCTGTCATCATCACGTCTGGTACTATTTCTCCGCTAGAAATGTATCCCAAGATGTTGAACTTCGAGTGTGTTGTTCAGGAGTCTTATCCCATGACACTTGCTCGTCGTTCTTTCTTGCCCATGATCGTCACCAGAGGATCTGACCAAGTTGCGATTTCTTCGGGCTTCCAAGTCCGAAACGAGCCCGCCGTTGTTCGCAATTACGGCAATCTATTAACGGAGATGTCTAAGCTGACTCCGGATGGCATGGTTGTTTTCTTCCCATCTTACCTATATATGGAGTCGATCATTAGCATGTGGCAAGGGATGGGTATTTTAGACGAAGTCTGGAAATACAAGCTTATTCTCGTCGAAACTCCTGATGCACAAGAAACGTCTCTAGCGTTAGAGACTTACCGTACGGCATGCTGCAACGGAAGGGGAGCTATTCTTCTTTGTGTCGCTCGTGGAAAGGTTAGCGAGGGTATTGATTTCGATCACCAGTACGGACGTACTGTGCTCTGTATCGGAGTACCATTCCAATACACCGAATCCCGTATCTTAAAAGCACGTCTGGAATTTCTCCGGGAAACGTATCGGATAAGAGAAAATGACTTCTTATCGTTCGACGCCATGAGGCATGCAGCCCAATGTTTAGGTCGTGTACTTCGCGGAAAAGATGACTACGGAATCATGGTGTTAGCAGATCGTAGATTCCTGAAGAAGCGAACTCAACTCCCAAAATGGATCAACCAGGCAATCCTCGATAGCGAGGTAAATCTGAGTACTGATATGGCGGTAGGAAGCGCCAAGAAGTTCTTGCGGAATATGGCACAGCCGTTTAAGGCGAAGGATCAAGAAGGGATAAGCACGTGGAGTCTACAGGATTTGGAGAGGTTTAAGGAGAAGCAGTATGAGGAGACTCTTCAAGCATTGAGGGGTGGTGGACAGGGTGACCCAATGGATGGTATCAAAGAAGGCAACGAGCAAACAGCTGAAGAAGATGAGTATGGTATGGATGATGATGAAATGGAGGCGTCGATGATGCAGCTAGATGCATAAGTAGAATTTGATGGGTGGGCGCTGATTGATAGCAAGGGAAAGAGGATTATTACCAGATTGTGGGATAGCTATGGCGCCTATATGGTTTGAAAAAGCAGAATAAATTGGTTCATCTGGTATCTAATTTTGAGCCAAGGGCTCTAATATTAAAAATGTATAAGCACCGCTAACGCTTGCAATTTTGTTTTAATTCATACTCTTCGCTTTGGTCCAAAAGCTGTCCATCTTTGACCTCGTCAGAGCATCTCGAGCCGCACTATCTGTCTCACACACCTTACTTTGCCACTTCCTGAAGGCCCTAGACTTCTGCTCTCCTTCCCAAACCAGTTGGCACCTGTTCAACGTCATATCCTTCAGCTCTCCCTTCTCATCTTCCGCTTTTAACCAATCTTGCAATGCGTCAGCTTTTGTACCCTCCTTGATGCGCGTAGGCGAGTTTTCAGTCCAGTCTATTCTTTGAAGCATGAGCTTTCGATATTGCCGGATACTGTGCTCACCACCCTCAACAATCACCAAATTAAACCGTGGGTGTAAAATACAAATGCCGGTAAGAGCATGTTGTTCTGCGTTTTTGGCGATCTTGAATCTATGACTGCCATTCGCAAGATTATCAATCTTAAATACCATAGCGTGGATACCTTTCGCGGCATCCTTCTCCTGGTTTGCAGCCAATTTCTCATGTCTCTGCTCCTTTGTTAACTTTCGATCCTCATTCGTCTCGACATGCTTCTGGTGACGTTCTGCAATTTCTCGGTTGACACGAGCTTCAACTGCAGTTGGATCTTTAACAGCTTCTTCTCCCAACACACGCATAAGATTTCCCTTCTTGACCTTTGGCGGGGGTGCCGGCTCTAGTCCAAGTCTGATCTTTGCTTGCTGTTCCTTCAATTCAGCCATTCGACGCTGTCTTCGTAATTTAGCTTGCTCTTTCGCAGTCAAGAACATAGGCTTAGGCGCAGGAGCGTTCTTTTCTTGGGGGGGCTCGAGGAGAACGGGATGTTGGATATATTCTGTAATAATAGAGTCTGGGGTGCCAATCTTGAGTATTTTTGGATTCGAAATATTATCATAGTTCTTGCCATCCACCAGGCCTTCGTCCCACCATTCTATTTCTGGTGGTGCCTCTACAAGGAATTTCTTCTCAGTATCAATATCTTCATCAATGCCAATCTTTCGTGATGACTCGGCAATACGCTTTTTCATAGCCTCCAGGGCAGCCTGTCGTCGAAGAGCATTGGCTTGCTGTATGTATTTGCCCTTTTGATTGAAAACCAGCTGTCTTGAATGTCTGTTTTTCGGTGTCGCAGTTTGTCCGCCGAGACTCATATCAAAGTATGGGTTGTTGCGAATTTCTTCCATGGAGGGCCCCGAAATATCGAGTTGGTTCTTGGGCTTTGCGGCGGCCTTTTCTTGCTGAGGGCGAGCATTCCCGATACTGGTTGCGAACTTGGGCGCAACTGATTTTGAGGGTTTGTATTGTCCGAGGTCTTGTAGTGCTGGATGGAGGTCGACATTTAAACCTCCTTTCGCAAGCATAGGGTGTAACCCAACATTCAATCCACCCTTTGCCTTACTGCCACCGACTGCAGCTGCGACTCTAGCTTTCAGCGATGCGAGCTTCTCAGCGGCAGATTCTGGCTTGCCAACACGGCCAGAGGAATCGTGTCGAGGCGCCAGAATCGGAGAAGCTTTGCCTCGATCCATATTGTCGTTAATATTTCTCTCTCAAATTCTATGGGCAAACAATAAAAGCGCACAACTCCGGGTTGGTGATCCAGACGTATCGTCAAACATTCGCACGCTAATATTTCTAGAGAAGGGAAGCTGTGCCAGGACCAAAAACCTCGAACTGACAACTACACGTGATCGTGGAATCGGGTGGGTTATCCTTGTGCCTTATCGATTGGGGTCGGCTCGAAAAAAAAAGTTTCTCCGATGAACGAACTTTTTTCTGTATTTACTTGGAGGTTCACTTTGCGAACTTGTACAGGATCGCAATCTTCCAGTTTAATCAGACAACCTATGGCAGTATTTCTGCTTTAGTGTTAACTGTCAATCATAATGAATATCTCACAACCCATTCCGTCAGCCATTGAGAGCGTTGACTTTGCATTTCTTTCCACTGCTGAGATCAAATCCCTCTCTGTGAAGAGGATAGAGAATCCTGTTACTTTTGATAGTCTTCTTCACCCAGTTCCAGGAGGTTTGTATGATCCAGCTCTAGGCGCATGGGGTGACAACAAGTAAGGAATTATTCATTCAATTGCTGCGAATGCTAACAGCAGGTAGCTGCACAACATGTAATCTCAGTTCCTTTTCTTGCCCAGGTCACGCAGGCCATATTGATCTACCCGCTCCCGTTTACCACCCTACTTTCATGGATCAAGTTCTGCGATTGTTGCGATCGAAATGCAAGTACTGTCATCAATTCAAGATGTCGCGAAAGGAAGTCAATCGATATGTTTGCAAATTGCGCCTGATTCAACAGGGTCTACTTAGCGCCGCTGAGGACATTGATAATATCGAGGTTGCTCAGCCAAAGGAGGGGGAAGAGCCCGCTAGCGATTCAGATGAGGAGACTCCTGTCGATAGTGTGATTCGGCGGCGGCTTGCTTTCGTCAAAAAGGAACTCAAGGCAGCTAAGGCCACTGGATGGGAATGGAGACGGGAAAAGCATGAAGGTGTTGCAGAAGCTCGTCGCGTTGTGGTTAAGAGTTTTATGAAGGCCATAACTGCAGGAAGGCTATGTGGAAACTGTCAAGGCATATCGCCTACCTACCGCAAGGATCGATATGTGAAGATTTTCGAGAAATCTTTGAGTGTCAAAGATAAGGCGAAAATGGCACAAGGCAGCTACCGGGCTGTGAACGCTGTTCAGTTGGTCCATGGCGAGAAAAAAGATCGGGATGGCGACGAAGGTATTGCGGATATCGATCTAGAGTCAAATGAAGACGAGGACGAAGGCGAAGGAGAAACCCTTGACGTGGATGGTGATGTGGTCATGGATAGCGCCGCCACTTCAAGCTCCAAACCCAGAGTCGCCCCCTTACCACAGCGATATGTCGATGCTATGGAAGTTAAAGCTTCTTTGACCTTGTTGTTTGAGAAGGAGCAAGAAATCTTATCTCTCATTTACAACTCTCGATCCTCCGCCAAAAAGCCATCATTGGTTAAAGCAGATATGTTTTTCCTACAGACTCTTCTTGTCCCCCCCAATAGGTATCGTCCGGAAGCGAAGACTGGCGATGGCGAGATTGCCGAAGCTCAGCAAAATTCTTTGTACAAGCAGATCTTGAAAGCTGCCGATACCGTGAATCAAATCTACCTCGATATCCAGAATCCCGACAGACCATCACAGAGCGTAACGTTGAGAAAAAGAGACTTCTTTGATCTTCAAGAAGCGTGTTGTTCAATGCAGGATGCTGTAAATTCCCTGATTGATAGAGACCGAAATCCCATCCAAGGTGCGGCTGGAAAAAAGAATGAGGACGGTATCAAGCAAAAGCTGGAGAAGAAGGAGGGTCTCTTCAGAAAGAATATGATGGGAAAGCGTGTCAATTTTGCTGCTCGTTCCGTCATATCCCCAGATCCAAATATCGAGACAAACGAAATTGGTGTCCCTCCCGTTTTCGCTAAAAAGCTCACGTACCCAGAGCCTGTCACAAGTCACAACTTCAAGGAGATGCAACAAGCAGTTATTAATGGTGTCGACAAATGGCCTGGTGCTGCTGCAATTGAGAACGAGAATGGACAAGTCATCAACCTACGATCTAAGACACAGGATGAAAGAATGGCGCTGGCAAACCAGTTGCTTGCATCATCTAGCAACGGTGCTAGCGGTGCTCGCAATAAGAAGGTTTATCGGCATCTTACCAATGGAGATGTTGTGCTTATGAATCGTCAACCAACCCTGCACAAGCCTTCTATCATGGGTCACAGAGCCAGAGTACTTCCAGGAGAAAAAACAATTCGCATGCACTACGCCAATTGTAATACCTACAACGCTGATTTCGATGGCGACGAAATGAACATGCATTTCCCACAAACTGAAGTTGCCCGTGCAGAAGCGCTCCAGATTGCCGACACTGATCACCAATATTTGAGTGCTACAGCGGGTAAACCTTTACGAGGTCTGATTCAAGATCATATATCCGTCTCTGTTTGGATGTGTAACAAGGATACATACTTTGACCGAGCTACTTACCAGCAACTCATCTACAATTGTATTCGCCCAGAAAGTGGTCATATTGTTGGCGATCGCATACAGACTGTGCCCCCTGCGATCATCAAACCAGTTGCACGATGGACGGGAAAGCAAGTTATCACAACAATTTTGAAAAACATCACGCCTATTACTTGCGCTCCAATATCTCTTACAGGAAAGACTCAAACTCCGGCTGATCGATGGGGCATAGGGTCAGAAGAAGGTGTTGTTCTTTTCAAGGGTGGTGAATTCATCACTGGTATTTTGGATAAAGCACAGATTGGTCCCGCAGGGGGTGGTCTCATTCATTCTGTCCATGAGGTCTATGGTCCCGCTACTGCTGGAAAGCTTCTCAGTATCCTTGGCCGATTACTCACAAAGTTTCTCCACATGAGGGCATTCACTTGCGGAATGGACGATCTAAGACTCACTCCCGAAGGCGAAAAATCACGTACCGAGACTCTTGCAGATGCAGGTAAAATTGGTCTTGAGGTAGCTGCCAAGTACGTCTCTCTTGAAGACCAAAGACCTAATGACACCGATCAAGAGCTGCTCAATAGGTTGGAGGATGTTATGAGAGATGATAGTAAGCAAGCAGGCCTGGATGCTCTGATGAATGCTCGCTCTAATAAGCTCTCCACCGCAATTACTAATGCATGCCTTCCTCAAGGCTTGGTTAAGCAATTTCCGCACAATCAAATGCAGAATATGACAGTTTCTGGAGCCAAGGGTAGTGCTGTTAACGCCAATCTCATTTCTTGTAATTTGGGACAACAAGTTTTGGAAGGACGTAGAGTACCGCTGATGGTAAGCGGAAAATCTCTTCCATGCTTCAAGCCATTCGAGACACATATTAGAGCAGGAGGTTATATCGTCAATCGTTTCTTGACTGGAATTCGACCTCAAGAATACTACTTCCACGCAATGGCGGGCAGAGAAGGTTTGATTGATACCGCAGTCAAGACCTCTAGATCTGGATATCTACAAAGATGTCTGATCAAGGGTATGGAGGGGCTCAAGGTCGAGTACGATACGTCTGTGCGAGATTCCGATGGTTCCATGATTCAATTTATCTATGGTGAAGATGGACTCGATGTGACAAAACAAAAGCATCTGGTGGACTTCAAATTCTTATTGCAGAACCTTTTGTCCGAGCTTTCGCAGCTGAATTATGGTGATCCTCGCTATGATACAATCTTTGAAGAGAAGGAAACGATCATCAAGCGAATGAAGAAAGCCTTGAAACATGCGAAAGCAAATGATCTCAATGGCCCAGATCCAGTTCTTTCTGAATACAACCCTGGAAAATATGGTTATGCAACGTCCGAGAAGTATTTCGAAACATTGACGAACTATATGAAGACCAATCCAGATGGTTTGGTCAAAGACAAGGAACATCCGGATGGTGTTGGACCAAGAAAAGCATTGGAACCTGTTCTTGTTGCCAAATACTTGAAATCTGTCGTTGAACCCGGTGAAGCTGTTGGTATCGTCGCTGGTCAATCTGTGGGTGAACCTTCCACACAAATGACACTCAACACTTTCCATTTGGCTGGCCATTCTGCCAAGAACGTCACACTGGGTATCCCACGTCTGCGTGAAATTGTCATGACGGCAAGTAACCATATTTCAACACCATCAATGACATTAACTCTCAATGAGGAGCTGACTCCAGACGAATGTGAAAAATTTGCCAAGTCTATAAGTATTCTTTCCTTGGCCGAGGTACTAGATTGGGCTACTGTTAAGGAGAAGATTGGACGTGGGGTAGCTTTCCAACAAGCTAAGATCTACGATATTCACATCAAACTTTTCCCCTCGAAGGAGTACTGTGAGACATATGCTATTGACGTTGATGATGTCCTCTTCACTCTTCAACGAAGGTTTACGCAGAAACTTCAATCTCTTACACGCAAGGCTCTTGGAAGAAAGAAGATCGAAAAGGCAGGAAAAGCAGGAGCAAACACGGCTGCAGTGCCGGAGATTGGAAAATCTGTTGGTACAATTGAAGAGGCTAGACCGGATGCCGAGAGGGAAATTGGCGAAGATGATGACGATGATGATGGTGATGACGATGCAACCAATGATAAGCAGAAAGCAAACCGTGCGGAAGCTGTCAGCTATGCCGCAAATGACGATGATGACGACGCAGTCCAAGCACAAAACGCCGAACCCGAAGATATCGAAGACGAAGACGAAGGTATTGGAGGTAGCCCACGTGCACCACAAAGTGACGACGAAGACGAAGATAATGACGATAATGGAGAACGTAAAAAGCGCAAGATTACCGCTGCCACCGAGGAACTCGAGGCCCAAGTAATGAAACGATGCCAGGATATCACACGCTTTCGCTTTGATGAAGAAAATGCCGAGTGGTGTGACATCACTCTTGAGTATGATGCCGACGTTCCTAAGGTCCTTATGCTTTCCATCGTTGAAGACGCTCTTCGATCGTGTCTCATCCAACATATTGCAGGCATTGGAACATGTACCTTTGATGGAGACAACGAAGTCAAGGATCCGAAGACAGGAAAGTTGGTCAAGGTACCAGTGGTTCATACCGAGGGTGTGAATCTCAAGGCAATGCAAAACTATGCCGCATTTATTAATCCCAACACGATTTCTACCAACGACATCGCAGCGATGCTTGAGAATTATGGTGTGGAGGCTTGTCGATCAACTATCATCCAGGAATTACACAGTGTTTTCGATGGTCACGGAATTGCAGTGGACATGCGTCATTTGAATTTGATCGCCGACTACATGACCAGAGGTGGTGGATTCAGTCCATTCAACCGGAACGGAATGAAGGGTAGTGTCAGTCCTTTCATGAAGATGAGTTTCGAGACAACGGTTGGTTTCTTGGCAGATGCAGTTACAGAGAGTGTGATTGGGATGACTTGGCAAATCCAAGTAGTAGAATTGTGATAGGAAGGATGAGTAAGGTCGGCACTGGGGCTTTTGATGTTCTTACAAAAGTGCCAACAGGGAAGAGCGAGGATGAGGTGATGGAGGAGTGAGTAATAATCAAGTCTGGAGTTGAAGGTTGCCAGGTTTTGCTTTCTTCGGCGTTTTAATGGGGCATAATGTGAAAAGTGTATTGGTATATCATATGATGAAATGGAATAGGGTCTACATAACCAGAATCTTCTGTGGCTCGCTTGGTGAAAACGAATTTCGTGACACCGTTTTGGTCTTATGGTAAAGCCTTCGCATTGTGTAAATTCTAGGTCTAATGATAAGTGATACAATGCAATGGGAACAAACATAGTGTGTAGCTTTATATGGCCAGCTCACATCTTTAACCGAGGAAATAAAGTAAACAAAAGAAAAGGATAGTAAGAATACAAATAGAGAAGATAAAACTCAAGAACCTATTGTCTATTGTCTGGTCACAGACCATCTCAAACCACCAAAACCACCATAACAGCCACCAATGCACCCACCCACCATGAATCTCCCAACACCATAGCCTCACCAGTAATAGGTGCTACAGTTATGCCATTTGTAGTCATATTGTGGCCAGTCGAAGTAGGTTTCGGTCCACTTTCACTGCCAGTACCTGTGGCTTTCAATATGCTCACGGGAAGAGTAGTATTCGATGGTGCTGCATACCGGCGCTTATGCGTTGACACATCACCATTGCTAGATGGCG
Source organism: Monilinia fructicola (assembly GCA_008692225.1). Taxonomy (NCBI): domain Eukaryota; kingdom Fungi; phylum Ascomycota; class Leotiomycetes; order Helotiales; family Sclerotiniaceae; genus Monilinia; species Monilinia fructicola. The sequence goes on along the minus strand of VICG01000013.1, from coordinate 1,581,501 downwards.
CTCCGATTCCAGTTGATCCCGAGATCAACCCTGGTTGAGGATCCAATATCACTCGGGAATCAACGGCACTGGAATAACCCACAGTATCCCCAGCACCACTTGGAAACGAGCGGTCTTTCGTGGTGGTGCTGCCCTCTACACACTTTCCGTCTCCCCATACTGTGTCTACTACTCGTTTCCAAAGTCCTTGAATATCATACACATCTTCTTTTGTATAGAACAATCTGCAATTGCTGGCCTCGTAGATGTATTGTAAGGGTGTGTATGATGAATCGTTTTGATGCATGTTGTTTCTGAAGTTAAAGCGAGAGCCAGTTCCCTGAGTGGTGGAATTTCCTAGAGGCCATGAAAGAGCAGATCCAAGGGGCAGAGAAGAGGCTGGGGGAGCAGCGGGAATAGGGATTGATTTGAGGGTGAGGTTGGCTATCACTTCGTCAATTTGGGCGAGGTATTCGTCGATTTGGCTGAATGTGAGGACTTCGGATCTATGGGCGAGAGTTAGTTTGTATTGAATTAGAGTGGGGAAAGATATCTAGGAGAACGAACCCCTTGGACCCGGCTACTCCTTGCATAGGGCCTGTTTGAGGACGACCGCCCATGACGACTACATTGGGTGATATGTCAGTGATTTCCAATATCCATTACCTTACCCGCCACTAAGGTGTCATCAAACATCAAAAGCCGCAAGGGGAAAAGATTAGTACATACCACTTCTGACGCCACCTTGACTCTTCATGAATTCCGAGAAGACAGCGCAAGTAGAGCCACATGATCCATCGTACAAAAGCACAATATTCTTGCTTTCGAAAATCTGGGGTCCAAGAGCAAGTGAGCCATTGCGCGGCATATCGTTTGCCCAATACTTCAAATTGAACCTTGTTTGTGCGGTGAAGCTATCATTGTAGATCTTCTCGGGAGGATCTAATGCACTGTAGCGAGAAGAGTATCAGTAAAAGGTAGCGGATAAATCATTTTCAATCAAATGACCAACAGAGGAAAAGAGAACCTACCTCCAATTTGCAAATGGCTTGCCATTGACATCCAGATAAGTCTGAGCTTCAAACTGACCATTCGCATCTGGATCATCTTCAGGCTTCAGAGTTGCCGTATAAACATCTCCAAAAAACTTTAAAACTTCTGAATTTCTCATCCTACTCGCACCAAAAGTTTCCAGACCAGGGAAAATTCGCTGGAACACATCATAGCCTTCTATCACTGCACCTCCGCCATTACCCTGCACATCAACGATCAATCTAGTTTTGTTGTTTTTAAGACAAGAGGAGAGGAAAGAGGTCACGACTTCGGATTGAATGCGTGGTGCGTCAGGATCTGTATCGGCGGGATCAAGAAAACTTTGCATGGCGAGAACGGCGACATCGCTATCGGGGAGGAAGTACCCCAGATGTATAGCCGTCTCTATGCATGACAATAGGAGTGGGATAGCCGACGAGAGAGGTAGTAGTAGTCGTTACTTGGGCGGATGTGGTGGTGGTGGTTGTGGAGGTAGTAGTAGATGGAGCGATAGTAGATATGGGTGGGTTGATGGTATCGAATAAAGCCTTGCCGGAATCGATGCCTTCGAATGAGATTTTTGCCGTTGCTACATTTCGAAATGACCTTGTTGTGCCATTTTCGAATGTATAGTTGTAAAAGTCTGATGTGAAGCCAAGCGCTTGCCCAAATTTATACACTTCACCACTACCTGTGGCATTGAAAGCGGGAGAGAAGAAGAGTTGGTTGTAGGTAGCATCGGGGTCATTGTAAGCGCTCAGAGTCTGACCTGTCTTTTGTAGGAACATATTTGCATCTTGGTCATTTATCTTGCTGATAGCTGAAGGCGTGAAAGTAGCATTATTCCTTGCTTGATCGAGATCAACTAACAAACTGTTAGTAATGATTTTTGACGGATCCATGTCTTAAACAGACCTTTGAAGAAGACCTTGGGTAGACTCAATCCATCTGAAGAAATAGATACTAAAGACCCTTGTGGGATGACGAATAAGAATACGGAGCTGATGAGTGGTAAAGGCAAATTGAAATGAAAGTCATGCGGGAGGATGTTAATCAAGCTCCATATATCCTTCTCGAAATCCCACTGAGTCTTATATTCCCCTGAAAGGAGAAGTGTCTTTATCTGTGTCAAACCACCCAGGACATCGACTCCTGGGAAAAGCCACCCTGTAGGGGGATTCTTTAGATAGGCCAATGTACTTTGAAATTGTACATATGGCTCAATAAACTCAATGAATGTAACGGATCTGTTGACATTCAACGGAACGGATTTGAGACAATCCAGAGCGGTCGATACCGCAATTTTGGGCTCGTCATCTGCAAAAAAGATCAGTATTCCAAGTACCTTTGATCACTAGACATGGCACTTACCTTCAGATGTGCTGATTATAGACGATACACTTGCACACGCCCCAGAAGATGTGCTTGTAGCTCCTGTTGGAGCAAAGGTCGGTGGTTTAGTTGGACTGGGAGCTAGTCCAGCAGTTCGTTCACCAGTTCTCTCGCTGGAAGTGTCAGCTAATGCACCCCCAGTCACCAGGATGCTTGCAGACACGCAGAAAGAAGCTAGAAAACGCATGCTAGAGAATGATTCTCAATTATGAGATTGCTGAAGAAGAAAAGAAGAACAAGGAGTGTACGAAAGTAGGGTAATGAATGAAAACTCAAAGCAATCACAGGAAAGTCCTTAATGAGAGAAGTAGAATGAAGATGAGATGGGAGATATTAAATACCGGTATCATTGGAAGATGCCATTGATATAAAGACTGAAATTTCAATTCATTGCCCCGGAACCGGTGCATTCATCCTACTCAGATGCGGGCTGTGTTCTATGTGGGTAGAATCCTTCACATGCATTTGATGGTTGCAAAATCTGGCACCTGGTGATTGATGTAGGCTAAGTAAGGCTGTGAGATTGATAAGTATGGTAGAACTTGGTATCAGAATTCAAGAACCAGATATCATAGTAGAGAGAAAGAGCTAATTGTGGAGTTTGACATATGTGAGATACACCTAGCTAGTTGGAACGCTGAGCTATAAAATCATACGCTGAAATAAGATTTTAGGCTACAACAGGAAAAGCGGAATGGGAGTAGGCAAGCAAATTGTTCTATCAATCGTTCTTCCAAAGGGGGGTCTGTTCGGTTAAAGCTTCGTCTATTCAAGCATTTATATACCGTATTCATTTGAAAAATTCAACAAAGCCAAGCAAAAGTATAAATTTGAAGTTCCAATAAGAAGAAAAGTTTCTAGGATCCCATTCAGAGAAATCCTTATTTGATCCACAGATCTAAGACTGAGATATATAGTCATAACATAAACTATTCGAACCCAGTCATCCCCATACTAAATTTAAATACCCCTTACTTAGCCTTCCTCAAAATTGATTTCGATTCAATACAGCACCTATAGTTCTAAAGAGATTTAAGAGAATGACGATAAAGCTCATATTGGAATTACATCAAAATGCAGGGCTATTGTAAATTGATAAAAATAAATCATATACGTAGGTAACCGACCACTTGATTTAACTGTTGCCCGTAATAAATTTAGAATTATGCTTTCATATGTAGTTGCGGGAATCACCATACTCTGATGCGAGAAGTGAGGTGATTTATGACTTCGTTTGCGAGTCCTCTCCTTCCTATTTTAGGAAGAATAATGATATTGGTAAAGTGGGCTTTTGTTTACCACAATGCAAGATCCTCAAAATTTGAACGTCTTGATAACCAAATGCAAGAAGGAAACTCAAGAGGGCACCTTCTCCTATCCGCAAAATCAGATTGAGGGCCTTCAAACCACCTTGAAAGCATACGTACAATACAACCATGAATTATATATAAAAATGACTCGCACACTCATCAGGTAAATCAGAATGTCTGATGTAATGACTCGCATGCTGCAAACCGACTCGGCGATAATTCTCTTTTGCAAGACTTCCTTGAGCAATTTTCGTATTTCTGCATCTATTGATCTAAAGTAGCGATAGTAGGATCCCAGGCACAGACATAGTAGTCTCCTGTCTCTAGCCCCTTCATCTCTTCCGTTGTGAGCTCGAAATCATAAATATCGGCATTTTCCCTAATTCGGCTGGGAGTAACAGTTTTTGGCAAAGGCACAAAGCCCTTTTGTAAACTCCACCTCAGTAGTATTTGGGCCGAGGTTTTGTTGTACTTCTTTGCGAGTGGTACAAGAAGTTGTGAATCGTGCCTCTCCCCACGAACAAGGGGGGAGTATGCCTCTACGATAATCCCTCGTTTCTCGCACCATGAAATGATGTCGGATCGAGCGAGCCACTGAATACAAAATTAGAACTATTAAAGGATGCAAAATCGAAAGAGACAAGAATGAGAATCCTCTTGTGGGAATACTGAGGTGTGCTTTTAGAGTATACAGAACATCACAATGCGGGATACAAGACAAAGTAAACGGGGCTGTTTCAATTCCACATTCTTCAGTCACTCGTTTCGTTCGTCGACGATCATCAGATAGCATGAATAGGGGACTTTAAAAATAAACAGTTGCCTGACAGCTTACCGGGTGAAGTTCCCACTGGCCAACATCAATCACACCACCTCTTCCTTTACCCCTTTCCTCTTCAAGCTCTTTGATATAAGCTTCCATCTCGTCCAAATGATGAACACCGTAATTGCTAACCCCAAGGCTTCGAATCTTACCTTCCTCTTGGGCCTCAACTAAAGCTTTCCAAGCACCTTTGCGGGCAGCTCGTCCTCCGTATGGAGAGTGAATGAGCATGAGATCAATATATTCAAGCCCGGTCTCTGTGAGAGTTTTCGTAACTTGTGCTTTCGTGTTTTCGTAACTCAAGGCACGAGGTGGGATTTTACTAGTAAAGAAGATGTCTTCACGAGGGATGCTGGATTTATGAATGGCGGTAGCACAAGGACCTTCATTTCGATATGCCGCTGCCGAGTCTACCTGTAGCATGTTAAGGAGCGTGCCAGAGGCCCTTTTCAATCAATTTACTCACATGTCGGTAACCCGCATCAAAAGCCTTCGTCACGAGATCTTCACATTGAGATGCTGGGCTAAGTTTAATATCAATTTAGCTCATATTTGCTACTTAGGCAGTGAGGCATTCGTACGTTTGGTAAACCCCATAACCTAGTATGGGAATGTCATAGCCCGAGTTCATACGAAGTTTCGAATTGATATCAAACTTCGTCATATTATTGCTAGGGAAAGAATTAGAATAAAGTCTCAAGAATGAAGAACAATATAAGAAGACGTGAGAGAAGCTACAAGAGGGTACTAGAGTTGCTGCACGCGCATGCAAGGGAGAAGAGGAACACAATTCATGATCCACGGTACCTATGAATATCAAAACATGCTGGGTTTGAAAATGTATTTGACGTAAGGTAGCAAAGAGAAGGTATATCAAGAGAGACACTCATCATCTCGTAGTAATACGCACTTTTTGAGAGAAGCAGTAGATGGTCTCGAACGAATAGATTTGATATGTACTGCAGCTGGTATATTAAAATGATTTTGTGTGAGTTTGAGTTGTGATAATATAGATACCGTAGATCTCATGATATGAGAGATTCAACAATTTAGAGGATAGAAAAAGGAAAAGGAAGGGAAGGAGGAGGAGGAGGAGGAGGAGACATACCTTTATATACAAAAATATGGTAAAGTTAATGTATCTACGTATTCTATTGTAGGTAGATTTCTAATCTCTTTCTAGATGTAGGTAAATCTAGTATTGCTTAACTCCGAGTCCGAAAGTCACAGCACGTGTGTGAACAGCCTTAAATATCAGGACGTTGACGAAACCATTTAAATTTAGAGATTGGAAATATTCTACTTGTATAATAATAATAATAATAATAATAATAATAATAATAATAATAATAATAATAATAATAATAATAATAATAATAATAATAATAATAATAATAATAATAATAATAATAATAATAATAATAATAATAATAATAATAATAATAATAATAATAATAATAATAATAATAATAATAATAATAATAATAATAATAATAATAATAATAATAATAATAATAATATTAATTATTATTATATAAAAGAGTTTCTAAATTTAATAAAGTGTAAATTATAATATTATAAGGTTAATAGGTCGATTACTTATACTTATAAATGAATAATAAATGAATGGATGAAAAGAGTGAAGCCCGTGCATTAAAGTACGTTTCATCGTTTACGTCATCATGTCATCATGTCGTCCGTCCATCCATCATGTTATCAAAATAATTATCATGGGATACTTCGATATCTACTAATGACTTTTCATCTACGCCCGGGCGACGACCAGAAGAACTCTTAAGAAACGTATTATATCGAAAAATCTCTGAATAACTTCACAATTGTTTCTTTAGGTTTATATTTTCTAAATCCTTCACACTCAAGTTAGACTACACAAGTCAAGTACCGGTAGCATATACACTAATACCTTGCTATTATTTTAGCCCCCACTGTGAAATAAATCATTCCCGTCTCGATAATAATTTTCTAATATCACATTCATTCATTCATTTTCATACATACATTCATACATACATTCATACATGCAACACACCCTTCATACGAACAAATTTCAACAATAAAATACTTTCAGGAATATTTTACATATATTAACCAACATCCATCATATAGACTGACCAACATTCATCATACAAATTGTACAGAACCAAGAAGATATGCGTCTCATGAATGAAAACATCGCGAGTGATAACTCCGGCACTGTAACTCTTCTCCCAGAAGAACCAGAAGACATGGTCCGTACATCTCCTCTCCCTCTTCCTCAGACCATGTCTCTAACCTATTCCAGTGGCATGCGTATAACCTCATAGCTCCCACCGATACCCTGCGCGCCCGCGCCATCCGTCGCGTTTACACCGAATCCTTATCGGGCAAGCAATCCTCAGTCCGCATACAAACAATGCTTACCATCGTCGTCACATCAACGGATTTTGATCCTCAAGCCGGTCAATTACATGTCAGCGGTCGAGTCTGCGAAGAAAACGAATTTGTCAACGTTGGCCAATATCATACACTTGACCTCGAACTGAAGCGAGGTTTCACATTGGAGAAACATGAAGGCTGGGATTCCGTTGCGCTGGACGTCATACGGGAAGCCGTGCGACAGGATAGAGAGGGGTGTTGTTCCTGCAGTCGTGATGCATGAGGGATTGGCGAATATATGCTTGATCACCGAACACCAAACAGTCTTGAAGCAGAAGGTGGAATCGGCGATACCGCGAAAAAGACGTGGAATGGCCGGTGATCACGACAAGGGACTCGAACGATTTTACCAAAAGACGTACGAGACGCTCTTGCGACATGTGGATATCTACCAACCGCGACCATTATTACTCGCCAGTCCCGGATTCGTGGCGCAAGGGTTTCAGAGATACATCTTAGATGTAGCAACCAGGGCTGGAGATAAAGCATTATTGGCCAATAAACAGAATTTGTTGCTAGTGCATAGCAGTTCCGGTCATCTCCACAGCCTAAACGAAGTTCTCAAGAGCCCAGCAGTGCTGGCCAAACTTAGCAACACGAAGTACGCCCGCGAAACCCGCTACATGGACGAATTTATGGCACTCCTGCGCATGGATAACGGGAAAGCCTGGTATGGTCCCGAGGAAGTGGAAAAAGCAGTTGATCAGGGTGCAGTCGGCCGGGGAGGTGGAGTCTTATTAATCAGCAACCGACTTTTCCGCAGTCAGGAAATCGGAGTCAGGAAGAGATGGGTGGCTTTGGTGGATAAGGTCAAAGAACATGGCGGAGAAGCCAGGGTTTTGAGCAGCGATCATGAGAGTGGGAAGAGGTTGGAGGGGTTGGGGGGTATCGCGGCGATATTAACATATCCGTTGCCGGATTTGGATGAGGATATGGAGGATGAAAAGGAGGAGGATACCCCAGTGGCGGCGATGCAAGGTATCGCTATCATATAAGCATCAAGGGAGAAATTGGGAAAGAGCCTCTGGGAGGCACCTATGGCTAGCGTGTGCTGTAAAGCACTAATGTCTCAATGACATTGATACCAACATAGGGTGCAAAGACTCATAGAACAGTCAAGCATAGCATTTTCACCAAAAATATAGTGATGCATGTTTGATTACTGTTCAAAAAAAGGAGGGTGGGGAATCAAATCAGAATCAAATCTAATCAATAATTCTTTCGACTTGTTCAGATTTCGATGTAATTTTTGTGATCTTGGACGATCCTCCCACCAACAAGCCCAAGCCCGTACACCCACACCCACGCCCACTCTTATTCCTTCTTATACACTCAGCCCACACCCAGATCCCCATCAACAAGCACAAGATATTCCCGAAACCCAAAACTACTCTTCGCCGACATCGCAAAATCTTACCTTTCGGCACCGACCTACCCAGGTAGCAATGCCAGTCCATACCAAGCTTCAAATCATGCATTGTGAGACCCCTTTGAGAGTGGAATTTCTCGATGGCAATTTCGCCATCTGCTTTGTGTTTGGAGTTGTTGGTCGGCTGGCTATACAGTACGTTGGAGCTCGCTTGCGCCTACTAGTAGATGACGGGGGAAGGAGGGTCGGGGGGGGGGGCGATTCTTGTTGGATTTTTCGTCATTGGAATTGTTTGGGCTGGAATTTCTCGTCTTCTTCACTGAGGTGTGCTCGAATCAATCGTATGAGCTTTTCCCGAGGATAGATGGAAGTATATATCTGTTGTAGCTTGGGGGTTTAGTGTTGAGGTGGGTTTGCTGTATTCATTATAGTCACATTCACTATATGGATATCCATCAATAGTAAAGTTACGCGAGTGTGTCGACTATTTCACATGATTATTGAAACGAGATTAGAGCATCCTCGAATAATCAATAAGATGGAAAACTTTTGTAAGGGTTACATAACACCTGGGCATATACAAATACAATCCAAATCAGCTCAACATCCGACCATATAAAATCACAACGTATTTCTAATCCCGCCTTGGCATATGGAACAAATAACCCAGCCTGGTCAAAATCATTTTGACCCCCCCGCTCAACTATCCCCCGGCCGTTGATACGGCTTATATCCCGAAGTTGGCTGCGCCCTCGGACGATACTGTTGATACGTCCCTGTAGGGTTCACGCTCTCCTTAGCAGGTTGCCCCCACCCCAACTTTCCCAACTAGTCTTCAATAGAAAGTTTATCAGTACCCTGCCCCTGTTCTGGCACAGGCGACGGGGAGGATCGCCGACTATCATTCGCACCTGGGCCTCGATACGGTTTATAAACCCGCTGATCACCACTCTTTCCAGTAGGGTTTCCTCACCCCGGCCCAAACCCACCTACGATCGGACGCGGAGGAAGCGGCAGCGGGGGAGGGGACGGCGTGCGTTTACCGACTGCTTTTGGTGGACTCAATCGCCGAGAATATCCTTTGGACCCACTCTGATGGGATTTCCTGTTGTCAAAGCATCATGCATGTTTTTCTGTTTCTTGTGTAACTCCCCTGGGGCCAACGCCTGTGCTCTCCTAGCAATACCCTGACCAAATGGCGCATCGACAAAATGATCTGAATAATGAAGACATGCCTCGAAGAGCGCATCTCCATCCCGGTCCCAGGTAAAACCGTATGGCATTTTATGGTAGATCAAGAGATTGTTGTTTTTTCCCCTTTTGATTTCCCTCTTCCAAAAGATATTTATCCAATATTTGAAGTATTCTGTGTCCTTATCTTTAGTTTCGGCTTCTAGATCGAGATCGGTTAGAAATAGCCGCATCATGAAGTCGAATATCTCTACCAATTGCTGTTCTGGCCTTGATGGTACAGGCCGGGAAATTCTTTGTGCAGGTGGTGTCTGCATCCAGCCCTTGTGATTAATTGAAATGGCCCCGTACCCAGAATGACTATAACTGTTTTGAATTAGCAAGTATCCAGGAAATGATAGATATTAACAATGGAATATATCACCAAAATAGTTCATCTCTTGTATTTGCCACGAGGAGGAATGTTTTCCATTCCGCATTGGTAAGGTTAATTCCTCCCAGACGATTGATATAGCTCCGGAAAACATGTGCAGGTATGTGAAAGTCCATTGTGTGGATGGCAAGCGCAAACTTATTTCTCTCCAAGTACATTCGAATCTCGTCATATCTAGGACAATCCATTTGTACGGCATCAGCTCTTTCCTCAAGACCTATGAACTTCTGAAAGCCCCGTTCGCCAGTCGCCCAATACGGATCCTCCAACTGAGGTTTGACATTTGCTGAAGCTATCGTAATCATTCTAATCATATTCCTTCTTTCGACTTCGAAAGTATGAGCAATTTTGGTCTTTTTTCGTGAAAAGGGCCCGGGATTCTTGTGAGAAACCGAAATATTGGTGTCTCTGAGAACCACTCCTCTCCTGACACCATCAATGGGTTCATCTATGGATATACCTACAACCTTTGGACCCATATGTGCCGCTTTGGAGCCAAATCTATAAGATTGTCACTTAGATTTATACCTAGTGGCGCAGAATCCATCGTCGGAGGACACCAGATAATGAAACTTACTTTCGTACATAAATGTCCCAAAAGTCTTGAGATTGAAGGCTCATGAAATAAGAGACAGGAACTGGATAGAATTTTATTGTACCCCAGTCCTTTTGCTTGTTGGTAGGAAGTGTTGGTGCATGCTGTGCGTACTCTGCATGCCGATAAGTGGGCCAATTGTACCTACGATGATGTTAACTTGAGGTGATGTGGAACGATACGAGAATTTTAGAATTGGTTACTGAATGATTCCTCCACAAGAATTTCCTGGAAGATCTGCATGATCAACAACCGGTGTCATAATGCCTCCAAATATCTATATGTTATCAATCTTTACTGCTGAAATGATGGTGTTGGAGGGGTAAAGACTTATCAACATACCTGACTTATTGCAGAGAATCCCCTATGATTATATTAGCCTCTCGATCAAAAATATCTGGTGGTTGACTTGCGCTTCTGTAATTGGCTCATTTTCATAATAAGGCTCATTCCAGCCCCAATCATATACGCTTTCATACATTCTCGAAACATGATGGACCATAGCATGCTACTTTCAATCAATCGCCTACCAGTATATGAGAGATCAGAATGTGATTTACCGCGGTCTCGTGCAGAATAGTTTCTGCAAAGCGAAATATGTCCAGGGCTCTGTCCTCTGGCAAGGTATTTGGATTCATCAAGGGCTCGAGCATATCATGCGCCACTACTACAATTGTTGCATCAGGAACTGTTCGACTGCCTGGAGTGCTACCTCGACGTGGAGACCACGTGGTCACACCGCCTTCAAAAGTATTTGCTAAAGGCATTCCGGTATGGGCACACTGCCACCCGATGGAAAATCAGTGACTGTCTATTGAGGAAGTAAAGCAAGGCGGGGAGTTGAAGCTGAATTAGAGAATGAAAAGACTACACATTAGATGAAAAGAGAATTGAGACATGGACTTGGGGAACTAAGTCGAGTGTCGAGGGTGAAATTTGCGTATCTAATACCTACCTTAGATCCTGACAGTGCAAAATAAGTCTTTTCTGATAATTTAAGGAAAAATTCTCGAGTAACTAGTTCAGTCTGCCGATCCTTGATATCATGATTGGGGGAAAATCGGAATAAATCGAGTTCAGATTCGAATGAGAGCTCGCTTTTCGGAATCTTTTCCCATGGGCCTTCAAGTAACGAATGATACCTTTGTAATTAGCGAAACGGATCTTCATCTTGATGGCGAAGAATCATACCACTGCCAAGTACTTGCATTCGCAATCACAGTTGATGCAAGCTTCAACCCGGGCTCCATCGCTCTCCACACACTACATACCGGTTTTTGTTAATCATGAAGGAATTTGACGGATGGGTATATCAAGACAGGCATGCTCACGCGTCATTTTTGGCCTGAGTTACATGGTAAGCATCTGTCAAGACATTTCTACGTGATGAATAACATGCCTCCCAATATTCATTACCATCTCCAAATGGATATTTAGCCAAGTGCCGCGGCAGCTCATGCTGCCAGTTTGTTCGATCATACAATGGATGGATGGGTGCATGATCGAGATTCTTTCCATAATCTTGCCGCCGACTTGTAGTTTCATGAGAATCTGCCAAAGCTAGAATCGATTCTAGCTCTGCAGCGGTAAAACCTTTGAGCATAATTAATTGATGGGTAACATCATATTGCGGATAGCCTACCACAGAACCTCATCCTTTGATACAACTCGAGATCAGCGGCATTATCTTGTAAAGCCTGGTTTTCTAAAAACTCTTTTGGGGTAACGGGTGTAAGGCCACTCTTAATTTCGGGTAGGTAACCCTCCAGCTTGGAATGAACGCCTCCTTTAGGATGGCCATACTTTTTAGCAAAGCTCGTAGGCCCCGAGTATCTAGAATGAGGTCTCTTCCGTGGTAATGACTGCATGCTTGATAACGCTGCGCGATCCTGACCATTCAAACCCGACTAGTAGTTGATGGTATGCCCCCAGAAACGTAACGAGTTGAGAATGTAGACTTTCTCTGTCCGTCATCCTTTGCTGTACAAAATTGAAAGACAAAGAACTTTCAAATGTCTTCGATAAAGAACCAAGAAATGCGTCTTTGACCCAAATCCCGCCTTGCGCTCACCCTTTGTCTCGATTGAAGATAAAATACTTATCTAATGAAAATTAGACCGTTTCCGACAATTGAAGAGAGAAGAGAAGCAAAGAGGAGCAGAGCATGGTGATTCCTTTTGCCTGGGAGGGTCTAATTTCTCATACGGAATGAGAGATATTTTGAAGACGGAAAGCAAAGTTTACGAGCGTATCAAGTTTTCTTGTCAATGGCGATCTAGAACAAGTGACTTCGATGCCAAAACCTTATCATTCTCAACAATGAAGAATAAGCTATTATTCTACACGGCTTGAAGTTACTGAGTTTCAACTCTAGTCAGGACATACAACCAATCGCCATGAACAGGTTACAAAATGGCACAGGAAAGATGGTAAGAGCTTGCTTGCTCTGACATTCCCGAAATGGATTTCTTGTATCTTTCATCTCTGAAACTTTTCACTTGTTGAGACTTTCAAGACATACAGAATGGCAAAAAGGATAAAAATATGAAGTTGTGGGAAATTAGTGTTGAGGATATGAAGGTCTAGAGTCTCGACATTGTACGGAGTAGGTTCCCCGGGCCGCACCAGTGCCAAAGAACGATCTCGACCTTTTCTCATTGATGATGAGATTGTAACATGGTTTCCCGGGCAGATTGATTCGAGGTTACCTGAGATGCATGCATGGCATTGCATATGCCGATATATGAATGGATTGGAAGTATACAGTATAGGAAGTAGTGTAAATAAACGGGATGGGAAAAGTAAAATAGATGAAAAAACAAATAATATATGAAGGAGAGGTAATGGAAATAGATGAAGGAGAGTTAATAGAGATAGATGATGAATTCTGATATGAGTCCTTGTGTATGTATGTATGTATGTATGTATGTATGTATGTGTGTGTATGTATGTGTATAATTGAAGGAAGGCTTGGCATCAAATCGAATGCCATTATGATATGTACGATCTGTACAATCCATGGAAGTCCACGGGTGTTCAAGATATTCCAGGTTCCAGGTTGGATATGGAATACCAGCATTGGTAACCTTCCAGCTGGCCATCCATGATTACATAAGCTCAATACATGATACCTACTACCTCGGTACAAGTAACGTACGGGTGCGTACCAGGTAGACATCTTCTTGATTAGGTAATCATTTTTTTGCTTTTGAAGGGAAACGAGTTGAGATATTGGATCCTCCACCTGCTATAATATGGAAACGGTCGAATAGGAGAGGTAGGAGGGAGGGAGGGAAGGAGGGAGGATGGATGGATGGATAGATGGATGGATGGATGGATAGATGGATGGATGGATGGATGGATGATTGGAGAATGGAAGATTGGATAATGAATACCTTGGATATTAGGTATCCACTAGATGATCATCATGATTGATGATTTTTCCCAATGCAGGTGGCTCGTGCACATAAAGCACAGACACAGATATACAGAGGTTGTTGGGGTAAGTATTGTAAAACATTTTTTTGATCCACATCGCTGTTTTTAACGAATTTTGCTGCTGCTTTAAGGATTTTGAATACATATTCAGTTTTCCCCCTTCAAATTTTGAGATTCTAACCATTTTCAACTAATTTTCGATATTTTCGAAATTCCACAAATTTGAATATGATTTAAATATATATAAAAATTGGAATTAGCTTAGATTCATTATATATAGAATTTTTAATAAAATAAATAATAATTCGAATTATATTCGAATATAATTCGAATAAATTTCGAGTAAAAATGAAAATTTACAATACTTTCACGCATTTTTGTTCTCCCATACAAATTTTCAACCAGCGTGATGTTGTGATTGGTTAATACCCCTGTATGTGGATCAAGACTCGGTCATTTTTTGGTGTGTTTTACAATACTTACCCCAAGCACCTCTGTACAGTACCAGCCATACCAGCCATACCAGCCATACCAGCCGTATCAGCCGTCCCAGCCATGGATACCCATACAGTCCTCCGTGCACCCATACCCATACATACATACATAGTACATACCCTGCCATCCTTCCTGCTTACTACTGTACTGTAGGTAAACACAAATACAGACACAGACACAGACATTTTTGCTTGCCCGCTCGTTCGTTGCACTTTTAACTTTCAACTTCTCTGTACTACTCTGCACTACTCTGCACTACTCCGTACTACTCCGCTCCGTACAGTTACTACAGTAGGTACAGTAGGTAGAACAAACTACTGTATCACTACCGTACACTGTATCATCCCACCGCCCTAGGAGATAAAGCTCGGTACGGTCAAGGCCGTTGTTATGGTGGGGTAGGTACCTACTGTAGTACCTAGGTAGTTCATAGTTACTGTCTTCAAGTGTATTGACACTTTGGTGTTGGTAAATTGTAATGTTGGTGATGTGGATGGATTTGGTGGTTGAGGTTCTTTTGGTGTGAATGCATGCATGCATGTGTATGAATCTGGATATGAACATGCATATGAACATGCATATCAACATGGATATGGCTGATGTGTTTGTTGCAGGATGGTGGCGACGGTAGTGGGAAAACAGCTTCCGTCAAGTGTGATGTGTGATACAGTCATTGATCTAAATTGATGCTCCATCCAATCATCACCCTCTCCCCAATGTTTAAAATATAGAAGGGGTGTCCGACTGACGAATGATGGATATGATGATGAAGTTGTGCGAGTACGTGGATGTTGGGAAAAGTAAGATAAATGATATGATTGGCATGTTGATGCGAATACTTTGAATAGATGACATAAAATAGATGATGTCTAAACCCTTGGAGATGAAGATGAAGATGCAAGTACAGAGTAGATGATCATTTGTAATTGAATATCATGTTGGTGAAGTGGTAAGCGCGTTGTGATTTTGATTATCATTGCTATCATCATCATCATCATCATCTATCTTCCTTTCCTCTGCTATTCCCTTCGCGTTCATGGGGAGTATGTATTGATATGGTGGATGATATTTGATTCCTATGATAAGAAGTGAATGGAGAAGAAGGAATGCTTGAAGCAATTGAGATCTACTTCTTTTATTGCTTCAATTGCCTCAATTGCTTTGATCATGTTTGATCATTGCACTCTGTATGCACTCTCTGTACTTGCATCCACGGATCACTGGTGGATGAATGAAATAAGGTGTCATTCTGATTTGATCTATTCCATAAATGATTTAGACTCATCAGGGATTGGATCAACTCATCCTTTGATCCCGACCCTTAACATTTTGAATTCATGGTGGTCTGAACCTCAGATAGATTGGTTGATCTTCCTTTAGTTGCAGATTCTTAAGACGCGAGGACGCCACCATGAAATCTGATTGGGGAATGTTTGATATATGAGATACTGTGATGCAAGAGATGCTTCATTATCCAAGACTTGTATCAATCAATATTGGCTGTGAGATTAAGGAAGGGGGGGAAATGGAAAAAGAAAGAAAAGACAGACAGACAGATAGACAGAGAGACAGAGAGACAGATAGACAGACAGACAGACAGACAGACAGACAGATAGACAGACAGGGAAAAGAGAGTTTGAGTATCTGATATATAAGCTGAAAGTATCAAGTATGAATGAAAGGGAATAATATTATTGAAGCAAGTGACGTAGAGGAAAAGATGGGTTGAGCTATTAAATACTTACCTAGGTACCTATATATTAATGTAAGAAGAGTGAAGTTTTATATGAGGGAAGAGATGTTGATAAGGATAGTAGTATAAATAGTAGGTGAAAAGTAGATGACAAACGGTAAATAGTAGATAGTAAACAATAATCAAATAATAGATGATAATTAAGTAATAATATAAAATAAAAAGAGGAAGGATTTGTCTTAGATGAATTGATCTAACTGGTTAATTATGTTTATAGAACTAATAATATATGAGAGAGTGAGACTGTGAGAGAGTGAGATTGTGGATTGAGAGTAAGAGTGAGAGAGTGAAAGAGTGAGTGAGAGAGTGAGAGATTGAGATTGAGATTGAGACTCAGATTGAGACCAAGGGATTGAGAGACTCAAAGACCCAAAGATTGAGAGATTGAAAATCTAATAGTAGTTTGAGAGCGAAAGGGTAGATGATTTATAATTCCATTGTAACTTTCTTTTATTCCTTTATTTTCTCCCTTAAGCTTTCTAATTCTTTCCTCTTTAAACTTTATATTATACTTAATCATGAATTAGGTAATCCTTTTACTTTTCCCATAAATAATATGTTTTATTTTTAATTCACCCTTTTAAATAATAATCTTTTATACCCGACGTTTGTTTAGTTTTAGTATGGAATTTTTCTTTCTTTATAGGTTTCTTTTATATCCATGGATACATATAGACTCCAGGGCTCTTTTTGTTCAATGAATATATTCCATTTATCTATAGATCTCACAATTGAACTCGTTTCAATCAAGGAATAATAATAAATCATTACTTTACTAGTAACGCTTAAGAATTCAATTCAATCAATTCAATTCACTTCACTTTAAGTTTAATCAATTAATTTTATTTAATCAAATAGATAGATATATAGATAGACAGATAAACAGATAGATAGATAGATAGACAAATATAATATATTTATACATATTTATAAGAGTATAATAAATAAGTAAATCAATCAATCCCCAGATTATCTAAAGATGTTATGCTTATCATCTATCCACTTTTAACTTGGGGTCAACGATAAGGATAAGGATAAGGATAAGGCTGCTCTTACTACTATTATCTGCTACTCCCTAAATGGATAAATACTACGATTACTACGATTACTACTTCTTTTATCACTTCGCAATCTCAATGAAAACTTGTCTCATATCGAATAAATTCAAACCAACAATTCATTCGCCAAAGAATTCTAAAATTATAATTAATATGTTAGATTGATTATCTACGTATTGATTTAGGAAAGGAAGTCTTATATATATATATATATAAATATATATATCTACCTACCTACCTACCTACCTAGTACTTATACTTACTTCCAGGTTACCTTTAACCATCTACTATTCCCTACTTTTGATTCCTTTCTAATAATATAATTAATCGATATAAATGAATAAAAAGAATGAATGAATTTTGTTATTCGATCAATTATTAACTTGGGATTGATATCATATTATATCATTTCATTTTATTTCATATCATTCATATACACTCTCCCATTCAATCAATCAGTCGATAAATCATCATTCATTCCATCATTCAATCAATCAACCAAAATATTCAAATATTCAAATATTCATATCACTTCAAGTCAATTCAATTCAATCTTAACTTCTTCCTTATCTTTCAAATTTCCTCCTTATTCTTCTCTGATTCTTTCTTCCCCTTCCCCTTCCCCAAATTCTCTTATCATCACACAACTTCTCCTTCACTCATTCAATCCTCCAATCCTCCAATCCTCCAAAATAAACACATTCCTCAAACAAACCCTTTTTATTGTTGGGGAAAAGATCGCTGTGTGGTTACATCCATATATTCTTTCTTACATGTTGAAGCTCCAGCAAGAATCACAATCAACCATCACAAGGTTACAAGCTTGCTTCAATTCAATCATGGCTACAATCGCTTTACCACGACCCATTTCCACCGGTCATACGAGATCATCTTCACCACCACACTCGCATCCTCTGACCCCTACCTTGAGTCTCGATTCGATCAATACATCAGCAGCTTTTCCAATTCCCATTCCCAACAAACATCTGCCAGTATGTCCGACGGGTCCAGTCCCTTCCGAAAAACCAGATACTCCTCCGAACTCTCCACCCGCCAAAGAACTTTCTTTGTCTCAACCGTCAATTTTATATCCTCCAGTCAATTATAAATCTCGCTGTCTTGACACTTCCATCATATATGAGATTGATGCGGCGGGTGTAGCTGCTGCGTTGGAACATTTGGCTGCCCAACCTTTACCCGATCCCTCCCAAGTCTTCCCGTGGTTTCATGGTTTGCATCCTTGCAATCATATCCAACAAGCATTTTTCATCCAGCGGCGGCGGACGTTGCGCAGAACACCGAAGTGTATTCGGGGTATAACAATTGTCAAGGCCGGTGGAGATTTGACTTGTTCAAGACTGAAAGGTGCCATCACTCCCGATGAATTCCTGCAGTTCGGAACCAAGACAGAATTTCAAGAAGTCGATCCGAAAGAGGGGTTTTCGGTGCGCAACTTTCAAATCCAACCCGCCAAATCTGCCATGGTATCAGATATCATCGTCTATGGTGAGGATCCCCTCATGGTTGAGGAATTGGCGAGGGAGATTGCGGCTGCGCAACAACTGGTTCGTGAGGCTCATGTCAATCAAGGACATGAATTATCGCAGTACAACACTTTTATATGCACGAGCCCTTTTAGTGATTTCGAGCAAAAGTATCCACAGATTGTTTCGGTTGATTCTCGGTCGAGATGGACGGGAAAAGTCATGGATTTCTTCCATCAAGAGAGGTTGGAGATGTGTGCCATGACCAAAGCTTCTGAGATCGATCACAATGTGTGGCTGGGCCCAACCCCGGATGGAATTTCAGACACTCATCCATCTTTTCTGGAGGGCCAATTCGATATCCTGATCGAATGTAGTGATTCGGGCCAAATCAAACCCATCAACCTACAGGAAATTGCGGAGGGAAGATCGGACAAATGGCAATTGGGATTTCCATCTTCCGGTATGATTCAGCCACCATCCTGGGCACATGAGCAAGCCGATGGAATTCTTGAAACTTGCAAATGGATTTACCATCTTGCTCATGGAATTTTGCCCGAGGATAAAGATGGCGATACTCCTACGACTGCCAAGATAAAGGAAAGAAAGATCTTGATTCATTGCACGGATGGCTACACCGAATCAACCCTCCTCGGTCTTGCATACTTCACTTATGCTACGGGCCTTTCTGTTCCTCAAGCATGGCTTGATTTGCATATTTCCAAAAAACGCAATTTCTTTGCGTACCCACAGGACGTCAGTCTTCTCACAACCATCGCACCTCGACTTCTTTCTGAATCACCTGCTCTCCAAGATAAATCATTGATGCATATTACTGAACTTGCAAGAGAAGAGCCTCGATGGATCAAAAGTATGGATGGAAGTCTACCTTCCAGAGTCACTGATTACATGTACCTCGGAAACCTGGGGCATGCCAACAATCCCGATCTTCTACGACGTTTAGGAATCACACAAGTGTTGAGTGTGGGTGAGACTGCAAGTTGGAGTAATTGGGAGATGGATCACTGGGGAAAGGATAATATCATGGTAATACAAAGGGTTCAAGATAATGGTGTAGATCCATTAACTGAAGAATTCGGACGATGCTTAGATTTTATTGGTATGTCTTCTCCTTCCGTCCCAGGACGCAGTTACTGACCTTTTTTCAATAGAAAGGGGAAGACTAAACAACACAGCAACATTAGTCCACTGTCGTGTCGGAGTTTCTCGAAGCGCAACCATCTGCATAGCGGAAGTCATGCGTACAATGCATCTGTCCTTTCCGCGGGCATATTGTTTTGTGAGAGCCAGGAGATTAAACGTCATCATTCAACCCCATTTGAGATTTAGTTATGAGCTTCTAAAGTGGGAAGAGAAACTCAAGATGGCACAGGGAAAATTTGGGGGAAAGGGGCGGGGAAGGGAGTTGGAGTGGGCGGATATTGCACGAGAGATTGCAGAGATGAATAGACCTTATGCTAGGTGATGATGACGATCATGATGCTCTGGGTGGCACCGGCTTCATTTGGATGTATGGTACGCATCCAAATGGGTTGTTTTTGGATACTTGTCTTGGTATGAAGGGATTATGAGGTTATGATTGGAACGTATTTTTACTTGGTTAGGATGGAATGAATGGGAGGCGTTGGATACAACCTTTTTTGGCCGAAACACTTTGGATCTTTGATACTTTGGCTACGAAATGACAGCGACAGATACCACACACATTCTTTGGCAGCGCAATTGGAACGTTAGCAATTATTCTTAGGGACTTTTTAGGGCTTTAACCGGGAAAGTAATTATACGGCGTTTGGACTGAATTTAAGATATTATTATGGGCGATTTTCAAGTGAATTTTCAAGTGATTTGTGTTGACTGATGATGAGGTGAAGACGAATCTTAACCAGAGAATGGTAGACATGGCATACCTAGGTAGTGAACGTGTATAATGAACCCGTGGGACATGAGCAGTTAAAAGATGGAACAGGTAGAATGAAATAGCAGATGAACAATCTTGGAATAATCAAATCATCCCCACTTGATGGGCTTTAACGTCAATTCAAGAACTGGGGGGGGAGGGGTACCTTGATACATCTTTATATCCCCGGGCCCTGGGAAAACATTACTAGCATCCGAAGCAACCTCCTCGAGTATTAGCGATTAGCGATCAGCGATGGTGCGGAGAATGGATAGGAGAGGTTTCAATGCAGGGGAGGGGGAGAGGGGCCAGACATGAGAGAAGAATAACAGAGCTGAGAGACTAGAGAAGAGGTTGGATGTTGGTTATGTGGAGGATATGTAAAGGGGTGGATTGAGATTGACAGCCGGGTTTTGATATAGATGGAGTTGGACTTTCGAGTTTCCTAGGTGTGGAGTCGAGGGTTGGTGGGAGGGCTTGGAGTTTTGGGTATGGGTATGGGTATGGGTATGGGTATGGGTATGGGTATGGGTATGGGTATGGCTTTCTTTTGGTGGTGATTGAAGGAGGGAGTTTGGTATTGGGTTTGTGCGGATGGTGAAGGATGGGGCGGAGAGTGGTCTGGCATGAGGGGCACTGGTCCTAATTTTGTGGTTATCCGTGTTGAGGGGGAGAGAGGCAGAGGTTGGGGGTGGCAAGAGTTCATTCCAATCTTTTCCTCGCTGGCGCTTTAGCGAGGTGGGGCTGTCGCCTTGGTGTGATTGCCAATTATTCTACGAGCGTTGATCGACACATAAACCTCTGTGTTACGCGCAGGAAGATCCTACGATCTTCATGCACCCATTGGGGGAATACACTCTCTGCTTCTTCCTATATCTTTAGGCTGTGATGCTGTGGGGTTGCTGGCTCCCTATTGCTGTGTGTAGGTCTTACGTTGCTTCTTTTGGGTTTGGATGACTTTATGACTTGCAGTTGGGATGATGGGTCATAAGCGCTTATGTAGCAGATCAAAATTAAATGTATAGGGGGGTCATATTAGTGGCTTGGAGAGAATAGGTAGTTGGTTGGGGTGTTTGGCACGGGGGGGGGGGAGGTGACTTTAACTTTGGTGGTATCTGATGAAGGGTATATCGCCCCGTCGACGTGGGGATAGTTCCAGCCAGTGTACTCGATACTCTGCTTCAAGCTACGAGATACCCGTGTCTTTGTAGGTTCATTGGTTTCATTCTGTAGGTGATGATGATGATTACCCCAAGGAAGTGAATGGTCGAATCAAGCTTGATTTCAACTTAGTATGCCTTCTTATTTAGCTTCCCTCCTTTACAAGTTGCAAACCGGTGGAAGGTATTTTGTAGTCTCAAGACATGGACTGTCGAACTATATGAGATGCGATTGCAATCTCGA
Organism: Monilinia fructicola; assembly: GCA_008692225.1. Lineage (NCBI taxonomy): Eukaryota > Fungi > Ascomycota > Leotiomycetes > Helotiales > Sclerotiniaceae > Monilinia > Monilinia fructicola. Next base: position 1,559,391 of record VICG01000013.1, on the reverse strand, counting down.
AATCAAGTTATAGTGTGAGGCTCCAGATAGAAGAGCCTCTAACTCACCATGAAATAGGAATGCGGGCTGGGCCGAGATTGATCTTGGCTCTCCTTCATCTAGGCTCAATGTCTCGGACGGAATGATGGAGTGATTCCCGAAGTGATGGGTGATACTTTGCTCTGTATCATAAACGTGGATTGGGATAATCACTGGCTATTAGTTAAAACTAGATTGTATAGCGTTATATGCGGAGGTGCCTTGAATGGGGATACTGCTAGGAGGCGGTGGTAAGTGAGTTGAGAAAACGCAAGAGTTGGGGATGGCGTGACAAAAGAATGATACAGAAGGTGATTTTGGTGTATATGCTTTTACAACGTAGTAACTTCCACCTAATCATGGAGAAGATAACACTCAGTGCAACTCTGAGGACTAGGATAGGCGCTTGCTGATGATGTCGACGGCATTCAGTATCAGCAGATGCGGCATATCGATTTCTTTGTGATTATGGGGAGTGCGATAGAGAACTGGTAATACATCTGTATATCTTGCCGAAGTGTGAAATGTTTACCTCTGCCATTTCTCTGATATCATCAAAGTTATGATGATTATGTGTGATGTGCATGGACGTTGACTCTATCAACTTTTACTTAGATACTTCAATCACATATAAATAAACCACACCCAACGTTGGCATATCTATTTCTTCTGATGATGCTTCAGATATCCAAAAGAGAGTAAGTAGTTGGGCAGTTTCAGAATTTTCAAACTCATTGTTCTCAGTGAGCGTGGATCAACGGCCCCCAACCTTGGCACATAAAAAAGGGGCACAGCAGCGGGTCATCTTCATCGTGCACCACTCCTTGCCCTGTGTTATTCCACCATGCTGACGGAGGATCTACCTCATTTTATTCACAGAGATTAAGGTTAAAAAGCTTTCTTACCTTCCTTCATTTTACCAACCGTTGCAGTTTTGATACGACGAGACGTTATTTCGTCACGTTTTCGTACAGGTACTAATATTGATGCAACATCAACGTTGGGGATAATACTTGATATATATATACGTACAGGATGACGGATAAGTTTACCCAGAATTGTTATGCGTGGTTTAATGGCGGGGTGGAGACGATACAGCCACAGAATTATTTTCCCTGTGGTACGGTTAATAGTACTTCAGTATGGTGATTCCCAGATCCAAGCTCATACCTTAACACTATGTATTGATGTGAAATTAGGACTTTTTGACATGTTGTATGGAGTTTGATACTTGTGTGGGAAGTAATATCTGCAAGGCTTCATCAGAGCTGACAACGGAGGCTGAATGTAAGTTCCCTAATGTCACAAGCTTGAGAGGAAATTTCTCGAGTCTAATATGCTATAAAGATTATCTTGGTTATTGTAATGACCCTACGTATACCGCATCGGTCTGTCCCAAGCAATGTAGTAAGTCAATCTCCAGGACGAAGCTAGATTTCCACACGTCCTACTTATCCATCCATTTTCGACCTCACCTAACTCCTTCATACAGCCAGTTTGGAAACCAACGGTGGCGGCTCCATAGGTATTGTATACAACGATACCTCTAGCGAATGGACTTGCTGCAACGATACCACATGCAAAAGCCTCAGCAATCAAGTCTTCAAAGCGCCAAACCCTTCATCTCTATCAGTAATAGCGTCACCGACATCTAGACCGTACTCCACCTTCACCACATCCTCTGCGTCTTCGTCGAGTACTTTGTCTCCTTCAGCATCAACCTTTTCATCCTCTGGGACGTCGTCTTTGATACAAGTTTCAACCCCCACATCAACTCCTGTATCTTCGCCCTCATCAAAATTAAGCTCCGGTGCCGCCGCCGGAATAGGCGTTGCAGCCGCTGTGTTTGTAGCTCTTTTAGGCCTATTAGCATATTTCATTGTGCGCTCGCGTAAAGCCAATAAAAGGTCAAATCAGGTGACTGAAGAGCAATACGCAAAACCGGAATTATCAGCAGAGACTGGAAGTAGAGAGGGTCAAGGGATTGAGGTCGTACCAATTGAGCAACACACACCAAACTCCAGGACAGAGATGGGGGGTGGCGTGGTTCCGGAAATGGGAGATAGAAGAAATCAGGCTTGGGAATTGCATGGGGGAGGGAGAGCTGTGGAGTTGAGTTAAGAGGGAGAGTGGGATTTAGTACAGATCCCGAACGTCTTGAGTAAGAAGCCGCAGAAGTATTACCCCAATGATTCAAACACCAAGGCAATACTATCAAGCCACGGATGCATGTAAAAGTGGGGAAGATAATCTCAATATTTGTATCGTCCCCCTTTCCGAACACTTGATATGCCAGTCCTTACCAAGTTGAAATGCGCAATTGGATATGAATATAACAATAGAAATTTTTGAAATGAACATGCGCTAAAGTTTGCGGATGAGATATTATACAGATTTTGGCAAATAGGGTATGAGCGGAAGTGAAAAAATAACGGAAGAATAGGCATTAGGCGTTCGGCATTTTGGAGTTGATGTGAATAGAAAAAGACCTTTGTCTATTCTTCAGATGCCAAAATCAAGACAAATATGATGAATATCATGTAACTATGAGACCATGAACTTGTGATGCAGACCTGGCTGTACTCAAGGTCAATTGGCACCCACCAGAAACCAAATCCAGTGTAGTTTTGTTGTCGAACAAGGTTCAGACTATTCGCAGCATATTCACAGCCTTCCTACGTGTGAGTGCCACCTCTTTGCTCGGGAGACGTGATTGACCAACTGACCAACTGACCAATTTATCTTGTATCGCGCTCTTCAAAGAAAGACTTTTCACGCTCTCTAAGCCATGGAGTAAGCTCCAAATTATCTGATACCTCTCCTTTTAACTTCATTACCCGACGGATTCTCAAAGTACCCGGCTCCACAGCAGCTTTCAGACCTAGATCAGATGGGTTTATCTTCTTGTACCTACACCACCATCTGACCCGAGTGAAACTTCCAACCTTGACGCCCAAAGTTGGCAAACCAACGATCGCCTCCTCTCCCACTACTGAACCTCCACGTGGCCTCCAAACCACAACAGGCAGAGAGTATCTCCATCTGTCTTCATTACCCACTGTTTTCAAAGATCTCTTCAATACCCAGTACTCTCTCTCATCTAGAGCTCGCTCCAATTTACTTACATCATCCCTATCGAAGAAACGAACAACCAGATCACCGGCTTGGGAGGAGAACTCGTTATGTATCAAAAGCCAGTATCGATTATCATACAGGAAAGGACTGGGCGGCCTCGCTGGAAGTAGCTCTGGGATGATGACTTCATCTGATGAGTGCCTGTATCTGGGTTGACGAAAAAGGTGCCATTGGTATTTGTCTGGGACGTCACGATCTTCGAGAGGTTGGAACATGACACCTGCTGTATTGAAAGTTTTTGGTGGTGTCAAATCATTGGACAATGGGAATATTGCTGGAACTGCACCCAACATCTGATCAAGAGATACTGTAGCATTTGGTGTCACTGTCATGATTATACGACGGAGTAACATAGCGGCCAGCGTTGATCTCTGTGTAACATCATCGGGTATGAATGGAAATCCGATGATGAGAGTTCCTTTTCTGGTATCAAAGCTAGTCACTTTGCATTTTTTTATGAGATTGTCAACTTTTTGTTGACGCAAAGTATCAGTGCGTTTCAGTTGCGCTGCAAGGGAAAGAACCCTAGATTTAGGTAAAACCCAAGACAACTCCCTACGATCATACAGATAGCGTATCGCATTTCGGTCCGTCAGAGTGGGGTCTTTATTGGTGTGATCTTCAAACCACTGCACGCCCAAGGCCTTGCACGTAGCTATGAGTCTTTCTTTCGGGAATTCGAGAAGGGGGCGGTAGAGAGTTATGCCTCCTGACTCTATCTCTAACTGCTTCATAGTCTTGGGGCGTTCCGTTGCAGGTGAATCTCTACCAATGTGTCCCATACTATGAGAGCGAGGCGGTCCCTTTTGATGCTTATATTCGGGCATAGGAATGGAGAGCGCGATGGGACTTCCACTTTCATGAACTCCATGAATACCTTCACATTCCGGTATAGGAGAGGATGGCTTGATGCCGAGCAGACCAACCCCCATGGCGCCTTTCGCTAGCCGCAACAATACAGTTTCGGCTTGGTCATCAGCGTGGTGTCCGAGGAGGAGTGAACTGATGTCAAATTTACGACAATATTTTCCGATGGCCTGAAAACGGTATTTCCTCGCTAAGGTCTCAAAATTGGGGAGCTTAGAAGGATTCCCAGGAACATCTTCCCAAGGGATAGTCAAGATTCGTGATGTCATGCCTAGATTAATTTGTGTGTTAGGAGCCCATAGGTATACGAATAGAGAATGGTTAGCATACCAAGTGATTCCAATACTCCCATTACTTTCTGGGCTTCTTCTAGACTGCCATCTCTTACTCCATGATTCACGATAACAGCTCGAAAGTCGATCTTGTTCAAATTTATTGGATATTCATCAGATGCAAATGGTATGTAATTCTTTTTCATTTGCATACACAACGCCGCAAGAGCCATAGAATCCACCCCACCACTCACTGCAAGTCCTATGAGAAAATCAGCATAATTCATGAACAGTAGGAGTCCATCATAAAATCCATACCCAAAGTCCTATGACCCCGCTGGTCATGACGATAAGGAACCTGACATGGCTTTTTGAAAAGAGCATCAGCAAACTCCTTAATCGAGATAGGAAGCGCATTTTGCTTCATTGTATTCATTGCATTCATCCCATTATCTAGTTGAAGTTCTACTTCAGAGATAGTAATACAAAGGAGTGAGAAGAATATAAGGCGGCTACGAAATGTGACTCTAATCGCGTATTGTCGCGTCAATCCGACCTCCGTAAAAAGAGACGATAAAAATATACCCGAGCTCCAATCTCAACTTTGTCACCCCAACTTCATCCCAACCATGATTTCGAAATTTATCCACCGAACTTATTATATCCTTTCCTTTGAAACGATCCGGCTTCGGCCACCCTAATCTTGCCTCTTCTACGGTTCTAAATAACCCACCTTGCCCAATCCCTACCCTCCGCACAAATGTCACAATCAAACTTCACCCCCGCACTCCTAGCAGGTGCCCTCGCTGGTACCACGGTCGACTTGACTCTTTTTCCTCTCGATACCTTGAAAACCCGCCTCCAATCTTCCGAAGGCTTCATCGCATCGGGGGGCTTCACCGGAGTGTATCGAGGAGTTGGTTCTGCCATAATTGGCTCTGCGCCCGGAGCTGCTTTATTCTTTTGTACATATGAAGCTACCAAGACAGCGTTTGCACGACGACGCGATGTTTTGGGCACACATGTATCAGGAAAGGGAAAGGCAGTTGAACATATGGTTGCAGCAAGTCTGGGAGAAGTGGCCGCCTGTGCTGTTCGTGTACCTACGGAGGTAGTCAAGCAGAGGGCCCAGGCGGGCCAATATTCGAGTTCTTTACTCACGCTCAAAGCGATTTTGGGACAATACAAACACATCGGAATCACGGGCGTGTGGAGAGAACTCTATCGTGGGTGGAGTGTTACTATAATGCGGGAAGTGCCATTTACAATCATACAGTTTCCGCTGTGGGAATCAATGAAGGCATATAGAAAGAGAGGAAGCGGAAGGGATACCGTGAGCGCGGTGGAGAGCGGACTTATGGGGAGTCTGGCGGGTGCTGTGGCAGCTGCGGCTACAACTCCATTGGATGTGCTGAAGACGAGGATGATGTTGGAGAAGGAGAAGAAACCTACGAGGGTTTTATTGAAAGAAATAGTTGCTAGGGACGGTCCAAAGGCATTCTTCGCAGGCATAGGTCCAAGAGTGATGTGGATTAGTATTGGTGGAGCGATTTTCTTGGGTAGTTATCAATGGGCATACAATGAGTTGGCTAGAGAGAGCAAAGAGTGAAAATGGAAACGTTATATCTAGCTTGTGGAAATATCGGATGGGCACATACTGGGATGGATAAAACTACAGATAGATGGCTTGATGGTGACTATGTCAATTCCGTCTCTTTTAGGGCATGATCTCACGATCGACAAGAACACAAGTTCTATACTATCATTGAATACTAGTAGCTTGACAGAACATTTCAATGTCTGAATCATTACGAACAAATTCGATGACGCCCCAGGTTGTTAAAAATTCATTATCTCCGGAGAGCACTCTAATGTCCAAGTTATTACAAATAGCCGAGGAGACAGTCCTGGGTGTGCAAACCAGCTGATAAGACCGGCTTCCAATGCTTGAAAGGCTATTGAAGAAATGTTTGACCATTTGAATAGACTTATCATTTCAGACGTATTCGATCTTATATGTGATCTCAATCTTCAAATAAATGGAAGAACTCAAAACCCCTTTTTGGGCCATATTTCAGACCACCTGCACTGGACACACCGATCCAAGAAGAGAAGAGTAAATACATACCGGAGATGGAGTCACTCAATATCTTTTTGATTCACCAGTGGCCAGCGACTTAGGATTTATTGATGGTTAGTAGGTATAACGAAGTCTATCACGATTCAGGAAGAGTCATGAACGCACACCAATACCTCTTTGATCATAATCGTGATCCATACGCTAAACGGCTTCTTTTCCACGAGTGATATGAATTGGAGCCTTGAAGACTGGATTGAAATATTCTATCTCATCTCAATTCCTATGATCCAACCGCCCAGAAATGAGCACACACTAAACAGATTAGCTCGCCCCGTTAATGAGCTTTCAAGGGAAGACTTCTCTTGCTACTTTCAGCGATAATTATCTACATTCTATACCTCAAAATGAACATTCCAATCATGTTACACTAGTTGACAAATCGAGTTGAATATGACTGTTCTATCACCACTATCATTGCAAAAGGAGTTATCGAAGCGGCTGCTGAACTATAGAAAGATGAATCTGTAGTAGATGGGTGTGTGTGAGTGAGTGAGAAATGGCAGCGTGACGAAATTTCCAGTTTGTATATGCATGGCACTACGCTACTTATTCAATTCACAGGTCATTAGCCTCAAGAGTATCTATCTAGAGTCGGTCACATCAACATTTCGGTTATATCGATGCTTGCGTCGGCTTATAGGTCATTGTCGCTTTTGCATTTAGAATATCTGAAAGCACGAAGTTGATGTGCTATTAGGTGATTTTTGATCCAGGGGCCAGCTCCCGAGGTTTAGCAATTGCGGACCAATATCCTCTTGTCATTTAGTCACGGTATGTGATTGACAAACCAAACCTCATTCACAACGAGCATTATGAATGCATCCAAAATGAAAAATCTCTAGTGTCAGGAAGATTCATTAATGCCCTCAACTCAGTTTGATCATGAAAAAGGAAGTCTGCAGATGTTCTTTGCATGTAGAGATCGATGCTCCGCAAAGGCTTATTTTTGGCGAGCGAGCCGAGTCCATTGATGACAAGGGAAATGGAGCGCTGCCCATCTTCTCTTTGAAGCATATTGACACTCCCTAACGAGCGCTTGCAGTAGAAGATTGAACATTCGTTCCACGTCATCAAAATGTCACGGGACGTCTCCTTATGATAAACTCCAGGGGCAATCAATTAATCCCAGCAAGGGAGTCGAATAGCTCGTCCATGATTTGAATTTGATAGATCATCTTTGATACTTAGTCCGCACCGTATCTCTGTTAGATCTGCAACGAAAATTCAAATGATCATTGCTGCTTATGTTATCTTTTGCTTGAATTCATCTGCCAGTCTTTGCAAGTAGAATCCTCGAACGTCTGTGGGTAGACTTTCAAAAGACCTGGCAATCTTTGCAATATCTTGCCTTCCTTTTTCATATGCTTGTAGGTCTCGGTTACCATACACGTCTTTTCCTGCGGCGTATCCATTTCGGAGATTACGAAAAAAGACATTAACAGCGACGCTCATACCAGAAGTGGGTGAAGCCGTATGTAGCCAAAGTGAAGGCAAGAAAAGTACATCACCTGGTTGAAGTAAGACTTCATGTGGATGGGCATGTGAGAGGCTAAGATCACCAAGGCTTTCGAAGACATTGATACCTGAGCTTGAAGCACCTGGGGCGAAATCAAAATATTTAACATCAGAGGGTGGGAAGAGTAGAAGGCGTTTAGAGCCCCTAACTTGACAGAGGACGTTTGCCATAACCTATAGAATAATCAGCATGCTTCTTATGTGTTGTGATATAACAGTTGAAAAACTTACATCATAATGTAACCACATGTTCACTGGCCCAGAGATACGTAGTGGAGAGCTATGTGCGTTATTTTTAACGAATACCAACTCCGGAGGTAGTTGAAAGTCTGCGGAAACCGCAGGATAATCCTTTACGATATCGGCAGGGAGCTCTGATGCCCTTTCTGCAGATAATGAACGTAGGTAGAGCTTGCTCCCCTTTTCTGCCTCGTCTAAAAAGTCGCCAAATTTTTTTGTTACATACGCAAAGTTCTTTGAGCTGAAGTTCATGTGCTCTGATAATGCTTCATGTACAACGACCTAATGGAGTTAGAAGTGAATAATAGCAAGCATGGGAAACGACTTACTTCTCTCTCGGCACCAACTTTATCTTTGAGATACTCGGGGGACCATTTCTCAATGCAAACACCGATGTCAAGTCCTTCAAGGATGACAGGTTTGCCAGCATCGAGAATTTTATCGAAATCTACAGACGAGTTAAGCTTCACTCGTGATACTTTGATCAAGCTCGGAGTCACTGGCGTTGAGCTGGAAAGAGTCAAAGGCAGTGACTTGAGAGCAGGAGCGGCGTCAATGCTTTGTATAAATTTCCACGGCACAAGCGAAGTATCGTACGATGAATGGTTGCTAGCTTTTGAGCCAACAGAATGGGCCGTAGTCAAAGTATAACAGCCCTTATTCCAGAATGTCCCGAATGAGAAGCACACAGCTGAGCCACCCATAATGATGATATCATCACCATTTGAGACTACAGAAGTACCAATAAGAAGAGGTCGTGGTTCTAGACTGCTTGGCAAGCTTGAGAAATGAAGTTTTGGGGTGGAATCTTTTCTGCTTTCTATACTGCCAATGAAAATTTCATTTGAACTAGGCAATAGTATGTCTCTCACAATACCACCTACCACAATGAAACTGCTTTGATGCATCAGGGTTTGTGCACCAAATCGAGCTGGAGTCGCCCCTGTTCGGTCCTTTAATTCAAGACTACGGAGTTTAAATGTGATGGAAGGTTGCTGTCTGAGAGTCAATTATGAAGAATGAAAAGTTGGGTTAGCGGGAAGTCATACATCCCCTTTATATTGTGCTATACCCCGTACTTCCCAGTCCCAAATGTCTTCCTGAACCAGGCCATCTTCGGAGATACCACCAGCTATAACTCCGTATCTTGGCCCTAACTTGTCGGAATGTGTTTTAGGAAAGGCCACAAGAGATGAGCCAAACGACGCGGATGGTCGTTCTTTTGTGTCTATATTGCATTTGACCCATCCCATGTGTCGACTCCAGATCATGAAGTCATCTACTAGAACATTTGACATACTTTTCCCACCAGCTACCATCACATAACCATCACCAAGATGCACAGCTGATTGACGGTACCTCGCCCGAGGAAGATCATCGACTCGCTCCCAAGTGTTTAGCAATTTATGATACAACCAACAGTCTGCCATAGCATTATCTGGTGACGTTCGACCACCGACCAGTAAAGATCCACTGTCGCCAATTTCTGTGATTGTGTGACACATACGACTTGATGGCCACGATTGAGAACCTTGATAATCGAATAAAGTGAAACCAAGTTCGTCCGTAGAGTAAATATCACAACTACTTACACGGGTATTGAGACCCATACCAGAAAAGTTGCCAATGACGTCTTGGGCCTTGGTACCATTTCTTACGGAAAGTGGGGCAGCAAATCTTCGCTGGCCTTGGACTTTTGGATATCCAGAATAGGTGCTTTTAGAACAGCTAGCTCCGAGGGCATTTAAAGTTGGCTCTGAGCGCTCCTCGATCGCTTCACGATGCGCCGCACTGGTATTATCTGCAACGAGTAGAAGATAATGACAGCCAAATAGAGCGAACTCTTCCCACTCGTCAAAAGGTTCAATACTGTCTAAAGCGATCCTCTCTTTAGAATCTAGGAAGCCTTCGGCCCCCCAAAGCTCCCATAGATTGCGCACTAATACAGATGGCCATCCTAAAGAGCGAAAACGTGTGTCCTGAGCCGCCACCGTTGGATATTTTTTGCAGGCACCTAAAGGCGTACCAAGCTTATCAAAGTGTGCCATCATGGTTTGAGCAAATGGATGGGTCATCCCCTCTGGAAGTAGTTGTTCTAGGAGACAGAAACGAGCTGGGAGAAATTAGTTTTACGTCCTACGAAACAAACAAGGAAAACAAGGAAGCTGTACCGTCTGGAAGTTTGTTTGCCCATTGTATCAATGCATCCGCTGACTCAGTAGGCATATAAGTGATTGAGACCTCTGCGGTAAATAAAAAGGAACAATTTATTATATCCAAAACTTTCGAAATGATTTCTTCCAGCCGTTTAAGATCTCGCAAGTCACATCCCAGTTGCAAGTACTGATCGCTACTGAGTAATACATCTCCTTCTTGAATATCTAGGTTAGTGAGCATGAAATTGAGCTCTGGTGTATTCCGTACTACAGTTTGTTTCTTGACCATCAAATCTTTATAGTCGATATCGATGAATTTCACATCTTGAGAAGCTGTAGGATATCTAGTCATACATTGCCAAGGAAGAGGATCACTTGAGGAACATCAGTGAACAATACAAGTATTCGAGCTTTCAGACTCACTATCCACATCCTAGATTGATCACAACCTTTTGGTTCTCCGATTTCTCCTCTAGGAATTGTTTGACCACATGATCTATGGCCTTCATGCGCAGCCAATATCCACGATTAATGAGGGGGGATCTTCTCAGGGGTTTCTTGACGAAATAACGAAAGAAATGGGGCTCATTTGGAAAATAGAGACGTTCCACACTGCGCTTGGAAACAATACTGCTGTTATTGGTCTAATTTTCACATTAATATCTACCACCTGAGGGGTTATTTCAAGTACAAAAACTTACACCCATGATTGAGTCATCTGTCTTCTGAGCTTTAGTCTGCGCCGAAGGTTTTGACTTTGATACCTTTGATGGACGAGGTCCATTTTGTGTTTGAACTTCCATCTCTGCAAAAGTTTCACTTACCTAGTACAAAAGGTAGATGGGTAGATGGGTAGATGAGCAGATAGACAGATTGGTATATATGTAGGTAGAAGCAACCAGGAAGACTGTCAAGAATATATGGAAGCCTCGTAATTCTCTGATCTCTTTCTCTTTCTGATATCTCACCAGCTGCAGGTAATAAAAGCATTTCAAGGTTCACATTTTAGTTGATCTTAGTCTAGCGGCCGACCTCACTTGACTTGACTTGACTTGCCGAGGTTTAGGCGGTGAAGCAGCAGCTCTTCGTCTCTTCGTTCCTTGCCGTGCCTTGTCTTGCCTTGTCTTGTCTGGTCTTGAGTTCCTCTTTGGAGAGAATGATGGGAATCAGCCCCGCGTCAACCATTCACTTCCTTTCTTATACACAAGTACAAGTATCGATCAAGGAACTCAATCTTCCCGATCCTCTGATTCATAATCAAATGTGCTGTTCATACAAAAGAATATCAATTGCTACAGCTCTGCTGTCAAGTTGATCTTCAGAAATTAATACCAAGAGAAGAGGAGAGAAGCACCAATTTTAATCTAAGACCCAACGACTTTGCGACTACCTACCTGCCTATCAACCTTGAAGCTTGCCGTTCATCACACCCAGTTCTTGCATCATCCTAGAGAAGTTGTTATTGCGCATATTGCTTTCACGCTTCTTGACTCGAAATCATGAATTATGTTACTTTCAACCAGGACTACAGCTGCCTGGCAGTTGGTTGGTATTCTATCTTATCCAGCACCGCTATCTACTAATGCGTGCTTCTTTATCAGGAACTGCCAAAGGCTTTCGAATATACCATACCGAACCATTCTCGAAGATATTTACGGGGGACAATGAGAATGTAACTATAATTGAGATGCTCTTCTCAACGTCATTGGTGGCCATCAAGCAGTCACCCAGACATATTGTAATTCAGAACACCAAGGTATGGATTGTTATCAATGACCCAATTATTTGTACTTGGCGCTCCGAGAATTGCATGTACTGACGTTTCTTTACAACACAGAGAGGCACGGTCATATGCGAACTCACATTCCCATCTGCCGTTTTGGCAGTACGGCTGAATCGAAAACGATTTGCCGTGTTGTTAGAAGAGGAAATATATTTATACGATATTCAGAACATGGGCCTACTGTACACGATTTCTACATCAGCGAACCCTAACGCCATATGCGCGCTATCTGCTTCATCCGAGAACTGTTATTTGGCATATCCATTACCAAAGCCCAGGGAAGAGACGGGAGATAAGAGGCCTGCCCATGCACCACCCCTTTCACCATATGTTGCACCGACATCTGGAGAAGTCCTGATATTCGATGCAAAGTCATTGAAGGCTGTTAACGTGATTGAGGCACATCGGGCGCCACTATCGTGTATTGCACTTAACAATGATGGGACTTTGCTGGCAACAGCGTCAGAAACAGGAACAATTATTAGAGTCTTCTCAGTACCAGATGGCCAGAAACTCTACCAATTTCGACGAGGCACATACCCATCAACAATCTTCAGTCTGTCATTCAATATGAGCTCTACACTGCTCTGTTGCTCTTCAAATTCGGATACGATCCATATATTCCGGCTTGGCGGGCCTGTTACGGGAATGCCGGAATCACCACGGTCTCCAAGTGATAAAGATAAATGGAGACGGTCCCGGAGTTTTGACAGCGACAATGGATCCCCTCCAACTGGCACTTCACCTGGTAGCGAAATGGCAGATGTCCCAGTCGAAAAAGCTAAGCCTAGCGGGACTTTTGGGAGCATAATCAGGAGATCATCTCAAATGATGGGTAAAAGTGTTGCCGGAGTTGTTGGAGGATACTTACCGAAAGGTGTCACCGAAATGTGGGAACCGGCGCGTGATTTTGCTTTCATCAAACTACCAAAAGGAGGACTTGGAGCTCCGCCTCGGACTGGTCCACTGAAAAGTGTTGTGGCAATGAGTAGCAGTAGTCCCCAAGTGATGGTGGTGACAAGTGATGGAGGCTTTTTCATTTATAGCATAGACATGGAGACTGGAGGAGAGGGAGTTTTGGTCAAGCAGTATTCGTAAGTAACAGCCTTGTATTGAGCTACACATCTGACCAACCGAGCAGTGTTCTTGAAGGCGAAGACAGTCTACAGCCGCAAGTTAACTACGTGAGCTACCGTCCTTAGAGGAGGGTGTATACTTGGAAGGCGTTTTTGTGGCGATTTTAGCGGTTTACTCTTACTTTTAGTCTTTGTGAAGCTTTCGGCATCATGTTAGGTGTTCCTGGTTAGTCGTTTTCGGTACATGGAGGGCTCGTTGACCAAGCTTACGAGCCGTCTCATCCCATTGAGCATAACAAACAGCATAACAATCAATGACAAATAACATTAAGAACCCAATTAGTTCTCATGCCATGCTATTCCTTCTTTATGCCCGATGGCAGATGTTGTCTACCGGCCAAATACAGTAGAGACTTGAATTTTAAATGCAAAGGAACATTGTAATTAATCTCCATATGTGCAGTGGCGACGTACAACCAACTTTACCTAGGCTGTACCTGGCTGTACCTGGCTGGACTGTATATTATCTGTTTGGGTGTTTTCGCCCGAGAAGGATTCGGTGATTAGCATGGGTTATGCTGCATGAAATCTGAATTGTTGACGGATATGGCAGGAGACTCATTCCTTCGTGCCTGTCTGTCTGTCTATCTGTCTGTCTGTCTGTCTGTGCTAGTGTATCTCTGTGTGTATGTAAAGATGTATTTATATCCCTACAAGCAGAATCCACATACCCAGGACCAGAACCGTGTGTCCCCAGATTATTTCATGTCCAAGGGATTCATGGATGCCATAGGAGATGTGGCTGAGGTAAGATTGGATGAGATGAGATGAGATGAAATGGGATGAGATAAATGAAATGAAATGCGATGAATTGAAGCGCATCGTAAATGGATCTGTACACCAGATCGCGTTTCAAGAAGGCACACATGGACGAATGTAGGTCCGGTACCTTACAGGAATGCCCAGATGGTCAAACTGTAGATGGATGGGTGTGGTGGGCAGAGTGGAGATGGCGGATTGCGGACTTGAAAGACTTGGTGGCGGCGATGGGCTGGGAGGGTATTGTGGTAATGGTTGCAGCAGAATGTGAATCCTTTCGTTTAGCTTTGGATGATCATTTGGTGTCGGGTGAAGATTATGTTGGCCCCAAAAGAGTTTCACCGCACAGAGAGGCACGTTGGATTGTTCAGATGGACAGACAGATGTCATATTCGGTTCGGCTCTGTTATCCGGGAAATCTCTTTCTCTGTAACGTTAGGGCGATGTGGGTGTTATTCTTGGATTTCTGCACAAGTGGTGATATGTAGGTACAGAGTAACATTGGAGTCGTTGTTTCGAATCCTTCTGTGTGTGGGTGATGAGATGGGGGATCTTTGGATCGGGGTGGGTTTGATTGGATGGGGGTTTTTTCGTTGCAGGTTCATTTTTAGAATCGGAGGTTAGTCAAAGTATATCATATTGTTGATGATGATGTTCATATCATGTATGTGATGTTGCATTTACTGTAGGGGAGGATTTTCAGGGTTGGTGGAAGGGGATGGAAGCCCCACCGTGGATGGTCTTGGTGAAATACCACCAGATGGAGTTTTGAAATGGGAAAAAGTAATGACGATGATGGTGGTGGTGACGATGATGCTGATGCTGCTGATGATGATGATGCTGCTGCTGCTGCTGATGCTGCTGATCGTTATATGTAGAAAATGACGATTAGATGATTCTATCTCGTAGTTCCTGCATGATTTTCCTGCTTATCCGGGATATGGGGGCTCGTTTACATAATGTTCGAGCACACAGTATTGCTCAGAGGCTGACTTTTACGCGAAGTCTGCCTTGAGGAAGGCAGATTTCACATTTCACACTTCACACTTCACACTTCACAGTAACCTTATCGAAGAATGGAATAAGAGTCATCGAGTAAACGGTGGGGAGGGGTGGATCATCGTTAGAAGCATCTGATCATCTCGAGTCTACTATTCTCGACTTCGCGAAGAACTCACCGGCCGCCAGGGCCGAGATCACTTCGAATAGAACATCATAGACGAAACTCAAATGCATCATTGATAAATATAGATGGATATTTTCATTACTCCTAATCAAGGAAATATGCATAGCAAGGAGGGGTTTTCACGTACAATTACCTTTTGTACATACATGACATGATAATCGACCCAGAGGGAGGAGAAACATCGCTTCTCAAGACCACATTCAAGTCACAACCTCTGATGAACCTAAAACTTGGTTTCCCTCTTTTATCTTCCCCATCATTTAATGAAATGATATTTTGTGCTTTCTGGCTTTCTGGTCGGTCAGGTTTGAAGAACGTCAGGGATCTAAGCGCTGTCGCTGGAAAGAACTATCCGGCTATAACTTGTAAGCCGTTTTTAACCTATAAGATCTATTTGGATCGAATGCTACAAGGGTTAAATTCCAGTCATGACAGCTAGGGTATAGTAATAGATTGGTAAAGTATACGGAGTAGATGTGCATCTTTATTTTCGGGTAACACAGGCATCCGATACAATTTCTTGTCGTTTTATCTTATCCACAAGATGATGTGTGTGGTTGTTTGAAACGAGATCGACTTACTGCAATGCCCGAAAGAGTGCGAGTGAGAGTGAGAGTGAGAGTGACTGAGAGAGTGTGTGAGTGTGTGAGTGTGTGAGTGTGAGAGTGTGTGTGAGGGTTCTTGATGCTGTCATGTTGACTCGCTTGTTATTCATCATCGATCTATTACATGCGGTACGTCGAATCGGGATATTTCCACAAATGGAATTAGATGAGCCGGTGAGCAGATGAAATGAGCTTCTAAATGTTGGATTTTAGATCATTATGAATGTGGCACTTACCGGCCAGTTCTTACATATGGGTCGAAATTGATCACTATTACTAATAAGTGGAAAACCACTATATATTTGTATATCGGATCAACAGCCCTTTTTTTAATAAAGTGAGGTACGAACATTAAAGTTATATGTATCCATCCGCTCCCAAAAAGATCTACATGCTTGTTGTTAGTCTAGACCAAAAACTCGCACGGTTGATAATTAGATTGACCGGCTAGAAAGCGGGAACAGCTGGCTCGCCCTATGAACTCGGTTGTAAATTTTGCACTTCCAACTGGATCACAAATACGAACATACGGACCCAAGTATTTGGGAGGAAGGGAAGCCAAGGGAACGAAAATGTATCATTCTGTCGCATAAATGAATGGGATCAGGAGGAGAGCAAATAGGCAAAGAGCTAGCTGTGTGATGCAACAACAATCTGCAAATCGTTACAAATGGAGATGATGGAGTGAAGGAGTGCGAAAGCGGATGGGATATAATATTTTGATAGTTGTACAGCCCAAACCGGTCTAAGCCTTCTCATGCACTGATCAACTACATCAACTACACCCACAAGTCAACGTAAACGAGCTGTTCAACCCCCATTTCAACGGGTACCTTGACTGTGTGAGTGGGAGGCCAAAAGACACAGCCATAAAGGGTCATGCCCGGTACCATGTCACCTACAAAACACCAGTGGCTCAAGTGGCCTCATATTTCAATGAGTTTGATTACAGCTAAACCAGAAATGGAAAATCTAATGCTGCTTCAAATCTTGGTACTGTCTAATATTCTGAAATCTTGCTAACACGGGAGAGAACAAAGGTAGCAGAGATCCATGGATGACAGAGATAGCAGAGATAGAGTGTATCCCCCCACAAGGCAGGCAGCCGAATCTATGACTATTTTATGACGAAAATATCAATATTGACGACGACTTGATGGGCCCAAGAATGACAACCAAAGCAAGCAAGTAGAAGTAAAAAAAACTAATCGACCATAACCCGGATCGATAGACCGACCGACCTATTTAATCAGGCATTTTTCTTATGCCGTAAGATTTGCATCCATCATTTTTCCCATTTTCATACATCTGACCAGAATCCAATGCGGGTCTAAAATATTTGGCCCACTCAGATATTCTTAGCCCACTGATTGATATGAGGACTTTCTGGCGGCATGAGTACCGTACAGCCCTGAACCCTTAATAGTCCACAGGTAGTTGTTGTTATCTGAGCCATTCTTCCTACTGGTCTGTGTTGACAGCCGTTTTTTCTTATACCGGTGAGCTTCGTACGTCGCTACTGATCTATTCGAGGCTGAGCGATGCAGCATTTCAATCATCATCTGATATTTGATTTGAGAAGTCTTGAACGATTGATCGAAAAAAGCAAGACTTGTCTGATATGAATTCCCGAACTGCGGGTAAATTAGTTTTTTGGCGCGTCAAAACAATACCACCTAGCTAGCTACCACCTACTCCGTACCTA
This sequence comes from Monilinia fructicola, assembly GCA_008692225.1. Lineage (NCBI taxonomy): Eukaryota > Fungi > Ascomycota > Leotiomycetes > Helotiales > Sclerotiniaceae > Monilinia > Monilinia fructicola. The sequence goes on along the minus strand of VICG01000013.1, from coordinate 1,541,874 downwards.
CCTACCTAGCTAGCCACTACTACCTACTACTACTACCTACTACCTACTACCTACTACCTACTACCTACTACCTACTACCTACTACTACCTACCTACCTACCTACCTACCTACCTACCTACCTACCTGCCTATCTACCTGCCTATCTACCTATCTACCTAGTACCTAGTAGTTCTAGTAATTCTAGTAATTCTAGTAGTTCTAGTAGTTCTAGTAGTTCTAAGTGGACTCTGAACGAAAAGCAAGCGAAGGGGATAGTGGGGAAATAAAAGAAATCATAAGCTTTCAAACACTAAAACGGCCACTAATCAAGTGTAACAAGTAGTACCTTTTTTTTTCAGCGCGTTTGCTAGTGTACAGTAATCCAACACGTTTAACCCCTAAAAAAGATTATGTCCCTCAACTGCTAATCACATTATCAGGTCAATAGCAAAGGCTACTCGTCCATTTGTATGATCAATATCGGAATCCTATACTGGGCTCAAGTATTAGCTTGTATACAAGGTAGGTCGCGATCACTTATAACGTGCTATTCAACAGGGCAACCATGTTATCTGCTCTAGACAAAGTTCCGGTACATCATACATCCCGGATATCTACGACCGACTCACGAAGTGCCTCGTATGGATATTCGGCATGGATAAAGATGAGACTCAGAGACCCCTACCTAGATGTCTATGGGTTACTCGCGAATTATCTAGATTCAAGTGTGATGCCGTACTGGAAATCCTTGCGGACTGGAAACTCATCATCAAATGGTCAAAAATATACCAATATTTGAATATCGCCAGTTGTGTCGACAGGCTCAGCAGTTTGAACGAGATCGAATTACGAGATCGTCTAGAAAGAATGCTAATATCGTGCCGACGCCAATCAATCTCGGATGTGTCTGACAGCAATGACGAGGCTTAGCCTTCTATTTTGTATCCTGCCTTAAGACCCCAAAGCAAATAGACTATCTAAGTTTGCTCTAAAACATCAAGTATAGCAAATCGAAGCGCTATCTTGCAGATTACCTGTTGGAAAATATCATATTAATCCAATCAGATGCACTTTACCTATTCAGCTACAGCTTCTGATGGTCAGCTTTTCTAAATGAGAGTCTCGAAAAAATACAGTCATTCTGGTTACACTAACATTTGACCTGATCTATACAACTCCCTCTTCCCCATATTACTTACTCTCCACTCTTAACCTAATTCAATTTACTTGCTTGCCATTATAAGAAACGAGAACCAACACTGTATCCTTGCTTGGGTACGGGTAGCATTTACCTTTAGGTCGGATCTCGACCAGTGCGTCTCCTGCAGTTGGCTTATATGACAGGGTTCCACAGATTTGAATACCCATGGTGCTCACCCCCTGTTACGTCTGTTATGCTACCAACTTAGACTGCCGCGACCCTGGTAAGTAACAGGATTCCATTAGACTCACTATGTTTATATATCTTTATTTGAATAGAAAGACAACCCTTGAAATCTGCCTTGCAATACTTAGATGCCCGTGGCCTTCCTTTCTCTTCCTCGAAAGGACAAGAAATATACAACTCATTTACCACTCTACATCCTTCACTCTTCCAAGTGTCCGAAGTTCAGCTATTCTTGTAGCTTTCATACTCCATCTTCAACCTTCTCCTCCTGTTGGATATCACCCATACAACTTCTGATTCCTTCAGGTTCATCTTCGCCACCGTCTAGGTCCTCGTTCTGCAGTTATCGCCTCAGTTTCTGTACGAAATATCACATCACATTTCTGGGATCTTACTACACATCTCCAAGACGTGATCTACCAGTCCCCAACGCCATCAGCCATCAGACATCACTCAAGTCACACTTCTAGCCCCCAACTATTACATTAGTTACTTGTCCTCCCATCATATTTGTACTTCTCCTTAACTTTCTTCTCACTTCTTATAAACAACATGGAGTTGACCCCTCAATCCACTCGTTCCCCAACGCCGCCTTTCTCATTCTCAGGCAACTCAACAGCCACTTTTTGAATATCCTTCACCGGCTCAAAGTGACTCAAGGTACATGTCGACGGATTCTATTCAAGGCCTGGGACTCTATTCTTGCTCCATGTCGGGATCCCCTCCAGCAATGGAGCATCAGGATGCGAGCTCGGAGTCAGGAGGCCCATCTTCTGTAGCCATCAGCACCTGGGCAGATAGCCGTAACATACCTAGGTCATCGATGTCAACGCCCAACATCCTCTCCGCGGAGTATGATCCTTTTGCCTCCTATAATCCAGCGGTATCAGCTCCCTTCACCACTGATATATATACTACGTCCCAAACTGCCGAAATTCCCATTCTTCCAGCTTCTCCACTCCCGTCTAGCAATACCTCTCATCGCTCTTCACTCTCTTCCGTTCCACCTTCAGAAGTATTTACCCAATCTGGATCGATACCTTCTTACACACCACGCATCAAAATGGAAGACCATTCGGAATATGCTCCAAGTGGCGATTCTTTCACATTAGGCTCCCCCCACATAATCACACATCATTTGTGAGTGGAGCAAATACCTACCCAGGGACCCTCGAAACATCATACTACGATCAATCCCCATGGGCACAAAAAGTTGAATACACCTCCACCGACTTGCCACCATTCTCTGCTCTACAGATTCCAGCTTATGATAGACGATCCGAGAGTCAGGATAGATCGCTTTCACAAGATCTTCGTCGTCCAAGTGTAGTAGCACGGACCAGAGGGCCTCGAAAGCTCACCACCAAGGAAGATGCAAACTTCCAGTGTCGTGTCAAAGGATGCGGGAAGCTCTTTGGCCGTAGCTACAATTACAAGGCTCATATGGAAACTCATGATGCGGATCGAGAGTATCCATTTCCATGTACCGTGGATAACTGCACCAAGAAATTTGTCCGAAAGACAGATCTTCAACGTCACAACCAAAGTGTTCATATGAAGCAACGAAATCATAAATGTGATTATTGCAGCAGGTTCTTTGCAAGAAAAGATACACTTCGAAGGTGCGCTTTTACCCTATTCTAAATTCTTACTCTCACACCCATACTGATAACTACAATAGACATATGGAGGATGGCTGTTCGAAACGATTCGACATCGAAACCGTTGATTTCAGACCTCAAAATTATGCTATAGACAACAATCCATTGAATCAACTAAAGCTAGTACTCCCACCTCACCAGGAGCAGATGGGACGAAATCCGTCTTACCTTCAAAACTCCCATTATTCACCGCCCCTACACAACGGGGGCTCCACTCACGCTCACGATGCTATGATCAGTCCTCTCACATCAGTCTCTCTTCAGGGGCTCCGTATCTCGAGAGACATGAGTATATAACGACGGGCGCTGAACATCATAATCAAGAGCCTGTGTGGAGCGGCTAGTCGATTTCGCTACTCTACTATTTTGGTGCGGGGAGGGGGGACACTTGGGAGTAATCGCGACGAGAAGTATACCATGGGCATAAAAAATCTCCGAGGGGTTCGAGGATTGTTTCATATCATTTTCATTTTCATTACACACGATGTTGCAAATATCACAATACGAAAAGCATTCTATTGTTCCATGATTCAGCGCTTCGGTTCAGGGTTCATCAGTCATTATCTCATCACTCATGAATTATTCCAGAAAAAAACCGACGTGCATACGCATCCCTACAAACCCGTCAGATGTCAGCACGAACCTGCGTTGTCGGTATCGTATCGTATTACCGCACAACCCGTCACGCATGCACACCACTACACTAAATGTGCTTCCGGCTCATATCCATAAAACACATTTCTACATACGTCAAAGTTTGGTAGATTGGGGGCCGCTGATGGTTCCACAATCGGATGTATAAATGCACGACCGCACGAATTCGAATGCGAGATTGAGAGATGATGCTGGCTGCTCGTTCCCGCATCCATTGGGAAGTGCGGACGCGAGACTGCCCGCCTTGCATTGCATCGATCCAACTGTTCTTTTTCCTTTCTATATTTCTGGAATCTTACCTTGATGTATTGTTTGTGTTGCCTTGCGTTGCGATAGTACTCGGTGTCTTTTTTGTGTTTGGATTTTCAGTCGTCTTGCTTTGCGATTTTGCGAAAATCCGATCGAGTGGATTCGAACCTCGGTCGCGCCGAATATCAATTATCACATGTACTTTTACAAACTGTTGGGGATTTGTTTGGGAGTTTGCATCGAGATCAACCGATCGATTCATTGTTTGGATTTTTTATTTCTATTTCCTCTTCTGGCCATTTGGGTTATACATTTTGCTTTTATTTTATCTTTTTGTCTAGTTTTATATATATTTCCTTCATCGTACGAATACCTTTTGTTCACTCTTCAATCCCTCCTTCAGCGGGATACAACATCACACAAACGGTTGGTCGGCACTGGGAAGGAAGGGCTTGAATGGATGGGTGGGGTGGAAGAAAACGGGCTTGGGCTTGGACTCGGGCTTTTGTGGGCAAGGACAAGGTCAAGCATTTGGGAGCATGAGCGATGGACGGAAAAGAAATGACTTTGGACGGCAGGCTGGTAAATATGGATTTGGGTTACTGGAATAGGAATGGATTCATGAATTTCTGGACTTCATCAAATCTACATCTTTCAATTTTGATTTGTCTTTCTTTGACGTATATATGAATCAAAGCTGAGTTATATGATGCGATATTAGTACGCTACAGAGAGATTTTCACTACCCCGTCTTGTATTTGTTTTTGTTACGCAAAGATTCGGTGAAGGGGAAGGCGCTTGACAAGCGAGTCGATCATTCATATTGATGCTTGACGAATTAAAATTCTGGGAATACAATGCCGTTTGCACAGACTAGAATAGATGGGATGAATTCATACCCGAATGAATGGAATTACTCAGTATTTGCAAAATTATCTATCTGCCTGCCTTGTCCGAACACCCTGATCAACTCGAGCAGCCCTTTGCGAATTTTTGGGGGTTCCCTCATAACGTGCATATTTTCTATTCATTTCTTCCGGATTTGTATGGCAAATTTGGGAGTTTCTACTTCGGCATCTCGAATTTTCCATTGGTAGATAGATACATTGTGATGGAGTCTCGAAATCTCGAGATATCATTGGACACGTCGTGAAATCCCAATTGGGATGACGAGCCCGAATTTGGAATTCCATTCACATGACGGGAGAGAAATATTTGTATTCTTGTATCGAGGTGCTGGTCAGAAGCTTGGACTTATTCGATGTAAATTGGATGTAAATTGGATGTAAATTAGCTGATTGGCTCCGCAAGGCTTAATTAATGGCAGGGTGGTCACTGCTGCTTAGAAGGCCCGCTGGGCAAATTTCACTTTGGATGTGATTAAGGCGGCAGGTACGAGGTGAGGCTACTACTGTAATGCTGATTGATATGATGGGGCTAGTGGGTTTGGACTTACAAAGAAATGGTCCGGAAGAATGTGAATAGGTACAGTAGGCCATGAATATATGAATGGTAGGGTAGGGATGAAGATGCGTGTAAGAAAGGGAGAACATTGTGCCGGGTTGACGGGCTGGGTTGGAGAGTGTATGCTAAGCGAGTGTGACAGGGGTGAGCTGCCGGGGATGAACAGAGGTACTTGCCGCATGTAGGAAGTAGATGTATGTATGTGTGACTTGATGAGATAGGGGAAGTAGCAACAAAGTATTAAAGGGGAATTATTGGAAAGGGACTAGAGTGCATGGAGAAGGTAAGAAGAGGAATCAGGGTGCATCCCCTTCTCCTTGTGGTAATCATACGTTTTTTGGGCTTTGATGGCTGCTTGCAAGGTATCGATTGTAAATCTACTATCTAAATATCAATACCGCTGAGATGGATAGGCCGTCTATTGGCTGGAAGACCGAGTTGTTGGTTGGGAGAAAGATGGTTATTGGCCGGAAGGCTGAAAATTCAAATAGGCTGCATACATAATATATATAAGATACCCTTGCCTCTCGGAAGGCCCAAATGTTAACCCACAATGAGAACCGGCCCGGATTGAGATAGAGTGGATGGCTGGTGCGCGTATTCCGGACAAGGTAGAACCCGACTCTTAACCGCGCGCGCGTCTCATCCCATGATATTGATGTATGTGTTGTCTTTCGATTTGTTAGGCATTATCAAATGTTGGTTCTACTGCTGCCCCTCGGCATGATGTATTCCAGCTGACAATGCCAATCTTTGACATATTGGGACGATGTAGACAGAATGGGTTGGTCCGGCGGGAATTTCGCCTGAATATATGAGGCTAATAGTAATACCAGCAAATGAGATTTGAGCCGGGATCTTCCAAAATGTATGCACAAGGGAAGAACCGAAGTCATTCATAATCATGACCCATGAGTTTACCAAAATACGCATACATGATGCATGTGCATCCGTTACATTCTAACCCCGTCTCTTGCTTGTCATGCTCGTGGCAACGCTGTCCAATGTTCCTGTTTGTTAAGATGATCGCGTACTTCGCTTCGGTGACTGGGGTTGCATTTATTCACAGCACTGAAATGGGATGGTACATCGAGTACTGTGAACAATGCCATTTTTGTGTCACCCAATCATTGATCGAAAGTTTCAGAGGCTTTTGAAACAAACGAGCATGAGGGCTGAAATCATGATTATATAAGCCGAGGAGCCATCGATCCCGCGACGGATGGCACGGCAGTGATACGCCTCTAAATGGCGGCTACGTATATCCACTAAGAGCATCTCGCCTAGTAGAGTTTAATATTACGATAGACGCTTTGAATATCCTTACGAGATCGTTGGTACCTCTTGTTAATCTTATCTGAGCTTGTTTTTCCCTTTTAAAGTTGGAAATAACATTGGGAATAACATCCATGATATTCTGGACGATAGTGGAGAATCTCAAAGGGATGCTGGGATATATCGCAATCGATAGTGGCAAGTGTAAAAAAACAAGGGCAATAGAATCTTGGATGAGGGTCAAATCGTGATCGTACAGTGAGAATGACGAGGACGAGGACGAGGATCAGGGACATAGCTTGGTAAGAGGAATGTAACTTAATTCTTCTATTCGCGACTGTCACCTCGATGTTCTCTGCTCAAACACCCCTCCCCCTCGCCACCGAGTAGTGAAAGGCTCCAGGAGTGATATACGAGGTCCCTGCGGATGGATACAGTACTTCTTGGTAGCTCCCTTGTGATAGGTACCGTCAGATACTGCAAAAATACCCAACTTCGGTGTGCAGCTTGCAGCATCTATGTGTACAAATTTGGTATCATAGCGAATGCCAAAAACAGGATGCGAATAATCCGAATCCATGGAATATTGTCTTGGCCAACCTCATAAGAACGTATTAGCAAGCAATCTCATGAAATGGTAAGCTATTTTTCACCCACAGTTCCTGATATCATGTCATATCTCCTGATGATTTGTTCGAAATAGCAGGTGTGTATGCTTGAAATGTGTGAAATATGTAAAGATGTACATGATTCTTACAAGTCTTACTGAAATGCCGGAGTAATTGTTCCCCGACGCTATTAAGCGGACAAACACGACTCAAATTGAAGTTATCTCCGTTCTAATGCTACTTTAACCATATCCCATCCCATGATTTCGTCTCATTCCAACCACATTATTACATGATATCACATTACATTTCTATTATTATACATGTATACATACATACATACACACCTTTTTCTGCTATTGTGGACCCCTTACGGTTTACCCTACCCTCGCATTGACTGGTCATCTAATCCTTGCCATGCATTGAGTGCTTCGATTCTATGTTATTAGCATGTTGGAAAACTATCACAGGATGACTTCTTGTTGGTCCAATCTACGAATGATCATGTAAGCGGCGATGTTGTATGTGGGGAGTCCGAGAGGTCCCACACGATTACAAGCCAACGGCAGTTGTCTGATTCGCACAATAACAATGTCTATACGGAGGAGTAATCTGCTACAGTAGCCAAAGCTGACTGCCATCTCATGTCATCTCATCTCATCTAATCTAGAATGTGGACTAGATTCTATGATCCATGATTCAAGCCAACAGCCCCATTGTCATCTTACGGGCCCCCAGCATGATCATCTCCCAGCCTTACACAGCCCTTGATGCTGTGTGTGTTCTCCACAAACAAGTACCCGTGAACACCACAATCTTCCACTTACGATCAAGTGTTAGAATGCGGCAGCGCAAGCGGCATAAAGGTCTTCAGATGATCGTTTCATGTTTCGACATAGCCCCCAGAAAATCAATTTCTTTTTCTTATTTACTTGTCATACATTTGTCTGTCATACATTTATCTACTTGGGTCTCTTCGTACACTAAAAAGTACTAAAAACACGGTTTAAGAAAACGTGGGTGACACGCTGTGGTTATGCTGCAAGGTGAAGAACCTGGTCAGCCCTCCAAAGGTGGTGGGAGTGGAAAGCCACCAAAATCCACCAATATTCATTCAGCCTCCATCATGCCCATTGCACCTATCATATCTTTCACTTATCATTGGTTCCTTCAATAATTTCTTCTTCAAGTTCGTTGTCATCAAGCATCGATCATCAAGTCCACCTTGGCTTGCTTTAGCTCTGTAGTAGTGCATTCACGGATGGGCTACCTGCAGATCTCCCCTTGTTCATCATAGGACGATAGCTATTCTTGTCAATAAACTCTATATCCAAAACCTTCAACCAAATCACCACGCTTTCCTAAAAATAATCTTCGGAGTTGAAGCTCTTTTGGAATTCTTCAACGAGTCTTTGAATTTCGGAACAAGGTCAATTAGAGGGGCGTAGAACTCTAAGACTGCCTCCACCAAAGACTTCACAGCATCGTCCCGTTCCGCGAGGCACAGCCTGGAAACATTATGACAGTAGAATCTGTGGTATCCGCACCACATGCTGTTCTAGTGCTTGCGCATCTTCAGCGCTTAACATATCTTGCCAAGTGAAGCAGCGCGGCAAGTCAAACAAGACCTTTGGGCATCATGCAGTGGGTCGAACACTTTCTCGCACCCTCAATCGTATATGTAAGTGTTGGTGTGCATCCATATTTGACCCCTGGGTGCGTTCGAATACCAATGGAAAATTTACATTTTGCAAAAAAAATTTGGCCCCAAAAGGATTCCCTTTCAAGAATGTCTGATTAGTTGGTTTGGACGAGAAGGGGCCTTCCAATTCCGTCTTTCGAGAGAAGCGTTGCCCAATAGGAGCTCAGTTTGATACTGTGGCCTCCTTGAATCCCCGAGGATTATCTGCCCTTGGGAAAGTTTCAGCCAGTTCTCATCTTGGAATTATCGACAGGGCTTCAAGCCTAATTCGGGCCTTGGAGATTACTGTCTCTGACAAATATTACCAAAATTCTCGGCTTATTGCCTATTCTGTCATGTGAACTTGATTCGACGCAATGAGGGATCAAAGAAAGACGTTGCGTAACAATCCTTGGGCGAGCTACCCTCGATAGAAGGTTGCTCTTGCCTTAAAATGATTTGCTTGGTGGCAGACGTGGCTCTATCAGTGATTTGACGCCACCAGGAGTGCATGAAGATTTTTTTATACGACCAATAACAGATTGAACGAAAACTTTCTCGATTATCTCGAGTTCATCACCCGAAGGATCTCTTATCAAGCGACCTGCAGCAATTAATTCCTCCTGTGCATACAACCCGAGTGACTTTTCGCCACCATTGATTGCATGCTTCCCCATCTCAAGCCTTGCAACGGCCTTGCGCCTGCGGCCTATCATCCATCCCTTCACATATACTTTGAGAATTTACATCAAAAATTGTGCCCCGGCCTGCAATCCTCCATGTCAAAGTACCCTGTAATTTAATTCACTTTCACTTTGCTGGGGATAGACTTTTCAGACTCAAGAGCTACTGCATTGGGGTCACCGATGTCACCGGTGAGGTTATTCGATAGGTTGATATAGTCGCGAGGAGAAGGAAGAGAAAAACTCCGAGGCGCCTCATACGCACGTCCAATACTATCCCAATACTACCTACAAGACAAGAAGAGTAGCATCAACACATATGGTGCGATACAATTACTGCGAACCTAACACTGAAGTGCTTCAATTCTGCCCAGTCATGGTAAGGCCCTATCCGCCGATTACAAGATCATAGAAGATAACATCTGTACGACACCCGAATCGTAACGAGAGCGGAATGGATGCATGCCCATGTGATTGAAACGCAGTCTCCTGCATGGAGTATCGTGCTGGCTCATATCTAGGCTTCCAACAATGAATCTTGATTATCTATCGTTCACCGGGAAAGCACCGGAAACATCCCGGACTATCACTGAAGCTTTTCTGTATCAATCAAAAAGCGGCAACATAATGTGTTGTGGCCTCAATCGGTACTCGGATGTTGCCGCAATCTCCTGGCCCGAAAATAGGCAGTGAGACGCCCTGGGAGGCAGGAACCACAAGCCCCTTCATTTCGGGTAGGCACCCAGAATCATGAGCTGTACGATAGTTGTGCGTGAAAAAACAATTCTTGATGTGGATGTTATGAAGTTAAAAGTAGCACATCCCACTTCCTAGCACAATCACTCACAAACTTGTCATGTTCGCTTCCGTGAATTTGGCTCGAGGGAATAATGCGAGGTACGAGTGTTACGCTGACTTCTGCATCCTTCAGCAGAAGTTTCGGGTCCTTTGCTGCATAGTAAGTATTCTCCTAAACTTCTATAGGGTAGAATAGCGGGGAAGCATACGTTGGTTTCTGGTGTGAGCCTCGGGATTTACTGGCTTTTAGAAGCCCGGTCTCGGATTTTTGCTCGGCCATGGGTATTTCTTTTGAAGTTTATTACTTTGGTCTTCTTGCGGTCAGTCTTTTTTGTCGTCGTCGTAATGCAATGTCAGGAGTTGGAGATAATTACCCCGGCTCGTGATCTGTTGCCTAGAATGCGATAGCGAAAGCGAGGATGCTCGGGGAGGGAGTTGAGGGAATAGACTGAGCTTCTACAAACTTGCGTGGAGCTGCTCGTACGCTACCAGCTTTTCTTTTTTTTGTCCTGATTCATGAGCATGTGTTCTCAACTTGTGGACGTAGAAGCTAGATGTAAGTCGCCGTGCTGTGAGCCAAGCGAACCGAGTGGGGAGAAGATTTACAAATGCGAAGATCATGTTACCCTGACATTGATTGATGAAGGGATAACGTCGTCTTCAACTTAATTTCATCAAAACCATGCGTGTAAAACTATAGAGACAATCTTGAATTTAGCCATTTGTGTTTTCGTTCGTGCTGGGAGGCAATTTGGGATCACAAGGCTTCCTGGCATGTTAGAGATCAAGCTGAGAGGAAATCAGTCCTCGATGGCGTTGAAAAACTCGTCTTTGAAGACAGGAGAAGACTTGCAACTTCTCAACCTCTGGATTGAAAGTCTCACCCAACGAATTTGTGGCCGCCATCATAGACTCTGTTTTCATGTGCGTGGACCTTGGATTCATCGATTACAAGCAACTATTGCCACCTAGAATATTTCTCAATAAAAATTCAACACGATGTGATATGCTAATATACAATTCGATTGACCGTGTATTCATTTTGGAGGGGTGAAAGGCGCTCTAATTACTCCGTAGGCTAGCCAACTCGTCGAGGTTTGAATGATCAACAAGGAATCAACAAAGCTAATCAGAGTGTAAATTGAACACGATGCTCTTAAAAATCTACACCAAGACCAACCTTGAACAATAAAAAAGAGGGGACATATTATCAGAGAGACATGATCTCAGGAGTTGAACCACGACTACCTTCAACCAATCTCAACGCTGGAACTATGATCAAAAGCACGCCCTTACACATGTAACCAAGGTAGACTTCAACCGTTTAAAGCTAGGGGAGAACCAGAGGAATGGCTCTTCACAATATGATCCTAAGCCCAATTTCAACCGTCAATAGTCCAGACAGCTTTACAAGGGCGTCGATCGGACTTTGACAAAAGTTCTCTTCTTCTCCTCGTTTTGTATCTATGTGTATAATCAAGAAGCATCAAGTGAGACCAACCACGGAAGTTCGGAAGTCCAGCGACCCCCCCTCAAGGAACCGGCACGCACGCAACTGTCCAGATCCCACGAAGCGAATCTAGAGACGGAGGAAATCCGCCGACGCACCCATGAGCAGGAACGAGCAGAGCGCGCACAAGAAATACCCAAGTGCGTTTCAGGATATGGGAATGTAGGCAGGCCGCCATCAAGCAGGAAGGAGTCGGGGGATGGATTGAGCATGCTCGGACGGATTGATGTTGCGGGAGATGCCAGCCGCGCTTTCTACACCGAGGGTCGCGGTCGGGGAGATCGCGGATGGTGTTCCTGTCGCGTTGGTGGGGTTTTGGAGTTCTTTGACCCGCAAGCAAAGGTACTGCAGTTTATATGGCGTCCGTGAGGAGGCTAGACGTCACGGCTGATTTCGGTCCCTGTATCGTCGAGGAAGTTGGGATTACGGAACAAGGACACGGAACCCTCGTGCAGCCCGGTGATAATGCCAAAGTGCTTTATTCAAGTCTATCAAGGAATTAGCGGGCGAGTGAGAAAGCTGGGATGGTTAAAGATAATCATTGATCTCAATACACGAGAGCCAGTGTATTATTGCCGGCGCGAGCAAAAAGACGGTGAAAGAAATGGGCCTGTCGAAGGGGAGGTTTAAGCGACGGGGTGACGAGCGTGATAAATCGACAGGGGAAGGAACAGAGTGGAAGATAGAGTGGCTCAGCTAGAGCAGCCCTGCACAATATCTGCAAAACAATAACCGAGAAGAACTACCCTCACCTACGCGACAGCGTAGCTGCCGTAGCTCCCGAGAGAACAACCCCTTTCACATGCTCCCTTGCCGCCATACTCGTCCTGGGCAGATAGATGCCGACGTGAGCTTGAACATCACATCATTGCAGACCAAAGTGATCCGCCGGGTAGGTACCGCGTCCAACTCCCAGCCCTTCACCCATCCAACGATTGTACATCAAGCGACAGATGGACCTTCCCCACCAAGCGCATGGACAGCAGTATCGCACTGCGGATACAATCCTCGTCTCGATAGTGTGAATCTTCTTCGCATCCATTGCAAAGTCGCCGGTTTCCGGATGTATAAATCCAGTGGGCCAGTGAGCGAGGGAACTCATAAATTGTCGGGCAATAACTCCAACTCCCCCCTGAAGACGCCGGCTACAAGCTGGCATTTGCTCCATCATCCCTCCCATTGCCATAGCACGCATTGCAGCAATAATCCAAATGCAGACCACCACGTATCTATCGCTTTGTATCCAGAATCCATTCCAAGGTCACAAGAACCAAGACAAATCAATCTTCACACCATCCAAACCCTTCAGCGCAACACCAACCACGACATCGATCGACTGCAACTTCATCCTCACAAACAGCTGAACAATACAACACCGACCCTTCCTTTTATTCCATCCATCCATCCATCCATCCATCCATCCATCCATCCATCCATCCATCCATCCATCCATCCATCCATCCATCCATCCATCCATCCATCCATCCATCCATCCATCCATCCATCCATCCATCCATCCATCCATCCATCCATCCATCCATCCATCCATCCATCCATCCATCCATCATCATCATCAATCCATTGCCATCTTCCGCGAACGCAGATTCTATATAATAAATCCTCACTCAAAGCTAAAGAGGGATCGTTGTAATTTATCATACCCGAGTAGACATTAATCAAGATATCGAGATTTGATGGAGTAAAATATGCTTGCCAAAACCGTCTTGGAATTGATTGAGGCGATGATAGATAAAATGGCCGAACCACCAGATGAACCCATATTTCACAAATCAACGAGACACATGGAAAGACGAAAGAAAAAAGCACCCAGAGATTCAATACCCGACGGCAGAAGACAAAAATGGTAGGAATTTTATTTCTGCCCAAGAACGACGTCAGAAATCTAAGTTTCAGTTCTCTGTATAAAGGATCCCCCTCAAGATTCTCAAACATTCATACATCCAGCCTCATTCACTTCCATTCCTATACTAAAACTCACAACTTCTGGCCCAAGACTCAGAAGTTATCCTCCCAGCGCGCCAGCCAGCCAGCCATAACCAAAAATTCTTCTTACCTCCCTTCCATCTTTCGCCCTCTCTCTTCCCACAACTACGGACCAACATAAGATGTTGTTCCACCCCCGCTCCCACCAACAGGCATCGTAGTTCCAATTCCCATCCCATTCCCAGCATTAATTCCACCTTGTCCACGCTCCCCATGTTTCCCAACAGCCTTCTCGTACTTTATATTTCTTCTGCCGTTACTCTTATAATACAACATGACATCCGCGCCGCCTTTCCAGATATGTGCACGAAGGGTGGCTAGGGACATCGTTATGGGAAGTTTCTGATTCGGGGGTTTGTGGTTAATTTAATCTTTTCATCAGAGAGGGAAAATGACAAAACAAACCTGCTCATAACAATACAACTCCAAATAGTCCTCCGGTTTCATTTCCTCGGGCTTTGGCTGCTCACTTGCAGGTTCAATTCTCTCCGCAACATACGCCAAGATTTTCTTCACCCTCAACATGCGATTTGCATTTAGTCTCGCATTTCCATCTGAACCTGCGATGGATGGAAGGAGATCTTGATAGGGTTGAAGGATGAATGAGACTTTGACGGGATCTTTGAGTGGGATTTTGTTCTAATCGATTTGTTAGTTTGATATAACCCAAGAAAGACCATGGAAGAAAAGATACGAGAGGAGATACATACCTGCAGGAGTAGATCACCCAACCACATTGGTGCCCTCTTACCAATGATATCGGCGTCTTCGCCAACTGTCTCTACACTTCCTCTATACAGATCCTTAACACCACCACTAGTTTCCTCCTGAATAATAACCGTAGTCCCACCGGGGATTTTCAACACAGGCGTCTCATTGATTAAACTGGGTGTAATACCAGTCTCAACCTCTTGAGTTGGATTTTCTGCAATTAGTCTGTCGTATTCATTTCGAATCTTCTGTACAACCCCATTAAAATTATCTTCGACTTCTTTTTCAACTGGAATCTTGTCGCCAGCCTCAGAGGACTCCGATCCTTCGTCTATGGCTTTGTCTTTGGTGTCTTCTAATACAATCGGTTTATCCATGGTGGTAGAGGAAGAGCGTCCGAGTTTCTTGGTTCCAAAAGCCATCCCCTTGCGAAATTTCTTGCCGAATGATGTGCTGCTATCCTTGCCATTATTTTCCTTCTCGGGATCTAATGCTGGAGATTTAGGCACCTCTTGACTGTCGCTGGTTGTTACTGTTGGTTGTTTAGGAGGGTCGCTTGATATTGCTGAGTTTCCAAAGTAATCTGCCTTATCTGCTGAGCTTCGGCTTGCTTGTGATCCCCTCTTATCCAAAGGCCCACCATCCTCAGATACGAAAGGTAGATGACTTCCCGGTGCAGGAGTAGCGATGCCTATACCCATTCCAGGGGTTATGGCAGGATAAGGATTACCATTTGCTCGGGGAGTTGAGCTTCCTTGTTGATCCCAGGCAGTTGTCGGGGAATTGGGTATATTGATTGCGGACGATGGATTGGCTTCTTGTCTTGCTTTGACAGTTTCGTTGAGCTCGGTGCGGAAGGCTTGATCCTTCTTGATATGCTCATCAACTAGTCTAGAGAAAATGTACCGTAATATCCACTTCCCGAGATTGACTATACAAATCGTTAGCGCCAAGTGCTATCATTCCTCAAAACCAGGACTCACTCCTCTGATCTTCTTTAAACTCCACATCATCTTTGATTTCCAGTTCATCCGCATACATCTCTGCATCGAAACAGTTGTACTCCTCTAAAACGACAGCTAACCGACCAGTCCTAGTATCCAACGAACACCAAGGTGCCACGGCTTCCATAGTATTAACTTCCGGCTCGACATCTTCAAGATGGCATTTCCCAAAGGATTGGACAGGTATGCACTAAGCCATAAATTAGAACTCCGCTCATAGCTCCTAGATAGAATTTGCCTACCTTGAGCAGGTCCCATAACAGTACATCTCCAGCAGTATCCAGAGTCAAAACTCTCCTACGATCATTCAGTAGCTTGTGCTTCACAAGACCGTGCTGTCCCTCGATAGTTTCTTCAGGCAATGCATGAATTGGGACAATCAGTCCCAGATCCGGATCCAAAATTGGTTCAGAAGCTATCCTCCCACCGCTCGTAATCGAGAAATTGGCGACCGAATCCGAATCTCTCACGGTTGATGCCGGAAAGCTGGCCGTGTTTGAAATTCTCAGTATCGATTTGAGAGGAATCTCTTTCTTGGAATGTCCATTGATGACAGGAGGCAAAGCCCCCCTAGGTCTCGAAACCGAGCTAGAAGCACGATGACGTTGATAAGCGTCCGGTAATTGTATATCTGACCCGGTATCGACATCTGCCCAGCGATTGATAGAGGAACTGGACGTCGCCGTCCAAACGTGGCCCCCGGAGGCAATAACTCTGGTAACTCCATCATTCTCTTGCGCAAGCGCCAGCGAAATTCCATCATCTAATTCTCCCAATGTACCTCTGATGTCTGTCTTGGCCACTAATCCAGAGCGGTCACTACTGTAAAAAACGCCCAGCGATGGATCGTCGGAAAATAACGACCAAACGCTATCATTATGCATAGTGAGGGTATGCATGCATCTTCCAGCCGTCATACTCCACACTTTCACTGTCTGATCCGAACTCGCTGTCATAATCATGTCACCCGCTTCATTAATCAATATGTCCCTAACATTATCCGTATGGCCCACAAACTTTGTAATTCTCTTCCCAGTCCTCGAATCCCACAGTCGCACAATCGATTCCGGTCCTCCAGCCGCTAGTATGTGGCTCCCAGTACTCAACGCATAGACCGATCCCTTCTCAGAAGTATCCTCATCTCCTACTTCAATCTCGAGTTGTTTCCCGGCTCCATTCAGATCCCAGAGACAAATTCGTCGATCTAGTCCACCCGATGCAACCCAATTCGCTGCGCTGCCAGGGCTGGCTAGACACTTTACATAATCCGCATGTTGGCCAATGGTCACCGGCTCACTGTCCTTCTCTAATGGCCTCCAAATCCTCACAGTCAAATCGCTCGATGCGCTCACCAGCGCCGTATTATTTTGCGCAAGTACTACATCATTCACCCAATGCGTATGGGCTTGGGTTTGCGCTCTAAAGGTAGTGGCAGCTATAGGTTTGGATTCGGACGACGGTTCATCAAAAATATCCTCGTTGGATTCTTTCCGTCGCAGATCAAGATTTAAATCCCAGGCGCAGATAGCACCATCTCGGCCTCCTGAATACCTTTATCTTGTTAACCTATGCGCCCATCGATTGCTATGATTCCTGTCCACCGAATCGACCCGCACAAGACAAGACACAAGAAAGTAAAGCAAAAGGAAAGGAAAGGAAAGGAAAGGAAAGAAAATAAACAGTAACACAAGAACCGCAAACTCACAAAATCGATTGCTCGCTATCCACAGCCAAACCATTCACACCCAACCTATGTCCACCCGGGGAATTCGCCAGTGGCAAGACTATAATAACACAGACCCATTAATTAGCTTTCCAGCAATCTTTTATTGCTTTTCCCATAGCTCTTAGGAGAAGCAGACTGACATCATTCGAAATACGAGGGGAAGGGTAGGGCAATAGACATACCATAACTTATTCTCTGCCGTGCCTTCTTGGCCATCGCCATCTTATCTTGAAGAGTTTCCTCCTATCATTCGCCTGAGAAACAATGTATCTTGCCTTCCTTCTCTATGTATAATATTTGTAAGGCTCTTCTATGCAAATATTCATAAAGATAGAGACTCGTTTATAGTGCAAAGAAGATGGAGCGAACTACTTGCAGACGTATGTATGTACTCTGTATGTGTGTGTGTGTGTGTGTGTATGTATGGATGGATGTATGTATGTAGGATCAAGGTTAGAAGCGGGATTCGGTGTATTAAGTTTAGTGGGGATTCTAGAAGTATGAGCTGCAGTTTGTGGGGGGTAAGCATTTTAGCCGGGGGTACATATTGGATTGTATTGGATTGAATTGGATTGGATTAAAATGTCGGGTGATTCCAGGTTGTGATTATGATTGTAAAAACAGAAAGACATCTTAACCGTAAACAAATTATGATACTATCTAGGTACCTAGTATCAATACTGTCTGATCTTGGTTTTTACATTGTGATTGTATATACTTTACAGCTTTCGAATTATAATATATAGCCGAACAAGTAGATGATAATTCATTTTCTAACCCTTACCATTCATTTGACCTGCTAGTCTAGGTAGACAGACTTCCATCAGATGAATCTAAATTTTGAGATTATGCCCTCTTTGGCATACCCATATTGATCAATCACATATATTTATGTCTATCTTCCAAGTAATCTCATTCATCCAATGACCTTTGTTAACCCGGCTTTTCTTTCCTTGACCAAGACTCCATTTACCAAATAAATGCATTTGCAACCCTTCCAGCAACCAGCTAGCCAGCCTTATACAACACAGAATGGGTATCGTTCCTTGTTTCCTCCAAACTCCTGTCCCAAAAACACGTCACATTTCAAAAAACCCCCAGGCCCCAAGCAAAGTCTCCTCGGAAGCCTTTGTTAATGAGAAGGGCAGCAATATTCCTTCTCATCATCGCCATATCTGATCCACTATAACAATCGGGATGGATGCCCAGAGCAACACAGAGAGCGTTTGTACAGACGAATACTCCACAGTCAAAGCCATTCATCTGTACAGTACAACCAGTATTTGGCGTCTTCCATTCATCTTCCTTGTAGTCTGGGCCTAGTTGGAACTCCAGCCATCCCCGCATAAGCTTGATGAATGTATGTGAAGATCCTTGCAAACTATCAAAGTATTCAATAGTTCTAGCCATAGGTCGTACAACCCCAACAGTCCAATGGCTACCTCTGCAGATAGGAACAAATACAGTGTCAACCTGAAGTAAAGACGCTCCAGGGGCCTTCTTCCTGTTCATCAGACGCTGTGTGCTGCTTGGTCCCTTTTTATCCAGGTTCTCGTAAAAGAAACTGTTGTGCGCTATGAATTTGGGCACTTTTCCAACAGGTTCGCCGAAAGCTTGTGCCTCTGCTTTGGCGAACTCGTTTGCAGCCTCCACCACCCATTCAATATAGGTGTTGATAATCTCATCATTCAGCCACGAGCTTCTGCCAAGTAGTGTTCCAAAATCTTTGTAATGTAGTGGGGTTCCACCCTGCGATTCAGTAATCGGCAGATTGCCATTCTTTCGAGCACGATCCAAGGCTTCTCTTATGATACCCTCCCATTTTTCTTCCAAAGGATTTACTAAGCGGCCCGATGGATCTCGTCGCGTCAATCTGCGTTCCTTCGCAATTCGAATTTTTTCTTGCTTTTCCTTGAGTTTTCGCGCCTCAGCATTCCTCTTTATTTTCTCTTGAGCTCGCTTGGAGAGAGTAAATGGCGAACGCTTGGTTTCATCTGCATTATCATCATCTATAGTTAATAGATTGGCCAGACGCTCAGGTAAAGAACTCCCATCTTGGATCGTAGATATGCGTCTCTCTAGCCTCATCGGCTGGAGGCGTATGGGTGGAATTTTGGGCGAACGTGGTGATCGTAGACAATCTGCTATCGATTTCTGCTTTTCTTGTCCCACTTCGTCTTCATCGTCTGAAATGACAATGACCTCTGTTTCTACCAATTTTGCAGGAGTGCCAAAGGCTGGCGGAATCCATTGCGCATCAGCTCGCGCTCTCAATTCTTCTTCCGAAAGGCTCTTCGTCTGATCCATGCTTGTTGATGTATTCTGTCGGTGTTGACTTGAAGTTCTCCTGCGGGCGCTATTTTTCGATTTATTTCTTCGCCGCTTGATCGCACTAGACCCATTTTCTCTCGCTTCTGCCCTTTGAGTATGCCCATCCGCGGCTACTGTTCAAATCAGACTTAGTGATACTTGTAAATGATATGACGTATATGGTGATAACGCTCACCATCAATATTACTATAACTCATGTTGGTATACGATAAATCACCCCTCCTGCGAAACCATTCAAAAGTGCCCCAAAACCAGTCTTTTATAGTCTCCAACATTTCTTCTCCATGAATCGACTTGAAGAATCATTAGCTACTGGTAGCCGCATATTACTCTAACATTTTTTGAGTTGTTGAACATACCTCAATAACTTCTGTCGAATTGCGAGATAATTCTTGACTAGCTTTGCGTTTAAAACTGGTCATGGCGAGAAGAAGCTCTTGTATTGCTGGGATTATCCAACATTGAGAAACACTTGTATGTTTATGTTACCTTTCAGATGAGTGAAAGTAGTCCTGATGGATGTTGTTTGTTGATGTGTTGTTGCTGTTATTGTTGTTGTTTTTGTTGTTTTTGTTGTTTCTGGATGCTGATGTGGGTGGTGATGTGGATGGGCTATGAGGTTTGCGACAAATCAATGATGAAAGAACAATGGAAGAATTGGAGCTCTCTTAACCGATAGATGCTCCAGAGACTAGCCAGGTCCACAGGTATGTTGGATGGGCGATTTAAGGTTATATGGGGGGGGGACAAAGCTTTCCGTTCACTGGATGATACATGCCATGGGTGCCAAGCCCAAAAGGAAGAAAAGGAAAAGGAAAAGGAAAAGGAAAAAGAAAACCAGCCAGGATTGGATTGGAAGGTCTCCAGGGCTGTTTGTGTTACACTTACCTGTATATACTTAATACTTACTAGGTAGATACCTCCTATTATATTGGTATTGATATTGATACTAATCCTGATACTGATACTGATATTGATAGTGATATTAATATTGATACTAATCCTGATACTGATACTGATATTGTATATTCGTTAATAGTTAGCAATTAACAATTACAACAACATTGTTAGAAATAATTTCAATGCGGCAGTAGACGTAAAATCTCGGTTCCTTTCATTTCATTCCATTCTTATATTCATCATGTCTAAATTGCCTCGTATATATTCCAATAAATGCACCATGAGACACTTTAACCCAACTCCATTCTAAAACCCTTCATCATCATCATCAAATCGTACAATGAATGCCCATGCAATCGACCCTACAATGATGCTTTCGACTCCCCAAGTTTCTTCGAACAGAAAGCACCAAAATACTCATTCAGAGCATCAACAGTTGCGCTTCCCGTTTCCAAACCCACAACAATGCCGACATAACCATCTGGTCTCACAACTACCACACCCCCCTTCTCTTCATCCAATCCCATTTTGCTATGGCTCGATGCCTTGGAGTCGGGTACCATGCGATCCCAGATATCATCCGCATAGACATGATCAGCATATCTAGCCAAAGTCTTCGGAACATCTCGTGCAATTTCGATGTTTTGCCTTTTTTCGGCAAAGATGGTACAAAAGGTGAAGAAATGACTGTGAGGGTTGTGGCGTTCGTGATAAGATACTTGATCGATATCTGATCGCAAGTACGTGGAGAGGAATGAACCTTTCTTGGTGAGATTTTGTGCAAAATCATCCAGTGCTTGTTTAGTAGTCGCAGGCTTTCCTGCAAAAACGTATACTCGGAATGAACCATTGACGGGAATCTCTTGCTCAAGGTGAACGACGTTGGCATCGGTTACTCGTGTAACATTGGAGTTGGTAAGGATACGACCTGTGCGAAGCTTATTACCCTTTGGATTTATAACACTCGATTGTGCTGGATGAGACGAGGACCAGTTCAGGGAATTGGGATTATATGCAACTCCGTAGCCACTAGTAAATTCGCAGGACTCTTTGAATGTTTTGATGAATTCGTTTTCTTCTTCCGCAACCTTCGTGTTTTCGGCTCCTCGTTGTGTAGCTGCCTCAACGTCCTTGGCGGTTGGAGCCTTTTGTGAGAATAGAGCTGCGTATTTTGCATCAAAGTCCAAAAGGTTCTCGGCAACCTTCTTTCTTTCAGATTCGTATGAATGAAGAAGAGATCGATCGGCAAATCCCGATTCAACGTGGTGGATTTTCCAAGCGAGATTTTGGGCATCCAAGAATGCTGTATTCATTCCCTGTCCAGCTTTGGGCTGCTTCTTATTAGCCATTGTCATGATGGATGGATGTGCGCCGACTTACACTGTGGGTATGGCAGGCATCACCACCCATAAAAACTCTATGGTCAAGAGTGTATTTGTCCGCAATTCCTTGTCCGATTGGATACACAGAATACCATTCCACACGCTCCCACTCAATCTTATATGGTTGTAATATTCTCTTCGCGGAAGCCTGCACTTCCTCTTCTGTTGCCGATTTCCGAGGATTCCAATCCTTGTCGGTAGAGGATGCAATCTGGATGTAAAGACGAACCATATTATCTTCCCGAGGAATGACCATTATGGACCCAAAATCCGAATGAATTGTACATTTCATCTATCCACAGGTCAGATTATAGTATGAACAAGAGACGACGATGATAGCTTACCTTGATATCCGGGAAATCGGTTTGAACAACCCCATCCATAACACCCCATACATGTGCAATGGGATCTTTGTGCTTGATGCCAATTTTCAATTGCTCTCGCACAAACGATCTAGCCCCCTCGCCACCAAAAAGGTATTTTGCTCTGACCGTCTCTTGCTCGCTGCCTTCTACTTTCGCCAGGTTCACCTCCACTGGATACTCGGGATCTTCGTTCTCATCTGATTTGAATCCTGTAATTGTCCAAGGTCTCTGGATCTCGACATTGTGCTTCGCCAAATCTGCAATGAACACCCTTTCAATCATTCCTTGGTGTAATAAGGTTGTAAAGGGGTACCGGGCGTCAATAAAGCTAGGACAACTGGCCCAAGTTCCAGTTCTGTGTATGCCTTTTCCTCCCGATGTTGGGTCCCAAAATGCGACTTCATAGACCTTGGCAGGCTCGTAGGCCATAATAGCAGGCTTCAATCCCATGTTCCGTAAGAGATCCAAGGACCGAGGTTGAATACCGTCTGCTCTTCCTGTTTTCGTTGGTTCTGGTCTATTGTCGATATGCTTGATCTTGTAACCCCAACGTGCCAGACAGGTCGAAAGCAGTAATCCCACCGGTCCGGCACCGACAATTACAATATCATACTTTTCCACTACACCTCCGGTGTTTCCAACACTCTCCCGAGGGGTCATACTCTTCTCCATTGTTAAGATTGGAAGTGTGAAACTAATATATATTTATAGATTTATATATTTGATGAGTTCAAAAGAGAAGAGGGGTATTTGAACAAATCGGAAGGACAAGAAGAAAGAAACGGCTATGGGAATCTAGGAAAGAAGGAAAAGGGAAGTTGGGAGACTTTAATAAGAAATCTTACATTGCCACGAACCGCAAGTCATTGTCGGAAGTCTCTAACGGCACTTACTTCGGTGTCGTTGATCCATTCTCAAAGCTCAATTGACTACCATAATCTAATCCCGAAGAGCGGCAGGAAAGCTAGAAAGGAGTTTCAAGAGTGAGAAGTGGTAGACGGGAAAGTTCACGGCAAGTTCGACTTTCAAGTATTGCGGGGAAGGATGGAGTAAATGCGGAGAATAGACCAATCATCTTTGTTGTATTGACTGTCAGTAATTACAACTCCTATCGGCTTCAAGAATCGGTAGAAATAAATTGATTTTGATCTTGGAGAAGAAGTGGACTACTGGTTAGGTGGGGGCTGTCTTAGTTTGCTTGGCTCCATGATGTATTCGGACTGAAGGGGTCACCGTAGAGATAGAAGAGATAGAAAGGATAGAAAAGATTGAAAGATCCATCGGATTACTACTTGTAGCAGAGTGATAAGCTAGCCCTGGAGACCTCGGACAGTCATAAGGACCTAGTAGGTAGGGAACCTTGGACGTACTCCGTACGAGCAAGTGACCTGGCTTGCTTATGTAAATACTTAGGTCAGCTCGGGGAAGTTTCGGTGTATTGACGACCTACTAGGCACCTAGGTAGGTAGTAGTAAAACAACAACTATCAACCATCAAAATCTACCTACCATTGGACATACCTAGTATCTTGATTATGTCCATTCCTACAATCATGAATCCTTAAGAGCCGCCATACCCGTCGTTTCAGAGAGCATCATGGGACCGATGTAGAGTGTTTGCTTTGGGACTATACCAAAGCCCATTTGATCATCGTAGCAGGTCATCGCATGAGCCAAGTATATCTATCACATGGAACTTGAGCTGATCGCAGGCTGGATGCAAAGACTTTGGTTGAGCATCGCCCGTGTTCAAGAGTCATCTGTGATTAAGAGCCATTCGATTTTACTCAGGAGGTTCTCTTAAATTCTGCTTGAGCTACAGTCGATGAATCCGTTCACGGTCATCCTGTGCCTCACCCCCAGAATGCAAACGATTCTTCATTAACCTCAACAGCTTGAGGGTAAATAAATCTAATCTGAGTAACATAATCCAACATATAGGCGCTACAGATGTTTGAAGACAGCTCCTAGATTACCCTGATTGGATTTCAAAACTCATACTCATTCAGTCTCGCTTGAGAAATCTGAGGCACCTCCCGTGTTTTTCAATTGCAACTGCAGTGTTGCAGAGGGTTTTATACACTTCTTGAAAATTCATAAGGGACATCATAAATCCTCTAGACGTTTTCAATGTATGATAACTACTTGAGCACGATACCTCTGCAGAAGAGTTTCAAACCAAGGTCACAATTGATGTGTAAAAGTATAATTTCATAACTATCCGCTTGATTTGCAAACATTAAATAAACATATAGATTAACAACATATCACATAGGTAGAATTTGAGGCTCAACTTCAGCCACTGTGAGAAGACATGGTTTCAACATAGAAACATAGGATTACCTACCTAGTAGTCTTAATAATAAGTTTCTCCCCAACTTCAATGTTTTCGGTAATTTGGGTCCAAGAATGGCACAGAGTGACTGTTAAAACCTACTCAGCTGAAGATAAGTGTTAAATGCTGTAGGGTGAGGTTGTGCTGTGAACCTGTCCAAGTCAAATATAACCCTCATAGAAACTTTCCAAGCCTAATTGCCTAGTAGTTCTTGATGTGCTTTGTTTGGTAAATGGTTTCTTGAGGCTCCCAATGACTTATCTAGGTAGGGAGGAAGGTAGGGAGGGAGGAGGAAGGGAAGTAAGTAGGATGGTAGGAAGGTAGGCAGGAAGGTAGGGAGGGAGGAGGAAGGAAGGTAAGTAGGAAGGTAGAAAGGTAGAAAGGTAGGGACGAAGGTAGGGAGGAAGGAGGAAGGAAGGTAAGTAGGATGGCAGGTAGGTAGGTAAGCAGGTATTTGTAGTTGGAGCATCTGTCTTTATCCTTGGTCTTTGCTCAATCGTTATTCATCAGATGGGAAACGTCCTGTGAAGGGTTGATGATCCTACTGATATGTTGAAGGAGAATCGCACCTTCCTCAAATGCTGCAACTACCTCACTCGGAACAGAACTCCACAACATATCGTACGATGAAAGAGACACTCAGATCGTTTCATCGTCGATAGGAATAAGTAGAATTTCTTATATCCTCATCCTGAAGTGTTCAGATGAGATACTCACTCAATAAATGCTATCTATTATTCTCACCTTCAATTTCCATATAGTACAAGTGGCAGTGCTGGGTATCCAGTCTTGAAGGGTCAGAATCTAAGTAGCTTAATCATCCATTCTCAGTCTTGTCGATGGAACCATAGCAACAATCATCATAATCGGCCGACTTCTTCTTGCCCTCCCACCCAACTCACTTCTTCCCACTGTCGAAATTCTCACAAATTACCAAATCCTCTGACTGCTCCTTATACTTGGCATGATAGACTGAGAGACACTACTCTGTGCTACTTGAGAGGTTCTATTAGAAGAATTTTCCCATTTGTTTCTTCCATATACTCTTTTTTGTTCGTTTTGAGCATCAAATTTCTTGTTTTAATCAATAACCACAATAGGACATTACCATTGCTTGGTTCATCTCTTTCAGCATACTCAATTCACTGCTTTGAATTGTAGAGAGAATAATTATTCCAATAATCACAGCAGAAGCATCTGCTACTCTGTTCGCATGGTTCATATTGTTCACGTTGTTCACGTTGTTCACGTTGTTCACATATTACCTTATAATTGATTGTTACTATACTTTTGCACTGTCAAAAAGAAAACTCCTTGTACCAGATAAGATCATATATCAATCACTTGGGCATCACTTGCCTGTCACATCTTGATGATGAAAACCACTTCTATCGAGGCTGATACTCCATCGGGACAAGATAAAGGAGATTCAATACATCCAATCTTTGGCAACTATCATCTTCCTGTAGAAATAGAGAATGCTCGCAAGCAGTCAGGAGTACACAATCTTTCTCGGGAAGGTTGGGGTGAAGATAGTGAGTGAATGCCTTCAATTCCGACCTATTTGGACCAATTGACAATTTATAGAATGTCGAAACTATTTGGTCAGACTTTGTTCGGACGGTAAGCAATCTAGTTTTTTTGTCTTATAATTTGGAATTTGGAACTTTCATATACATTTTAAGTTTGGGGTTTCGCTTTCAACAGGACTAGAGCAATCCTTCAGAGGGCCAAGCAGTGGTTCATTTGTTGTGCACTTTTTTATTTGATCCTAATGTTACAACTATCTAGTGCCTCGAAACTTCCCTTATACAGACGGATTGCGCATGCTACATCCTCGATTACAAGCGAGGTTTGGAGATGAAAATGTTGACCTAGCTTTGGGTGTTTTGGAAGAACTCATTGAAGTAGAAGAGCTGCCTCCATTCGCTCCTTCCGTCTTTCAAAGATGGAAACACGAACATCTTCGGAGAAAGGCAAGTCCCTGTAAGCGATTATGTTCCCCTTTTCTCTCTAACAGCCCTGCAGGAAGACTTCACAAACCCCCATGCCCCCCATACAACTACCATACAAGCGCCAGTCGTACCTACCAAGGCACTTATCCAATACAGGGAAGAGGAAGCGCGCAAAAAGTTGGTCGAGCCACAGATAAGCCCAAGTGGTATACCATATTGCGAATCTTGCAACTCGAAGATTGCTCATCAACCTAGTTGGAAGATTGAGCATAGTGTCTTCGTCTCAGTGGGAGGAAAGCCGCCGACCCTGGCGTATTGCCCAACACCGGCAGAGCTTCACAAGGGAATGTGGGATCCTGAATATGGCCGGGGAGGCGCGCGTGCGCGACCAGACACTGCGCAATCGATCCCACCAGAGACGGCAATAGAGCCAACTGAACCACATGCGACATCTTCGAAGTATTCCACTCCCACCAGATCTTTCATGAATAACGCAAAGAGGGAGTTAAGTCACAGGGTGATGAGTGCTCTCTCAGAGAACAGAGAAGATTCGATCAATGTTCCTTCCGAAGCCCGAATGGAGCTGATAGACGTTGAAAAGTACGGAGAGATTCTTAGCGATAGAGTACCTAGCAGGTCCAAAGCTTCACAGAAGGTCGGTGATCAGAACAAAATTCGCAAGGTTTCTACCATACAAAACGTGGCATTACCACCAGGCCGTGCAATACCAAATGCAAATTTTGCGAGGAAAAACGAGTTGATTCCAGGGGGACAGCCAACTCCAGATTATCTTCTAGGGCTTCGTCAGCCAACCTTTGATGATGTTGTCGATAGGCTATACGAATCGAAGGATAATAAATCTACGAGATGCCCTGGTAAGTCATCTCAAATACTGGTGCTAATTCTCATCTAACCATGACAGAACTTAATCCCCTTCGCTTTTACCTGAGTAAATACCATAGTGTTCCTGCCAGTCCTAGCGACTTCTTCGACGGTGGACTTGATTATAAATGGGCTCCCTCAGAACTAATCGAAAGCACGGAAAACGACGTCTCCAATACATACTCTGCCTCAGGAATTGACGAGGTACTACAGTTGACTCATCTTACATCTGAGGACGGCTACAACATCACAGACAATCACCAGGCTGAGAACACATATCATGCACATACAACTGACTGCTTTGAACAACTTGGGCCGGGCAGATTCTCGATCTCGGAAAGCCATAGTACAAGCCTTTTTGAAGACCAAGAGGAAGAAATATTGTATCCTACCGTATATGTGCGTCCTACAGAGAATATTTCGAAGAAGAAAAGCTCAGGGGAAAACCTTATGAAGGGTGAACATGAACATCAAGGTCGCAATTCTTATGATGGTACATGTAAGTCCTGGGAATGTCGTTATAAACATGAATATCGCAAGTCTGTTGGGGACATTGTGAAATGGAGTGAGCCATCTTCAGGGTACTCAGAACTCGAAGAATCAGAGATATCCGAGGTATCCCATCTATCACCGACGGTCTACAGTCCGCCATCTTCCCTGGATCCGCTGAACAAATTTAAAGGCTTTCCACGAGTGGCCCCGCAAACTCGAAGGGAAGAAAGTTCCAGTTCCGAAATCTTTGAAGTAAATGTACCTCAGCTACCCAAGTCACAATTCTCAAATTCACTTGGAAAAGTAAATAGTAAACCACCAGCTCGATTATTTGAACGTTCTTACATTTCAAATATTCCACTAAAAGGTGAATCCTCTACCGCTTTTGATATGGTGGGAAGCCAACAAAATTCAATTCTCGCGACAACCGAACATCGGCTGAGTTTGACACCACCAATGAATCCAGACCAGCATCCCCTCCAGAATGAGCACTTAACCATTTCAAGTTTCTTGGAATCCTCAAACAAAATATTGGCACCTGTAATTGAACCCGAAACAACCCGAGAACGAATAATGGCTCTCGACGGTGCAACGGATGATTGTTCACCAAAACAAAACAATAGAACAAAACAAGCGACTCGAGACAATAAACAAAAAAACGCCCACCATAGTCCCAATAACCACAATAACAATTCACCTTATGATGAAAATCATGTTGGCGAAGCGGCGAAAAGATTTTTGATGGAACTAAATCAAGGTCGTCTTCCTACTCTACAATCTCCAACAATTGACCCTCCGCAACCTTTGTATATCTGCAAGCAACCAAGTCAAGTCCAACTCAAGCAAGGAGCACTCCAAAACAACAACATCAACAACGAACAGACGCGTTTCCCACCTCGTTCATCTTCGATTCCAAAACGCGAGTGTTTAGGTTCAATTGAACAGGCTACACCTTATTTAGCTGACCAAAAAACAGATTTCCTTCAGTCAAACAGCCAACACAACGGTTCGACAATATCAAACGCTAGCAACACAAAGGTCTCACAAATGTCAACTAATCAATCAAACACCCCCGAGACTATTGGACGTTCAACTGTCTCCGACATCAAAGAATACTACCTCTCTGGCAGTTCCGGTGGTCTGTTTGGCGATTTCATTCCGATTGGAACTCCTGGATCTATTTATTCTCCTCTACAACAACAGCAACTGATACCAACAATGTCTGCTAATAGGTAAGCCAAATCATGAATCAATACTGATACATTCTAACACAAATAGTTCTTCATATGGTCGCAACGCTGAGAAATTCAAAAATCCATATGCCTTCGAGCCGGATACACCACTAGTTGTCGACGAGTTGCACCAGACCAGAATGACCGACTTTATGCATAACTACGATGATGTTAGACCTGCATCGTCACCAAGTCTTGGCCATGTCAAGAGTTCGCGGTCGGTTGGTCATGCAACAAATAGAAGCGATTTTTTGACTGCACCTCAATACTCAAGTCATGGCTATGGCCTTCAACGTAGTGGAACATCACCAAGTATAACACCCTTACGCTTTGCCGCATGCAAAGAGTCCCCTAGCCCCGACCATCGAGCGTATTATGCTGATGTCGATTCTATCTCACCCATCCCCAATGAAGCCTATCCGAGTCAAAGTCTACCTCGCCGTGGCCGTGCTGCTACTCTTGGACCATCTCGAATTCCTGTTCGCAAGGAGTCCCGAGAGAAAATTCCAAAATCATCAAGTTCACCAGTCCGTCAAGCTGTTCGTGATTACCCGCGAACTTCACGCTCTCCTGTCCGTAAAATATCTGATGATCATCGCACCCAGCAGCCCTCGCACTCATCCGATGAAGAGCTAGCTGATGGCCCAGGCCACTCTGCAAAATATGCTCTGGATCGAAAGCAAACAAATTCCAATTACAGCAATGAGTCGTATTCGAGCTCATCATCGGCCACAATCAACCGACAAATGACTCGATCTCCCACAAAGAATTTGGTTGATGTAGCTGAGCAAGATGAGCCTAGCTTTGAAAGCCCAGAACTTCCAATCTCTCCAAAAAAGAGATCGCGTTCGCCAATGAAAAAGATGTTCGGAGAGCATGGCTGGCTTGGATCCTCACCAAGTGAAGTTTTACCCACTCTTCAGAGTTTCAAATCCGTTCAAAAGCTAGATAAACCTAAGAAGCCTGGTATGATGGAAAAGATCAAAAGCAAAATCGAGGGCTTTGTAAGTGTATACTCCCCATCGTGCCGTTTCTTTTACTGACCTTGATTAGACCGAAAAGGCAGACATGAAAAACGACAAAAACAGAATATCCGTTTTATCTATCTCGATCAACCCGTATGAGCAAGCTAGATATTTGGTTGAATTAGAACTGATGGTAGTTCACACGGCCAATACCTTTCTCATGGTTCAGTTTAGCCAAGGTCGCATGTCTATCGATAGTATCAAGAAGACCGTGGATGCATGGAAGAATAAGGGCCGTCCTGCGGTTGTTGAATTCATGTATGACCAAGGTACTCAGCGCGATCTCGTTACTGCCAACCAGTACAACTTTCGATTCCACGGTGATCGACTAGGCGACGACGTCCGTATCTCATCTATGCTTTACAATTGGAAGCAGGTGGCATCTCTCATGTCTATTCGCACATTCTGTAATGCCGATACTGTTCTCTTGAAGCTCGTATTTGACGTAGAGCAAATACTAGAGCTCATTGGTGGTTCGGAACAAATAATGCTACGACTTCAGCATCTTCGATTGTCGATTAACGAAGCGATTCGCATTGCCAAAGTTGAGAAGACTACTCGTGCTTCACGAAGCGGTCATGAGAAGCCGTGGGAACCACATTCTTCGTCAAGCGCCTTGCACAATGATCCCTATGGAGGCATGAAGCTCGTTCCCGACCACTACGCTGACTGAGGCCCTCTTATCAATTTGGACACTTCCACGTGGTGTGTATATGTGCCATTGTCATTTCCACGTTAGTTGAATAACATGGAAGTATACGCAGCTTTATCGACCTTGCCTGGTTGCGCAGCACAAGATTATTCAGACAATAGTTCTATGTCGATCTCGAATTTATTTCCAAAGCCTACGGGAGGGGGGGGGTATTGGTCGACATGAGCTGAAACACTTCAGCTAGTATGATTCTCCCTGGAAATGGAGCTTCACGATTGTATACGGTTAGTTTCTGCATATATGGAATGAACCAAAGTTTCATTTAGCGATACAAGTTTTATTTCGATATTTCCGCTCTTTTTTTCTTTTCTTTTTGATCAATTTGCTGCAATACGATACCTGTTCATCTCTCGGCCTCTTGATCCTGTACATACTGTACATTTTAACTACATGTGTGTAATCAAGGAGGATTAATGAGATCTGGCTTAAATTTATGATGGAAGAAGGGTGCGCAACTGGTAAACAGGGAGAGAGAGACCTTAGGGAATAGGAAAGCTTCAAAATGTTTGTAGAGTAGAAGGAATAAAAAGAAATGTACAATGAAGTTGCAAACGTTCGTTCACGCTGTCTGCCCAGGCGGTCTTTTTGTCTATCGTGAGTGGGCTTGAGCCAAGTATTACTGTATTGGCCCTCGCGTAGCCTTATCAGCAGGACCACCAGGACCACCACCACCAGACTCATAATTAATTCTTTTTTTTGTTTATATGATAGTCGCTTACGTTATCACACCACCACCCTTCTTCACGCACCGCTTTTCTCATTATTTACCTTCGTACCGTATCCATGGATTTCCCTCCTTTACTTCATACAGGGTTTTGGATTTATCACTCTCATCCAACACCTACATACCTACATACCTACATACCTAGGTACCATGATATCGTGATATCACGATTCCACGACATTTGAAGCTATTCACAGATAAATGATGATACATTTCTTCCCTTGCATGTATTCCAAGGTTTTAAACTTTCTCTCACTGTCTTAGTTCTAATACTGGCATGTGATGTTTTTGTTCCCCCATCCACCATCCCCAAAGCGCCAAAACCATAAGGTTAACCTAGCCGACGTCATCTCTCGCAGATTGTCTGTTGTACATACCTACCTAGGTAGCTATCTAGATCGCTGTTGCCTCGACGCCCCTCCCCAAACAAACACGCCTAGGTTCTGTAGGTACATCCTTCCTATTTCGCGCTTGCCTGCTGTCGGCAGCGACAATCTTGATTGTTCATGGCTTCTCTTTTTCTCTCTTCCTGTTCTCTTTCGTCTCCATCTTCAGTATCATTCCCTTGACATTCTTTACACCTTATTATCTGTTACACCGCCATCAGCATCACTATACAGTCTCTGCTTCTGATTCCTTGACGACAATCACGTTCGCAGACTATTGTTTATTCCTTTAATCCTCCTAATAATCTAATATCACTTCGTTCATAACAGTAAGTCCGCCAGTGTTCCTCCATGTACTCTGCGAAAACCGCTTATTGAATTTTGGACAGTACAAGACAACATGTCTCTACCTATTCATACCTTGGGACGTGGGTGTGACTTTGCACCTCCCAGCAGCAGCGAGCAAGTACGCAAACCGTGTGATGAGATGCCCCCAATGCGAGCACAGTTCTTCTATTGCTCCCCTCTTCCACTCGATGATTCTCTCACTGCAGGAGCACCTCCAACCGCCGACTCCAAGAATATCAAGTACCCTCCTCGACCTTTTCAAAAGTGCGATAACAAGGCGCTTCTGGAGGCATGGTTGCGAATGGGTTCGAAGAGGGACCGCAAAAGCCATAATCGTACATCTAGACCCAAATCAGGCATCGAGCCGACCGTAGACAAGAAGCTTGTTATTGGCTTGAAGCCCAAGACTCGACAGGAGGCCAAAGACTTCAAAGAATCATTGAAGCCTACCATAGCAAATCCAGAAACATATCAACCAACGACTGGATCGACAACTCACCAACAGCCAACCAATTCTGGGACTGCAAGTTACCACCAGGAACACGTCGTAGGTGGAAAAGGGGCGAAATCTGCATTAGAAATGATTGGCTGTCCCTGCAAAGGAAGTCATCTGTGGTGTAGGAAGAAGACAGGAACATGCACGTGTGCATCTTGCCCCAAAGCTTCCCAAAATGTGGGGACTGAAACTCAAACCTACCAACCCCATATATTACATCAACAGACCAAAGACAAACCCACCTCCGCAGTGCCAATCATCAATCCCAAGTCCAAGGAGGACACCCAGGAAGATAAACCTGATCAAATAAAGCA
Source organism: Monilinia fructicola (assembly GCA_008692225.1). NCBI lineage: Eukaryota > Fungi > Ascomycota > Leotiomycetes > Helotiales > Sclerotiniaceae > Monilinia > Monilinia fructicola. The sequence continues at coordinate 1,508,601 of VICG01000013.1, read as the reverse complement.
TTCCAAACATTGGGAGCACAATCGCAGAAAGGGAAAATCCGAAAGAGGAAGGTCTGCAAGGGAATCCAAATTAGAGGAAGATCCTGAACCTGCGTGTTCGTGTAACAATCCGCCAGAAGACTCAGCTTGTGAAGTCGGAACATTTGAGGAACCTCAATCGGGATATAGTTTACCTACCGAGCCACTTCACCCGGGAAAGCCTAAAAGAGGAGACTGCAAAGGACGTCAGCCGGATGATCTCCAGCCCGAGTGTTCGTGCACTGAGAACGAAATTCAGCAAGATAAGGACGACCAGCACAAGCTATCTAGGCAGTGGGAGCACAATTGTACGAGAGTAAAATCCGAAAGAGAAAAGGTCGACAGGGAAACCAAACCAGAAGGCAATCCCAAGCCTGAGTGTTCGTGCACCGAAGAAGAACTTCAGAACGATGAGGCAGATCAGCTCAAGCGATCCAAGCATTGGTCACACAATTGTAAGAAAGGAAGATCCGAAAGGAAAAGATCCGAAAGAGATTCCAAACCTGCAGAAAATATTATTATTGAGCTACCTAAGGACAAGAACCCTTCTACAAGAAAGTCGAAGACCAAGGGAAAGGCAATTGCTACTGATGACCCAAATGAAACCAATCAAATAGAGAAGACAGAGGCTTGGTTTGACCAGCAACTGAAAGCTCAGATGGAGCCAAGTTCAGCCTCGTTCTGCAAAAATCATCGCCACAAGACTGAAGACAATGATGAGTCCGATGATGGACATGATGATGAAGATGCTTGCTGTGCTGAATTCGATTATAAAGAGGAGAAACATGGCATCGCTTCGCTAGCCTCACGAATACCAAGTTGTTGTGACGAAAACAAAGGCGACAGCTCCCTCCAGCGACAACTATCCGAAGTCGAAAGTATTTTCTTGGGCAGATGCGAGCAAAGTAAGGACAGCAGCTCTTTGAAGCGAAGAGAATCCCAAGCCGAAACTATATTCTCGGGTAGCTGTGATAAGAGTAAGGGCAATAGCTCTTCTAAGCGAAAGGATTCCGAGGCCGAAACTGAATTTTCAGGCAGCTGCAATAAGAGCAAGCCTGATCCATCCAAAGAAACGGAAGCAAATTCTATCTCAAGCTGCTGTGATGAGAGTAAGGGCAATGTTTCTTATCAAGATCAACCTGAACCCGAATCCCCAACAAGATTTGGAAGCTGCTGCGACCCACCCAAACAAGATGATGGCCAGATTCTAGAGAAGCATGCATTGAAGACATCTTCCAAAGGCAGATCGGAGTGCTGTACCGAGTTAGAAAGATGTTCTGGCGCTACTGTACATGAGGCTTTTCACAGCAACAATCAATCTCAGTATTCTTCTGGACAGTCCGCACACAAGCAGATGTCTAACAATAATCAATTGGAACACTCCGCCAAATCTTCGGCTCGTAAGACCAATTCGCATCCCCGCCATATCCAGAATTCTAGTGGAACACCCCTGCACAAGTCTACATTCCACGATAGACAGTTTGGGCAATCCACCAAACCGCTGATACAAGATTCAAATCCTCATCGCCACCAGATCCAGCATTCTAATGGAGCGAACAGACACCTACACAAAATAAAGTCTAATGACAATCAGTTCCAGCATTCTGGACCGGCCGAGATCGATGCATGCGTGGAACAAAAGGTAGCTACGACAAGCCAAAAGCCTAGAAACAAGGGAAGATTATTTGGCAGGCGACAGGCAGACGGCATGGCTGATCATGAGGATGAGTTATACAGTGACTCGGATGAAGACTTGTCGGCGGATCACACGATTCATGACCAAGGAGACGCTACAAATGACAAGTGCATCTGCGAATCCCACCTGCAGAATTCCGAAACCAGTTTACCCGTGGCTAGAAATGGCAACGCGTACACCAAAAGTGGACAAGCTGCGGGATCTGGTACAACGGGGAAGCCTTTTCTGAAACTACCCGCTCGTGGTGAAAACCCTGCCCCTCAGGGTGACCCAACACATGGTAATGAACCTGCCATTGATTCTCAAAATTCTCACGAGCGTGATTCCACGGAGGATATGGAAGTGGAAGGGTGCAAAGCTTACAAACACAAGGATCATACTAAATGCCAAGTTGATGTGCCTGTCGGAACTTCCAGGCTACATTCAGTCAGGCTACCGTGTTTGGTAGTGCAACCAATTTACTGGTCGCCTCTTAACGATCGATACCCTTGCATCTACGGTACTTGGTTCTATAAAGAGACTATGTGCCCTGTTGAGCCAGCTGTTGCAAATCAGCTAGAGAAGGGTTATAGGGCGAATGAATGCTGGTCACAAACATGGGATGATCAGCTCAATTCTGCCATAGAAGTTGGCCCTGAAGGGGAAGAGAAAATTGTTCATCGTCTTTGGCCAAACGAAAAAGATTCCAAGGCTTCAGCACTCGACGCTTCCGAACATATGCTATCTACAGATCCCTATTGTGCTGCGCGTTGCTTCTATGGCGAGGCTGCTGCAGAGGGCAAGGTCGAAGAGTCAGATGCAAAGCCAACTGCAGCGACTTCAATCAGTAAGAAGTACCCGAATTCTCAAGTCATCTACAAGAATTGCGAGGAAGCTTTCATTCTGAAGCCCAGTCTCTGTCCTTCGGCTTATTATGGACGTAGACCACTTACCAAGATCAAAAATGGTGCATGTGTTGGTGTAGCTGTCGTTCGTGGCTTTGATCGAAAGGCATGGAACAAGCTTCATCCTTGCAAAAAATCAACATCTATCGCGAAACCACAAGGAAAGCCTCCTAAGCATAGCAATTCTGACTGTGGTATTTCGGATGCATGCCCGGCATGCAAGACACAGGATGAACCCGAAAAGGTTTCTGACCTTTGTTTAGTTGTTCATGGCATTGGACAGAAACTTTCAGAGCGTATGGATAGCTTTAGCTTCACTCTTGCAGTCAACAGCTTCCGGTGCGAGATGAAGCGCGAACTAACTAACGACGATGTAAGGAAGGTGCTCCGAGAAGAATTTTGTGGCGTTACAGTGCTCCCTGTCAATTGGCGCGCGAACCTTTCTTTTGAAGATGGCGGACCAAGAAAGCCTGGAGACAAGGACCGTGTTGGTTGTGATTACTCCCTCAATGACATCACACAACCAACAATTCCAAGAGTCCGGGAGCTCATCTCGGATGTGATGTTGGATATTCCCTACTATATGTCCGGGCACAAACACAAGATGATTGCAGCTTTGATTGCCGAGGCTAACCGTATATACCGACTCTGGTGTAAGAACAATCCAGGCTTCCACAAAAATGGTCGGGTTCACCTCCTTTCACACTCTCTTGGCAGCGTGATGGCCCTCGAAGTTTTGAGCAAGCAACCCACCGCCTTACCAGCCGAGCTTTCATGGAGACCCAACACGAAGCATTTCGAATTTCGAACGACAAATTGCTTCCTTGCTGGAAGTCCATGTGCCTTCTTCCTTCTACTTGAAAACAAAGCTTTAGTGCCCAGGAAGGGTATTTTCAAGGCCGGTTGCGAATGTGAGAATGGCAGTGGTAAAGAAGTTTTCGGTGATGCGGGTACATTCGGCTGCTTGGCAGTAGATAACATTTACAATATCATACATTGCAACGATCCTATCGCGTATCGTTTGAATGCATGTGTAGATTCACGATACAGCGCATGTCTCAAGCCAGCAGAAGTGCCAGACTCTTCACGCAGTTTCATGACCGCTGTCGCTTACGCGATGAAATCTGCCGCTGGTATGTCACAAAATGAAGAAATTTCTGTTGGAGAAATGCCTAGACCTGCTGCTATAACCAAGATGCCTTCTCAAATGGAAATGGAAGTTCATGATTTCACTGCCGAGGAAATGGCAGAGAAGAAATTCTGTCAGTTGAATGAGAATGGTCAGGTAGATTGGATTTTGGGCAATCGTCAGGGCATGTTGGCCAATCAATATATTGATATGTTGTCTGCACATAGCAGTTACTGGAACAGTAAGGATTTTACCCGTTTCTTGTGTGTGGAGATTGGGAGGAGGCCAGGCAAGATGAATACCCTACCAAACATGAGAGCGAGAAAGAAGAGTCAGATGTAGAGTGGTTAAGGTATAGGTTTCGGCAGCTTACTATTCTTTCGCGAGTTTGGTCTGGACATGGAAGTGAAATACTTTCAATGATGGGGATGTTTATTGAAGTGCTTCAGAACGCGAATATGGCAAGGAGAGATTAGTTTTCGATTACGAGATGGACCTGAGGTTGCTTTTGCATTATTATTGATAGTAGATTTTCAGAGCGATTACCCTAGATTAGTACACTATGATACCCCCACCTAGAATGAATTATGAATTATGAAGTATGATTAAGATTATCAGTTCTCAATGGCTTAGTTGTTCTAATATGATTATGTGAAAAACTACAATGTGGGTAGTAAAAGTTAGAAAGAGAATTGTTGTGATGTTGAATCTTGATGAAATGATCTACAGGAGTTAGCGTGACAATCCCTTCCCCGCATTCCCGAGAACCGAGGTAGTGGGATTTTAGTGCGAGGGATGGTAACTTACATCTTGGACATCGACAACCTTCAAGTTTGATTCAATACTTGTCCTATGCTCATTTAAAGGCTGGATTTTTATCATTCTTGCCTCTTGATAGGAGGACTGGATATCATTGAAGGAATTGGGGGAAGTAGGGAACTGGCCAGAGAGAGAAGAAATCGACAGAATGGATAAGATGGAGCGGAGACCGAAGATCACATTATTTGTTGATACCGTTAGTCCGTTTGCTTATGAGGCTTATTGGATCTTTAGGGTGAGTGGTTGGTTTGGAGCGTGTTTGCCTCGGGCTTTGTTTGGCTTTGGGAATGAGGATTGAGCAAAAGAAATAAAAACAGCATCGACGGTCTGGTCCAGTGACCTTCAAAGTTTGAGTTGAATTGTGAACGCCAACAAGCTACTCTCCTCCAGACCTACTCAAGAGTAGCTGTCAGCTGCACGGATAAGAACAATACATTCTTGGTCCGGGAAATTCCACAGAAACGGGAAATGCTAATCACACATCTTCCACCAGAACGATCCGACGTTTTCAAGATGCGATATCGAATATGTGCCTGTTTTTCTCGGCGGGATAATGAAAGATGTTGGAGGCATTCCCCCAATCAACATTAAAAGTTCGTCTTCTCCTGTACAATCTTTTGGCGCTTGGCGACTCCCAACCCTGTTATGAACTTGATCCCTGACGGTGTCCCAGATAAAGATAAATGGATCAATCAGGAACGTCTCCGCTGGGCCTCTCTCTTCAATATCCCCATATCAAAGACCACCCCCGTCGGCTTCCCTCATTCGACATTGAAGATACAACGTGCGTTGTGTGTATTGCCATTTTTGTTCCCGGAGAAAAAGGCCGAACAAGAAGTGCTGTGTAAACTTCTGGATAATTTTTATCAATTGTATTGGGCTGAGGGGAAGGATATCACAGTTGCGGGGGTATTGGAAGGGATATTGAGGGATGTGATTGGAGAGGAGAAAGCGGGGATAGTGTTGAGGGAAATCCCGGGCAAGGGGAAAGAGGCGATCGGGAGGAATAATGGGAGGGCGATTCAGGAGGGTGCCTTTGGACTACCAGTAAGTGCCTTTTACTTTCTTCTTTTTTTTTGTACGTCTCATCACCAGAGCGATCTCGATGTTGAAAAGCTGTCAGACTTTCAGTGCTGTCTAAATGTTCAAGCGAATTTTTTATTGCACGTGGATTAAGTATATAAACGGGCTCAGCTATCAAGAAATCCTAGTTTATGCATCACGTTTCAACTGTTGAAAATGATGTGAGATTTTTTCGATGAATGCACGGATAGATGGGTGCTGACGAGCAGCTAGTGGATGGTGTGTACCAACTCGTCTGGAAAAACCGAGGGATTCTGGGGCGTAGATCATCTGGGACAAGTCGTTGATTTCTTGGGATTGAAGAAGATGGAAAATAGAGCGTGGAAAGCTTTGCTATAAATAGCTTCAACTATATTCTGTCATACCATCTCCCGAGCTGCGTGCTCAAATACCTCCGAAACTCATCACCTCCCTGGGTAATCTTCTCTCCTATCCAATCTGCAAATCCCCATCCTCTCTTTCGAGATTGAGCAATCAAACGATCAGTAAACTAGAAATTCCTAAAGCGCCTAGTAGAATAACTCCAGCACTCAAAGAAGCCCTGGCGCGCCTTTCTCCGCTCGAAGAGCTGGAGGCAGAAGCGCTAGATGTTGTATTGGTAGTGCTGGAAGTGGCGGTAGCAGTCGTAAGTTCCTCGACCCTGATAGCGTCCGTGTTGGGGCAATTTTCAGAGTCGGGGGCGCTGATGTTGAGAGCGGTGGTGTTGGTTGAAAAGGTTATATCTGCGCACTTTGGGGGAAGGTTAGTTTTCAACCTTGGTCGCTTGGTCTGATTTCTGGGAGCAAGGGCGGGGAGATGGAGAGGGGGGGAAAGAAGGAGAGGGGTGGAAGGAATTATTAGGACAGGGGGTTGGGTTGGTAGAGATGGGACTTTACGTTGTAAAGAGCACTGCCGCTCTCTCCGACGGTAACAACTTGGATCGTGGCGTTCAGGCCGTTTTCCACTCTGAGATCGGCGGGTATATCGAGTTCCTTCAGACAGAGGGATCCCTTCCCTGTGACATTGAGGGGGGAGGGGGTTAGGGATATGTTGAGATTGGAAGAGCCGTTGGTGCCGAGACCTGGGAGGGGTGTCAGGTATGCATGTGGGGAGATGGGGGATGAGGAGAAATAGTCCAGAGGGATCATACCGAGGTTTACGAACATGTATGTCCAGTTGTGGTGGAGCTCAACGCCGATGGCGAAGGAGTCGGTGGGGTAGGCGGTGCGATTTTCGGTGGTGTTGATGTTTGCGCCTGGGGACCGGGAGTTAGTGATTGATTGGTGAGGATGGGAGTGGAATGAGTAACATAACATAACATGACATACATGGATAAACCCACTGAGAAGCAGGCGGAAGAAAGGAGTCACCGCGCGCAGGGGGATACTGGAGCGAGAAGTGGGCGGAAACGAGGGAGGAGAGGAACGCGAGAAGGAGGAAGATATCAAGACTCGTCATTTTGAATCAACTATTTGCGATAGTACGGATGATCTCCCAGGCTTATTACAAGAGCTGGACCTTTTTTTTCTTTCGCGAAACACCTGCGCAAGTTCGGGTTAAGGAAGATCGACGTTGTTTATGAAGGCGATGCGATGGCTCCTTTTTCCCATATCCACAACCCCGCCATGCAGGGGTCCCAACTAATTCCCTCGTAACTTGCTCATCCCCAGTCGGCCCCGTGCTTTTCTCACAACCCTTCAAAATCCTCCACGCCACTCCCTCCATTCACTGAACAGCAAACCGCGCCCGCAGCATCTCACACGTCCGCCGGCCATAGAAAACGTGCGCATGTGCAGCCTCCCCTCTTGGCCCTGTAGGAGTCCGCTTAGGGGACCAATGGGAATGGATGAGGCTGGTGTGTTGCTTGGCGGGTGGAAAGTGGCCAATGGGGTGAGAGGCGCGCTGTGTGTGTGTCTCTTTGTTTACCATGCAGGTGGTGCAATGTTCGCTTGGTGCGTGGAAATCGTGCTCAAATATGCGCAGATGGGTGGGATCTTAGCGCGGGGTTGGGCGCTGGAGGAGGTTGGCGCAGCGGTTTGAAAGGATGGGGTGTTGTATTGTATCGTATTGTATTGTATATATGGCGAATTGATGGCATGGACGGGGGGTGGTGGTGATATGGATAGTTTTGGATGTAGAGAGGCTTTTAGAAAGTTTGGTGTGAGCATGAGAGGGGGGTTGAAATACTTTCGTAGCTTTTCGTCTATGTAGGTATCGTTGATGTAGTTTTCCGATCACCTCCCCAATTACCAAAGTATGGTGTTCGTCTGATGGTGGAATGTCACAGCCAGACTCCCTTCAACGATAGAGAGAAAATAGCTGAGACTTACATCGAAAGCAGATCATCTTCAATTGCACATCACATACCAGGCAAATTGGCCGCAGGAAATCAGAAGCCATATGCAAATATTTGAAGGAAGACGATTTTGCGTTGTAAGGCTAAGTTTTATCCACGGGGAGAGATGTCATATGGGTCCTGTAGCATGATAATCGCGCCCGACCACTTTTCCAGAATCGAGACGCGTGCAACCAACCCCCTGTCTCGGGCTTCGCAGGAGGAGCATCCATCGTTGGAGCTAGAGCTTCGTGGCCTCAATTTGGGTTCGGAAGAGAGTAATCGTCGCGAAATCTGTGAGGGCAATCCCTCTCAGCGTCACCGCAGCCAGGTCCTGGATACCAAGCATATCAAAAAGAAGGCCCGTGTGCTTACGACTGGCCATCTCTGAGCGGGCCTCTGGGGAACGGTAAGAGTACCAGAGTTGAGGAGGAGGAGCCTCGCGCTTCCAGAATGGCGGCGTCGAATGACCGGTTGGTGGCCGAGGCCAACTGGGACCAGGTCTTGCCACCGTGAGCGAGCCCTGCATTTCGGACATTCTTCAGAGATGGGATCCGGGTCGCTCATTCGGGTCCCTTCGGCAGTAGAGTCGCGAGGTTTGTGACTCGCACAGGAGCGGTATCCCCGTTGAATCTTCCATGCGCTCCGCATTCCAAGGTGGTGGGTGGACCGTCTCGACTTTATCGGGTGTTATACCGATGGCTGTCATATCATTCCCAGAACTTTGTGAAGGATGGATTTGGAAGGATGGAGTGAGAAACTCTCTTGAGCGAGCGCACGGAGGACTGGAGGGGTCTTCAGTCAAAGCATTGCCTCCAGCCGCGTTTGAAATTGCCCGTCACATGAATGGTATAATTCAAGGTGTCAAGATCGACGCCCCCAACAACCAAAGGAATTTGACTTCCCTTGGAATATCCATTCCATTCCATTCAAGCATGAGGTATTGGTAGCAACCTTCGATCCGCTTCTTCGGATCCGCGCCCCGCGTTTTAGCGCGACGCATGCCGTCGCCGAGCGGCCGTTGAGGCCATCAGCCATGGAGGCGAAGGTCCTCAACGGCTTGTAGGCCGCGCCACGCACCATCTTCACCCTGCGCTCCATGCCCGAGGATGAGGAGTGCCTCTCGGAACTCATATTTTGGAGTCACCGCCGGGGATCGAGCAAGGTCGGGTAAGCTCACAGGAGCCGTGCGGTGCTAGAACCTCCAGAGGTCCTAGGAGCATTGCTGCCAGGATGCCATCTCACGCCGGAGCGCAACCATCGCCGCCTTCGTAATCTGGGAAGTAGTTCTTCCTAGGACTAACAGGAAGCTTGCGCGGCGGTAAGACTGCGCATCGTTCCAGGCTTTGGAAGCCGCATGCGAGCTTTCTCGTCGCCAGAAATGGAGTAAGAGTACCAGACTTGAGAGGCAGATTTATCGTCTTCCACATAGCTACTTTCGCTTGCGCGGACCATGCTGGCTTTGAAAAAGGATGGCGAGGCTCGGGAACAATGACTGATCCTTCCGAGTCCTGTCGATAAAGTGGCGTGGCGGATTAATCGACGAGCTGGATCCTCTCCTTTGACGTATCGCTCAATTCCATAATCATTACAGTGTAGGTGTAGTATGAGTGACGTTGAAAATTAAAACTCTTCAAGCCCATCTTGCGTTGCTAGTTTGGGCAATGGTTTCGCAACATCTGCTGTTGGAGTATGCTCGATGGAGTAAAGATTTTTAGAATCATCTGAATCTTCCAGAGTAGGGGTGAATTAGAGTCGATGCAAGCCAAGTTTGACATCCAGCTAGACGGCAAGTAAATGACCCTTGGTGTTATACACTTGGCATTGGACTTGAAACGCCCTCTTTGGAGCATTCAGAGTTTTGATTGACTGGCCATTTATCTGTATGTATAAAGTTCTTGAGAGGGGTATGAGGCTGGCGTCGAGGAACTTCATGAAGATTGCCAAGAACTTTATCTCTATGCAGAGGTGACATGAGCGCGTCTCGTATTGGCAATACTTTCGCTTGGACTCGATGAACTATTTCAGCGTAAGTAATTATTCATTTGTCCAAAGCTAGTGGAGTTCAAAAGATGCCGCTAGAGCGAGGGTAAAGTTACTTACAAATCGATAATCTGAGGAATCTTCTTCAAGGATCGAAGCGGTGGAGAGCTAGAGTGGAAGGTTTAGATCGATCCGATGTTGCTTGAAGGAAGAAATATCCAGACGTCTCGAGGCCAAGTCAAATGCGTCAGTCCAATCGTTGACCACCGACCTTGGGCCAAAGCACAAGATCGAACCACCAAGACACGGTGGACTCAGCACCAGATGATCATATGCCAAGAACAGTCTCTAGCTGTCACTACCATTGACGCGTCGAGAAAAATGGCCGGTCCTTGTAGTTGATAGCCGGTGGCGGCAGCAGAAAAACCTTGACCATACTTCAGACTATCGCCAACCTGAAATCTATATTGAGCCCAGAGGGGATCACCATGTTGGCCACTAACACTGCTCAAAGGAGCAAGATCGAGCCATCTGACTGGGCGAACTGAGCAACACTTGCAGATGGAGCTCTTGCAAGTAAGCTGAGTGGCCGTTGCCTGCCTCCGCTTGGCCACTGCTATATAGTAGTTCTCTGAATATAACCACTGCCATCTAGTCCCATAGATCCAGGACGCTTCTGGTCAGCGATGGACTTTGAACCTGATGAAGAATTATTGTTACGATGCTGTACTTGTTGATGAGGGAATTGATTCTATATAAATATCGTTATTTACTTACTTTATTAAATATTTGTGAGAAGTAAAAGTAAGATTGGTAATGAGTGAAGGCGCGAATAAGAAAATTCTTTGTAAAAAGGATGTATTAATGGGAGGTTATCGTATTGTGCTGGGAAGAATTCTTCAACGTGAGATTGTTGCTTGATGTATAGTTGTAGAGTTTCTTCTCAAGTTGAAAATGGAATGTGCTGTTTAAATAAGTGAAGAGGCGGTTCTAAATTTGTTAGCTTGGAAGCAACGGAACATTCCATACCATATGGTAAGGAAAGGAAAGGAAAGGAAAGGATAAGAAACATACTATGGCTAACCTTGGAAGACTAGGCACCATCTGAATCTGTCTGTCATAATTGTCATGCCTCTTCTGCAATTGAAATTAAATGGATTAAACTTCTGTTACCAGAATATTTAACCTTTCCATGGGTTGTGAAATCAATCATTAAGACTGGAGGAAGATAGATAGTATACTACCAATGATCTTGTTCAGCATCGTGACTCATGGTACTCAATTACCACAAGGTTAACAAACATACCTTTTTCCAGAATATCGATGACAGATTCAAGAATTGCGCAGGTACCAAGGGAGTGAGGAGTTTGATGTCCTGCAAACAATAATAAATAAAGTAGTTCAAACAAAAACATAGTTGAGACTGGGATAAGTCGGCTCGGCTAAATAGGAGGTACTCTGCAGGACTGTGCATGCTTGAGTTGCACAAAAATATTTGAAAGGGCAAAACAGGTCAGTTTTACTTATCGCAGGTGTTTGAGAATTTTCAAAGCACAGAAATCAAAGAGATGTTTTCAGGAGTCATTTTATATACAGATATAGACTAGCTCCTTTCTCACTAGCTCCCATTTTGACTCGCAACTGAACCTTTCTTATAAGGAAAACTTCCCACAAAAATGATTTTGTAAGCTATACATTAAAACAACGCTCTATAACTAGCTGGGTACCCTGCTAACATGACAACCATGAAGCCCTTTCCTCTATTGACCTTTTTAGAAACTTATTTGTAGGTTGATTTATATGTTTATTGGGATAAATCACGTTGAGAGCTAGTAGCGCTAACAATGGCGCGACAGCGCTACTAACTTTAAGGGCGATATCTTGCGACGAATGGTCATCCTCCTTATCATTTAAAAAGCCATAAACCATGATCAGCACTGGAATATATTTCAGATATTGGAATCCGATATGATGGTGCTGCAGGACATCCACGCATATCAAGAGGAGCTTTACAAGGCTCTAAAGTTTGGTTAGTGAAACCAGAGTACGTATGAGTTCTTTCTTTCGTTCAGTCATGTACTCGATTAAAATGATATTCGATCCAAGATCACTGGCAGCTGACAGCTTTTAGTCAAAGAGTTTGTCATCTTGGGAGTACTCATCAAAACAAGCACATTCAAAGTTTGACGAGAGCAACCTGAAATTAAGCCCGGCATTAGAAAAGGCAAGGCAAGAGTTTGAAAAACGCAAAGATAGAGTTGATATCTTGAAGAGCTAGACAGGAGCCAAGATAACTACTCCAAACACGTGGAACGAACTGCCAAGTCCTACTTGATAGAAGAATGGCTTTGCAACTACAAAATAGTTCGAACTGTATGTTCCTAGCGAAGATCTCCGAGACAGGCCGACATGTGGTAGTAGAGAGGTTCGGAAGTATTTGGGAGTTGGACATAAAGAAGACTTTGTATGACCACCAATCTCCTTCCCAGCCTTTCCCGAATCAAAGGCTCGAGCCAACACCTCCGCCGAAGGAAAACAAAACAAGCAAGATTATCATTCGAATACGGGTCAAGACTGCTTTACTAACAGTCGTGCGCTGCAGGACGATGCGCGTATGAGTACTACAACAAAATAAAGCAGTTATCGGCCCAAATAATTAGCAGAGCTCCCTGCATATCTCGCCGGGCACTCCTGGAGACCATACCCCTCAACATCAATCAGGGCTGGATGCTTCGGAGTTTGCGAAGCACAATGCTGCCACCACTCCAAGCACATCTGAAGCAAGCCCTGGAGGAGTTCTGCCAAAGGAAAAACCACTCTTGGCTTGATGAGCTTCGTTGACCAACATTCGCTAGCGCGATTTTCAACTGTTTGCAAAATGTTGTAGAATCATACTAGAAGTGTGGACTAACAGTTTCCACATTTTTATCATAATACCCAACTCCAATTCATCATGTACACCTTGAGTATATCAACGAAGTGACAGAAACCTTCACTATGATAGGCTACAGATACAATACACGAACTCGTCCATCCAAGAATGAGGATACTACTACTATCTTGCAAGGAGCACAAGAATTCTGTGACATCTTTGAAGGTTCTTAAACTAGAGCTACTTGTTGTCGATGAAGCTGAGCGCGCAGATCTTCATAGAGATAGGTGGCTATTCCTATTAAAAGGCGATTGATGGTGTAACAGATGAAGACGTGGACAACGCGGAGAGAATCAAGACACGAAAAGACTTTCTATACCTACGCCTGAGATGAGAGTAACGATGAGGATATGGAGAGCTGTAATCAGGGTGATAAATATATCCACGATTATACCTCTAATAGGTCCACTGGTTCCGATGTCTTAACTACAAGCAAGCCTCTCAAACCTATGCCAAGTTCTCCCGAATTTCCTCCCCCATAATTGGTCTCAGCCTAAGCAGGTAATGTTATGATGATGCACCATCCGCTTGATCATGTTTGGAGTGTGACTGCTGACCTCAGTCTTGGAATAGAGACACCGCCGCGCCAGTTTAGGAGATGGCTCTAGATGATTCATTAAGCCATTCCAGTCCGATGTAACCAATACTTGGAACAAAGCCGGGGGTATGAAACAGGCTATAAAGGCAAATGACGAGAAACATATTGCTATCTTCGTGTAGTCATATGCTGTGAAGCTTTCAGTATAGAATTGTGGCATCTCTATTCAGGTTTTGTCACGGTCGAGGCATGCTGTTCTCCAACACTCCCCCAATCATACAAGATGGGAGGAAGGATGGTGGAGATGAGAATAGAGATGAGGCTGGCGCAAGTGTAGACAGGAAGAACAGTTGCAAAGCAAAGTTTCATGAAACATGTAGGTGGATTTGCTGGCTTTGGCTAATTGAGCCTCTTGAAATATCTTTCTAGACTTGCTACTTCCCATGGTCACTGCTAATATCATTCTTTAATAGATGGACAGAATCCGAAACAGTGGAGGGGGAGAACTTTCATGGCTTTCATGGCTTGAATGGATTCAATAACTTGAATGGCTGCAGAACTCTTACTTTGACCATCTTCGTTGAGACAATTTGATAGCACTTGCATTTTATTCTCCAAACGACCCTAGTGAGGCAGGGAGCAAAAGTGAAATTAGAGAGCAGTTGTTGAACGGGAACTATTGGGAATTGAAGATCCCTATCCAAACAGCTCGTCACTTGGGATGTAAATCTCAAGCAACCACACATTATAACATTGAACTTCCATGCAAATGCTCTTGTGACATATCACTGCATATTCGGAAGAAGTTTTCGTATTGCCCGTGTCTACAATCGAGATGATAAGATAGAAGTGTGAAAGGCAATGAGCCAAATTGCTCCATTTCCAATATTGATCGATATTTTGGTCCCCCGTGATCGTATTGCTGCTTCGACTTCACTAGCTGTGGCATTGGACTGGCCTTTCTTATGATTTCCGGGGACAGCTAGCCAAGCATATTTTCTAGCATTGAATACCTGAATTTTTTTAGGCATTGTCTTTCTGCACTTTAAATCTTTCCTTCCTCTTCTCCTTCTTCCTCCCCCTCCTCTTCTTCTTCTTCTTCCTCCTCCTCCTCCTCTTCTTCCTCCTCCTCCTCCTCCTCTTCTTCCTCTTCCTCCTCTTCTTCTTCCTCCTCTTCCTCCTCTTCTTCTTGTTATATCATGCTAAGAAAGATTAGGAAAAATACAGGAGACGAGACAGTCTGTATTTCTTCATATCCATAGCTTTGCTAATAGAAGCAAGGCTTATTAGTTAATATATATGAAGATGAAGGTGTTTGAATGAAGATGTCAAAGCACTGTGCAAGGCTTGAGTGACATATAATCTGAAATGATTCGGTTGTATATTTTCAATTTAGTCTTTCTTTTAGACATTCAACTTAGGAGTGAAGCTATCGTAGTGCAAGGGTCCTTGAGTAGTACTGGGTATGGTATGTTTGTCCATGAGATTCTAGAAGTCAAGAAGTTCTTGATGATAAATGAATGAACGAATGAATGAAGGGATGACTTTTGGCCGTACACGTGATATTGATGGTCCGAGCTTAGTACAGCCATGAAAACCTGTGCTTCAGTCCAGTCAACTACGGTAGCCAGATTAGTCAGTCTCTCTGGTTGCCATCACATACCATCTGGTTTCATCCGGTCACCACCATAAACCATGACCACATTCGAGACAAGGCTGACAGTCTAACTGTCTGACTCTCCGGGGGGCGGGAAAACTGGCCGATATAAAATAGTTCTATTGGTACAAGTATAATTACACTTTAATTAATATCAATAAAATGAAGGATGGATGGATGGAACTCGACTTAAATAAAGGAAAACTGGCTTTCTGCTTCATATTATATGCAGAATCTTATGTGAGGAGAGTTTGATCAGAAAGTAGAACTAACTACCTAGTCGTTCTACCTAGAGAGTCGTTGAACATAGAACGAGAACTGTTCTAATTAGGCTTCAATGTTGGGTGTGACTTTTCCCACGCCCATAGAACCAGAGCCTGATAAGTAATTCTTGGTGATCCATGGATCCCCTAATGACTTTGTATGGGACCTTTGAGTCGTTGAATAGATTGAAACCAAAGCATAGCAGTTGAGCTCCAATTGAACAGACTTGTAACATCAAATTTTCAATCGTTCTACACCCCTTCATTTTGACCCAATTTGTTGCGAAACAGCTTGAATATCTGCGCACATACGATGCCATCCTCCTTCAGCCCACCCACAACTCTTCCAACGCGACCACGCTCTTCCAATGGCTCTGCACTGGCTTCTAGAATGATGCGAATCTGTTGAACATTACATCGTAGGTCAGTTACCTCGTTTTACGGCACTCACCCGTTATCCTGATTGGATTTCTCCTCCAAAACATTTCGAATTCGAAACACATATCGTTTCTTTCCCTTTATAATCACCACATGCTAGCAATGGCGCTGGAACTGGATTCAGCAGAATCAAGACTGTCAAATATAGCATCCAAGGCCAGTCACACCCCTTTCTGGAATTCCAGTCATCCCGATCGACTTTCTTGGCTCCAAAAAGCTTCAAGCTGGAGCTAAAATCAAGTTAATTGCTTCCAGTCCGTCCAATGCTATACACTCAGCCCGCTTCACAAATATCTCGACACCCGCAAACTTTAGGTCTGATTTATATCATGCTTCAACTCCATACCGATGAATCCATCGCAAGTCAAAGCCAAAATGCGAGTGAGTATCGATCTATTCTCTTCAAACTCTCTTTCAGCAGCTTCTCCTCGACGCACCCAGCCAATATCACCATCCCTTCAGCTCTCGAGGCCCATTGTTGCCCCTATAGACAGCATTGCAGACTTGATCCTGATGTCTGCAGCTGGATTTTACAACTTTACAAGTGGCGGATCTCCGGTTTATTGCGCCCGATGCCCTGCAAATCCTAAGACCTACAAATCCTCCGCAGCCTTCGAATCTACGCGGTTTGGCGACAGTCACATGGATATTACCCCGCGTCGGACCATAGAATCGGGCCCACCAGCCAGACCAAGCACAACAACTTGCCCCGCCCCGCTTTTGAACATCTTTAAACTTTCCTGCCCCTCCTCTACGCACTTTCTGCGATCGATCTACTCAAGTACGCTTTTTCTACCCTCCACTCTGCCCTTGCACGCTTCAACGGCTTTTCTACAACAGCTTCAACTATATATCCCGCGACCAATTCGACCCTCAAAGCCTTCAGACCTCTCAAATCTCTTTCAAAAGGGTTTTCTAAGACTTCCAAGGTTCTCGAATGAATTACCACCATTCTACTCCATCTCTGGCAGCTCTTACCGTCCTCATCCCTCAGCAGACAATTTACATATGTCACAACTATGTCTCCCGCGCCTGATTTGATTCTGGAAGCTTTCAACCCTCAAGGACTCCTCAAAATGTTTCTCTGAGGCTTCTCCAATAATCTCGCCCCTCCCTACCTCTTTTCTGGCAGCTTTTACCCTCCGAGGCCCTATAACGGCTCATATTTGACAGCCAAAGCTACCCCACTTGCTCCTATGAGCCCTTCGAATCTTTTACATTCATCGGATCCTTACAAATATTAGGACTGGCTATATTGATACTGGCCATCTACTGTCTTCGAAGGCTTTTGGATACTTACGAAGATCTAATAGACGCTCCACGACCGCGAAGTATTCTCCTTGACCTCCTCTCGTTCTTCCTACTTCTTCAATCGGCACGTATAATTGACACACGTCCGCGACAAGGCCGATTATTATGGACGGTACCGCTTTAGAATAATTTCAATGCTCCCGACTCTTCAACAAGTTCCTCAAAAAAGGCAAACCTCCTTGTTAAAAGCTCCGCTTCTTGTCAGTCCTCTGTTGGTTCTCCATTGCATTTGCATGTTCTTGTCGCTCCTCAAACCGCTCGAATTTCTTCTCCGTTTGACATCAACATATCCTCGCGACCATTAGATCGACCCTACCGCGTACACACCTGAAGCCCTCTGATACTTCATCTCCTCGATTAGGTCTTTACGACGTTCGAACATTTATCCTGCCCGCAAATCTCTTACTACACATCAACGTCTTATCACTCCCTGTTTCTGGGTGTTTTTGTCCTTGAAGAAGCCTCTTTTCATGCACAACCTCATAAAAGATGTTCCTTCTACCATTGGGTGGTCTAGTTGTGGAGTCTCGTTGCATTAATTCGAATGCTCATTTATAGATTGAGCATAATACTTATGGTCGATCTATAGATAACTATAACGTGTAGGCTTTCTCCAACCCTTTCCTCAAGCTTTCGAACCTCACCAACCCTTACAGAAGCCTCCCTGAACCTGATCATGGCCAATTGGAGTCCATGAAACCTCACTGGCCTCCCGAGCCTCAAAACTCCTCCACGCCCTATATAACTCTCTGCACAATTATTCTTGCTGCCCCTGCCGTGTCGAAGTAGCTCCATCGCTACCATAGACCCCAAAAACTCAGCAAAAGAGTATCGTGTACATCGGCGGTGCTACCCGGCCGAAAGGTCCTCAGCTCCACTCCCAAGACAGGTGCCATTGTCCACCAGCCAGGACAAACCCCACTCTAGCATTCTTCTGACAACTGACCTCAAACGCAACGACCACTAGCCCGTCGTCATCAACTACTGGAGGAACGTACATGGCGAAAGTTTGTGTATCTCCGACATCACATCTGGAATAGGTAGAATCGATGTAACAAGAGTTTGGGAGATGCTAGGTAGCATTCGAAGATGGTCAAAACGGCACCAGCCCGTGGCCCGGCACAGCAGTGACGGATAACTGGAAACATGTTTGAGCGGATATAGCGAGTGAGAGACCGCTGCCCTTGATCGTACAGCCTTTTTGACCAGATATCTTGACCCAAAGGCCACCAAAATTAACGAAGATGATCAAGGAGGTCATCTTCCATCATTGGGTTATTTGATCGACTTTTGGACTGGTATCTTTGGCGCAGAAATCATTTCATTCAAAAAATTGTACAACCCCTCACCTGTCCAAACGAAAGCAGAGACTGTTGCAAGATTGAGGCAACCTCATCAATTTCAACTTCGTCACTGGATACTAACATGCAAGAAGGCATCAGTGGTGGTCAGTCATGGAGTTCCTCTGTGCATATCTCGTACCTAATCCGAGCTTGAATGTGGTGGGCAATAATACCCCTGACTAGTTCATGGCTTAGCGATTGAGAGCCTACGAATACAATGAAATTAGCTTCCGCTATGGAAAATGAGGACCATCCAAGTAACGGACGGTGTTTATTGATTATTTGTTTCTCTGGGTGGACCATCAAGTGTTTTGGAGGTAACCAAGATGGATCTGCATTATCGGAATGGCATTTAATCTCTCATTATCTGTTAAGCCATGGATTCATGGTATGTCTCGACCAAACCGTGGGCACTGCGATGCATCTTCCAAAATCAAGGCCTGAGTTGCTCACATTCTTGGGAAGGGGTACATCCACCCTGAGAACTAAGTTCAAGACCAGATATTGAAAACTTTCATTTGTTCGGGTATTTGACGCCATCCTATTTATCCTTGGCTTCAGGCTTAGAAAATGGGTAGTCTCATCAACCTTCCAATCTTAGGAGACTATGTAATCGCTACATTCGGACTGAGAGATTGGGGAGTGCTATGATAAGACTCATAAGTCCGAGATACCATTCAATTGCTGTACCTGGATTCAAGCATTGGGGGATGCTATAAAGTGTCTAAGCCTGGGAAGCCATCTCATTGTCACATCTATATTCAAGCATTAATGGCATGATACACTGTGAATCTATTTCATTATCGCTCATAAGTACTACTTGCTATGCCCAATTTCCAAACAAAATTGGGTATTTCTTCTTCGGTTCGCTTCTTTGTCCAACACCTTTCTCTGCTGTTCGAAATCCAATCATCTCACTGCAGCAAACATCCCCGATCCAGATTGGATGTCTCTCTTTTCTCTCATTGCAGTACTCTCTTTCCTGTTCCTGGAACTTTTCTACCTGTCTGTTTCTTAGAACTACTTCTGAAAACGATACTCTTGGTTGCGCTTGTGTTGCTGCAACCGATTCTCCCTGCAAATACTCTACAGCGTCAAATCGTGCAACCCAATGAGTATTCAGGTTGCAATTCGCTGTGAACGTCTCTATGGTCCACGAGTAGTGCCTATGGAGTCTCTGGCCTAGTTGATACGCGTATTTTGTTGAGATTCTCTGGTCCGGCCATGGCGCATTTACCATAATCCCATGAGCCAAGGCCGGATCGGCCCACAGGGGAACTCCCTCCGGTTGGAAATGCCACATCGACATATGGTGCTTTATGGCTGCAAATCCTGCCTCCCCCATCGCATCAATAAATTCCTTGAAATGGATTCTTTTCTTCTTATCTGTGCTTGATGGAGTCGCTCGAAAAATCTCTACAAATACTTTCATCGCTCTCTCACTAATCAAAATGACGTATGGGGTGTCCTTGGCGAAGATTTCTGATGGTTTGGCACTCAAATTGTTGGCCGAAACAACTCTTGCGGGCATAGTGACCCTCGACTCGTGGGTAGTTATATTTGGAGCTTGCCATTCTGGTGTTCCTAAAACGACTGTTTAGATATTTTCATGAGAAAGTAGCAGGTAGACTTACTCCAAAACCCTATATCCATACCCGAAACCTTCAAAAATCCCGAGAAACCGTTGTTCAACATTATTTTGTCGACGTATTGCCAAAACTCGTCAAGGGCTTGCTCGGCGTTACGCAGACTCCTGGCACTTTCCTCTGACCGCTTGGCATCTATCGGATAGCTGAATTTGTTATCCGCAAGAGATCCTAATTCACAAAGTCTATCCTTGAAAACAGATAGAATCCTATCTGTTGCAACAGCTGTTTCCTCCATCTTCAAATCCTTTTTAGGGATCATGTTCTTTTCGTCTTTCGGTGCTGCACCTATCTGCTCAGCCCAGTCCTTCCACACTTCGTACGTGGCGATCCCAATTAGACCCAAATTTGACAAGAAATGGGCCAAACAAGCACTAAGCATTCTCCCTTTAACGGAAATTCTCTTTCCTTCAGAGCTTTCATATATGCATTCTTGTTCCAGATCGTCCATGAAATCGAAGACATGCATCGACCGCTTTCCTGACACCATGTTATGCAGAAGGCGCCCCATCTCCGGCTGTTTGTCCTCTTTCATTTCAGCTTCGTCTGACTCCAAGGTAGCTTTCAAACACCTGCAGAACTGACCAAGCGCTACCGATTCCTCTTTGCCGAACCTCAACGAGTCCATCATGTCGTCCCCGAAGTCAATCAGTCTACATAGCTGTATTAGCATTACATAGCAATTCTAAAGATTCACACAATAACTCACACTTTGAAAAGCTTCAACACGGCTACGAGGTATTGCTGGGGCGGTGCGAAAACTGCTTGGAGATGATATTGAGGCGTCTTCTCATACTCTTTCTGGAGTCTTTCAGCCTCAGCCGCCAAATCGCGGAGACATTCCCATCTTTTCAAGGAAAGAAAAGCTTCGGAAAGCACACGGACGACATTCTGACTGTCCGGATCATTCTGCTGAGTGAACCCTTCAATATTTTTCTCAAGATATCCGGGGTTGATTCGTAATAGCCACACGTGATCCATTGCTAGAGTATGACGGACATGGAACATATTTCTCAATTTTGAGAAGTCCGTCCGCATTTGCATTTGCGGTGCGCCGTAGAAGTTTGAAAAATCCCTATCCATGCCTATTTCTGGCCATTTTGGTTCTATCAGATGGACTTGTATATTGCACTCCGGTGGTGTTATATCTGAATTGGGCGACTGGGTCATGCTCGAAATTACTTCCCAGCAGTAGCGAATTAAGAATTCCAGAAGTCC
Organism: Monilinia fructicola; assembly: GCA_008692225.1. Lineage (NCBI taxonomy): Eukaryota > Fungi > Ascomycota > Leotiomycetes > Helotiales > Sclerotiniaceae > Monilinia > Monilinia fructicola. Next base: position 1,487,329 of record VICG01000013.1, on the reverse strand, counting down.
CTGTTGAGCTTCCATGATGCTCAAACCCTCAGATATGTTGAATGCACCACCAAAGCAAACTTTACCATCCTTCTTGTATCCTTCACGGCTATCTGAATCATTGTTCCGTACTACGATTCTCCCATACGATTCGTTATCGTATAGCATCATGCGGAAATTTGAGTCGAGATCATTCAATTTTGGAAGTATCACCGCCGAGTGAACTTCTGTAACAGGCAACAGTCAGTAATTTTGAACGCTAATTTCAGAGTATCAGAAGCTTGCCTGATCCTCGCAGATATCGGGTGTCTACCCGCACAAATTCATATGGTTGGTGATGACTTCTGTTGGCAAGGAGATTAATCAAACAACTTGGGTCTTTGGATAGAACTTGAACGTTTAGCTGTGGCCATAAGTAATGGTCCCTGTTTGGTATGCCCGCCTCCTTACTTAAGTCGTCCAGCATTACATACTCGAATACGGATGCAAGGTCCGGACGGCGAAGTTTAGGTATATTAGGCATTATTCGCGTCAAGATTTGAGTTCTTGTCTCCTCGCCGGCTGTTAGCCATACGCTATTTGCTTCGTTCTGACAAGCTTTGCGCAATTGTCCCAGGTGCTTCCAACTCCTGAGAACAGCTCCAGCTCTTTCCCTTGCTTCTGCGCTTACATCCACCAATTTCTTCTTGTCGTCGGGTTTTCGTGCAAGATATTCGAGTTTCTTGTCTGAAACAGACTTTAGATGAAGGTACTTCTCGTGTGTATCGAAAAGGCTCGATTCCTCTGGCTTTGAGTCGCTCATATCGTCTGTTGTCCTCTTCGTCGCTGCTCCGGTGGCGTTGTAAATTCTGTCTGGATAAAGCCTCCATTAGGTTAATTATTATACTTTCAAAATCACTATCGTTCCGATCTTTTTGGGACAAGAGAAATAATAGATGAAGGGATATCGAGATAGCTTGAACTCACTATGGCTATTTTGAAATATGTAGCTTAATATCTATTAGGCTTTATCAAGAATAGGAAGTCTCAACCATGAAGTCAAGATGACGGCATCAACTTGAGGAAGTTGCGACCGAAATGAACGGGAGGGCTCGCGACGATGGAGTTAAACTGATTTTGGCTGTAATAAGAGGAACTTACGATCAAGAACTTGAAGGGGAAGCTTTGCGACGAAGATATTAAGTTGATCTTGGCTCCAACTTCGAGGTTTTGCGACTGAGAAGAGAAGAGAAGAAGCTTTGCGACAATGGAATTTAAGATCTGGACTTCAAATAAAGGAGGCTGCGACAGATTTGGTTCGAGGCGCCGTCGTCGAGTAATCTTTTATGGCTCTTTGCCCACGTCTCTCCGCTCATCAAAAGCTGGAAATGATTCAGAAAAAAGAAGCAAAAGAGTTATCTGTGGTGGTTGCAAGGAAGAAGATGGTTGGGGAAAGAAGGTGGGGAGATGTTTTGGTGGGGTCAATCTTTTTTAAAGAAACGCATTGATCAAAACGAGAGATGGCTCAGTCACGGTAGTCCGCGAATTCCTCCTGCCATCGCTTCTTATCTTCATTTGAGCTTAAGATCTCAAAAAAGTTGACGGTAGAATCCAGCAGAAAATGTTGATCGTTATAGTTCATTCATATAATGGTCAATAGGATTAGCAAACTTAGATTGGGATTCTGTGGCGTAATCTGCAAGAGTGTAACCTCATCCAGCGTGGTAGCAGACGTTAAAATCCCCTTGAGCAAAGTCCGTCCGGGGTAACTGTTGATACAACTTGAAAAGATACGCTGTAACTTTGCTCACTGCATTCTACCGCCCGTATGAATAAGCTCGTCTACTATCTATAAGGGTGGTACATACATGTATGGACTGTGTATGATACACAGAGTTCTCTTTCGGCTGTAAATACATTACCCCTTAACGTCACCAACATCTTGATGACACTGCACAAGGCAAATTACCGTCTCTGTTAAGACAGTCGAAATGTAAGGATTTCATACCATTTGGCTTTGCTCGCTAGCCTCTGCCATCCACTGGTCGTGAGTGGTTGGATGAAGAACGATCTGAGCGATTGTGATTGAATTAAAGAGGCTGTGTTGTTGCTGCGAACCCTTACTCTTGTGCTTTCAATGGCTAGAGGCAGCATTGCAGGCCCTGTGGATGTATTTGAAGATCTGCCACGGCTGCAGACCCCTTAATGGCTACCGGACAAACTGGATTGCTATCGCCTCTGCTACCCCTTTACATGCGCTTATAATGAGATCTGCTACGGCTGCAGACTCTTACCGGCTACAAACCCCTTAATGGATACAGCCCCCTTACCGGCTGTAGACCCCTTAATGGCTACTGGACAAACTAGATTGCTATCGCCTCTACCACCCCTTTAGATGCGCTTATAATGAGATCTGCTTTGGCTGCGGGCCCCCTTAACCACGGCAGACCCCTTAACGACTGCAGACCCCTTACCGGCTGCAGACTTCTTACCGGCTGCAGACCCCTTAATGGCTACGGGATAAACTAGATTGCTATCGCCTCTGCCACCCCTTTACATGCGCTTATAAAGAGATCTACTTCGGTTGCAGGTCCTTTAACGCCACTGGAGAAATCGGATTACTATCATCTACCACCCCTTTAAGGCGCTCAGACAAAGGTCAGATTCGGCTGCAGACCCTTTACCACTGCCGAATGAATCAAATATCCATCACTGCAGAATATAAGTCTTTAGTACTTTATAACTTTGCTTGCTGGCCTTTGAAATCCTTTTAATACAGAATCCGCTTCAATTACAGCCCTCGAAGCTACCATACAAATCAAATCATCGTTCCCATGAAATTTCAGGGTTTAAAACTTGAAAGGTTCGCTTGTTCGCCTGTGATATCCTTTTAGATGAGATCATACAGAGATCCGCTTTGGTTTAAGACGTATTGTACACTTGTCGCTGTTCGCCGCATATATCAAGTTGTTGTTACGGTTAAGACGATTATAATCTAAGATCTGAGCAATCTATAGTTTTGTTCTCTGGATTCTACTGTCTCTTTGGATGAGCTCGCTACGAGATGTGCTTTGGTTGCATACCCCTCAACATCACCCCTGAATTTCAATGCTCTATGATTGTCGAAAAAATTTCAATTTCACATTTGAATGCATGATAGCTTTGCTCTCTACTGCCTGCTATTACTTTTAAATAGCTTTACACACAGGTTCTTATTAGGCTACAGACACCTTAATACAATTGAACAGGCTCAATCCGCTACAGTTGTCAGGAGAACCTCGAACTGAACAATTTCATACATAAGAGCTTTGCTTACTGGCGTTTACAATCTCTTCATTTGGGTTTATACACATAGTTCATTTGAATTGTGGATCTCTTTATTTTCTTACATATTTCAGTTGTTTGTAACAGCTGAGAAGTTTTTTGAACTTTACGATCTAGGATGTCATAGCTGTGTTCGCTGGCACCTGCCTCCTACTAAATAAGTTTATGGGAAGGCTTTCCCAAAGGCCGTTCAAACTCAAAATCACTCGATGATGCACAATTCAGAGTGCCATAAATTTTCGAGAAATTTTCAATGTAATGCATTAAAGATTCTCATTCGCTTGTAGGCGTCTATCTAAGACGGCTGCCATACTCTCGTATGGATCTAGGGTGAATCTTTAGACCTGTACCGTTGGCACTCACTTTCCTTATCGATTAATCTCAGAGTAGCGTAAATGGAAGCCCAATGACAATCTGGAGACCGTTTTCAGGGGGTTAGAGTCCATTGTCTCGCGTGCCCCGCAATGACACAATAGCTACCATTGTCGGCTATAGCCGCCAGTGTTAAAGGTAAGTTTCAGCTTTCGTTGCTGATTTCCTTGAAATTTTACAAAACCACGGTACCATTTCTCAATCTACGGAAAGAGAATTTTATACGATTGACATCCAACTGATAAAATCGCAACACCAACAAACCCAACCAACTCAACCAACTCAACCAACTCAACCAACTCAACCAACTCAACCAAGTATCTAAGATGGCTACCAGTGGACAATCGCCCTCCGCCTCCTCCTCATCATCTGAGTATCTAGATTTCCTCGCTGAAAGACGACCAGCGGCTGAGGAACTCGGCCCAATCTTTGACCACGACACTCAATTGAGCTTCGCCAACGTGGTCCTTCATGGCCAGAGCGAAGAGATCCGTCGGCTGAACCAGAAAGTCGTAAGTCAAACCAAACCTAGTAGCAAATCTAGGCCAAACATGTTACTAATAAAGTACTTCCAGGGAGAACTTGAGGATAAGATCCTCGACAAGGATGACGAAATCCACAAATGGTGGACTGATGGCAAAGAAAAGGGCGAGACGATCAGAAGAAAGGATCAGGAGCTTGCAGAGAAGGAAGGGGAGATTGCTTTGTTGAAAGCAGAGCTCGAAGAATTAAGAGTATGTATATTGCCATTAGATCGCGTGCTCATCGTTACATCTCGGCGCTGGATTTAAAAATAGATCGCTAATAAATTGGCTGCAGGCAAACCGGGAGGCGAAGGTTGGTGGAGAGGAGGGTGAGAGAAGCACCAAGCGTAGAAGAGGCCAGTAGGCAGTGGGGGGAGGGAGGAGCAGTTGGCTCTCCTGAACCTATATTTACCGTCCGTGGAGAGGGTGGCGCCCTGAAGAGCCTAGTATTATCGACGTTGCTTTCCGATTGGGCCCAAGGCCGTGATACGATCCGAGTTGAGGGTTGGTGATGGACGACTCAGAGCTTGGTACCAATAAATATGAAGACTGGGCCCGGGATGGGTGAAGAATTGACTTGTTTCCTGCCTGAAATCATACATTAAAATGATTTTGATTAGTGATTGATGACAAATTTTTTGATGGCTCGCTGCTTCTATTGTAATCTTTATCACGCGGCTCAAATCGACCAAATCGTATCTTTGGCTTTTGCAGTTTATCGACCTCCATTCTTCTTTTCATCGGCGAGTCAAGGTGTCTGAAAGGCCCCAGGATATGGAATCTATCACAAACTACATGGTACGGTCCGATTATCTCCGGTAATGCTTCAACATAGGCGTGTTCAGGGTACTTTGCTAAGCATCCATAATCGACTTTGAATTTCAAATATCATATATTCCGCAGCTTGACCACCCAAATGCACCGATATTCCAGAGCCCCACCCATCACAATACCTTTTCAGAAATATTTCGCTTCAAGTCACGCTGTCTTCACGTCATGATACTTCCACCGCTGGGATCTCGTCTCGAGAAAATAAGTTTGGCTGACTAGAAGTATTGCCGCATCACTGCATTGATACCTGCTGGAGATGGTAAAGGGGATTAGATAGGTCAGATTCAACTTATGGGCTGCAGACAGATTCGCACGGGCACTAAGAGGTATCACACACGCTGATCGAAAAGTGACCATGAATAGCATCGCTGAAATTGTCGGCTTTCGTATTTATTGGAGCAAGATCGAACGCGCAAAAGATTGCCTGGATCCCCTTCGCTCATTCTGTCGTCGTGCCGCCTTCGCAGACAAATCGAAAGATCAAGCGGGGAGATCCACGATCGAATGAAAACTCTAGCCATCGTCCATCATGATCACTTCCTCGCATTCCACGGAATGACGATTCCTTCGGCTCGGATTTTCGATCTCCTCTCTTCTACCATATTCAATCGTCCTGTTTTGGGTATCGGTGAGAGAGAGGCACGACCGCTGCTTCTGTTGACACATATCGTACTATGGCTCGATTTCTTCCAGGGGTCATTTGACCATCCATGGCCTTTCTCCCTGATATCAACTCTTCGGCTACCTTACGATACAAAGGCACGATCGGTCATCACTGAGACGCAGCTGGAGACGATGATATACTCGCGGTTCGAATCCCACCTAGGCAGGCCGGCGATATATGCCAAGGAAGGAACAAGGATATCGAAATCTCGGAGTCTAGATTTATCGCTAATCTGAGTCAACGATGTCGAAAAGGGGTTTTGGTCATTTGGTCCAGCGATGCAGAAGTAGGATGCGCGTGAGGATGGTTGGTGGAGAGTCGACAAGGAGTCTTGGGCTTGGATCATCGGAACAGGTGAGTGCGTTGCAGAAAAGTCGGTTGAGTATCCGAAGAAGAAGATTTACACCGAAGGATACGGGGATCGTTTTATGGTATTCCTCAGATGGGAAGACAAAATCCGCTAGAGGTTGGCGGGTTTTTGAAAAGGTGGTAATTGGTGATTCAGTCCATGGTTTGTACCGGAAAGGCAGCGGGGCAAGTTTTGATAGATTAAATCTCAACTGCGAGTATTCATAGGAAGGCTCTCATAGGTAATGAAAGTTGATCAGGCTATATCGTACTTTATACGAAAGATGAAAATTCTTCTGAATAATCAGTGGTCGAAGGCCCCTCTTCATCATCAAAGTTAAGCGAGAATGAAAATGGATGAACTGAAGATACCTTATACGTATGTTTAAATTCGAAACTCATATAGCTATAATTGTAATCTTAAAGTTATCGAGCTCCGTTTTAATTCAGTTGGTCCACGATATTTTTCATATCTATTGCCATGCATACAGAACTTTCCCCTAAACCTCAGACCTCACACCTCAGACCTCACACCTCACACCTCGACCCCTTAACTCCAATCTAAACCATCTTTATATATTATCATATGTCTTCCACCTTTCCTTATACCTTGTCATACCACGTGACGCCATATCTGCAAGAAGCGGAACAAATCTCAAGGGTCCCCGAATAAGCAAATGCCTGACTGACTCTCATACAAGAAACTGAACTTTTACTTGCCCGATCTAACCTGAATATCCATTCGACGTCTCACTTGTATGAATAAAAAGTGTGGAAGATACCTCCGCCATACCCCTAGTAGCGGGTAGTTCGGCTGGCGTTTGATCTCTTTGCTGATATCCTTCCAATTCTCCTGGCGATAGTGGTTGTGAATTTGGCGGCGAGCTATGAGAGATTTGCGATTTCGGCGATAAATTACAGCCAGGCGGTACAGTATCTGGATTGAGTGCTTTATTTTGCACACGTCGATACCGTTGTACACCCCAGAAGGCTGTACAGATGAAAAGGACGAGTAGAATGAGGAGACCGATTACTAGACCGATTACGGTGGGGGTGACTTTTCCGGATGATGATGAAGTGGACTTGGAAGTGCTGGATTCTTGGGGGGTAGAGGTAGATGAGGTTATTAATGTTGACGATGTAGCGGAGGAATTTGAGGCAGATGTTTCTGTGGCGGTAGGTATTGATGAAGAACCCGAGGAGACAGGTGCTTTGACATTGAATCCTCTTGAGTAACCTTCAAAGCTCGTGTTTAATGGGTTAAGATCTGGGTTATTCTTACTCTGTTCCCATGCCAATTGATGGGTTCCAGCTTGCGGAACATTGAAATCGATATCATCAAGTGTTGGTGTCCATAGAACAGAATAGTTGTAGACTTTATGATCACCTTGTATCTTTTAGTACGAATGTCTCTATATTTGGATTCAAATTATCAATTGAAGAACTTACAGGCAAGAAGATGCGGTAGATGCACAGAGACTACCGTGTCCCCTTGTGCATCCTCGCGCAAGAGCCACAGATTCAAGAGAAAGTTTCCATAATCGACGGTATTAAAAGTCCGTGGATTCCAGGTGAGGTTTACAGGGAATGTTGCATTAACGCTAATTGGTGTCTCAAATGTCCATACTTGGGCCATTTTGAGGAGAGATGAATAGCTTTTCAATGGATGATATTTGAGGTTATCCCGAGAGCACTCTTACTACTTACGAGAAGTTAACAAAGAAATACACATCACCTTCAACACACATGGAAGATGACCAAAAATGTGAGATGCTCAAGACCTTATCATAATCAATGTAGGACATTGTAAGATGCTAATTTTGGCACAGTGAAGATGGAGAAATCCATCATTTGAAGGGCGGTCCTATTTATTCTTCGAGGAAAAGTAGAATACAATTGGTTAATTCTGTACGAAAAGATGGCAATGAGGGTTAAGCCCCCACGTTGCAATCACTTGATCGATTATATGCGTTGATTGGGGCGGAGCTCGAGGTGAAGGATCCGTTTCATGACCAGCTACCTAGGTATATAAGGTTATAGCCCGTGTGACAAGTAATCACTTCAGGTCTCTTGCTGAAGATAGCATATATGCTCAGCCAGAGGTGAGCGTTCATGATATTTTGCTATATAAGCATGAAATCATCTCTCTATGAGTTGTCAGTTCTGCAAGATATTTGGTGGTTTATTGTGTTGAAATTCACGTTGTCATCCATCTAGGCTCAAGTCATGCTTTATTTGAGGTGGGGGCTTCGGCTCGGAAAAACATGAAACGTGCAAGGGGCACCAGACGGCACGTTCTAAAATAACCGAACCGATGATTCTACTCCATGGGTCGGTCGGTTCATATAAATCTAGCGAATAGAATTTATCATTGGACTTCTTGGATAAAACTTACCAAATACCATCCTGGATCGATTACAAGATCAAAAGTTGACCTACGCGAGAGATTCCAACTATTCAATTGAAGCACACCAGGTAGAATCCATTAACTAACGTTCATTTAGTGAATGGCGGAGTATGTCACAGCAATTTCCAGTGCTGGATGCGTACCTTGCTTTCGGGGAATATTCTCTCCTCTAATTCGTCATTTCATAAGCTTAACTTTTTCAAACGGGATAGATGATAGGTAGCTAAAGCGATTAACGAACGGGGCTCGTCCCGTTAACAACCGAAGCTACGACCATGAGGGATAATGCTTCTAGAATCCTTATCTTGCATTAATTAACCTTACTCCTGAATTAAGTGCTCCACTTATAGACTCAACCTGACGATTAGGAAATTTCTCATAAGATGATGAACGTTGGAGCAGTTTCATCCAGCCTTTCTTCACTTCCGAATCTATTTTGAAACTACACTTTCTCTCTTTCCCTCCCACTATCACCATCACTTTTTCTATCATTCGATGTCGGCAGTGGAGCGATAGAGCAGCCATGATTACCTCAACCTCTAGGCCGTACATCATCGGCGCTTGTGTCGCTCTCACCTTCGTTCTTTTTCTGTCTCTGCAATCTCGTCAAGAATCATCCACAGCCTCTTCAAATTGGCTAGACTATTCGGATAAAACCCCTATATCGCCTGAACATCGCAACTATGCTTCCGCTACTTCGGGTACGAGACTCAAGCCGGCCGATACGACTTCGGAGATAGGTCGAGCCAGCAATGCGACTCTTGGTGTATGTGCTTCTTTTCCCCCACGTTCGATGGATATTCGTGTCTTGCTGACGCAAGAACAATCTAGTTTGAGAGAGTGTTCGTTATTGGACTACCGGAGCGCTCAGACAAACGAGATGCCATGGTCTTGTCTGCTTCATTGACAGGTTTCCAAGTAGAATTTGTAGATGGAATGCTAGGAGAACATGTTTCTGACAAGGCTCGGCCACCGGTATGTGATATTAGCCTCGAAATCCACAACAGCATCCACCATCTGCCCCACCGAGGAGCTAGTACCATAACTAACGCTTGGGCATAGGGGCTTGACTTAAAAGACGGGGCACTCGGTTCTTGGCGGGGTCATATGAATATAATCCGTCGGTACGTGCATGCCATAACTTTCCCCCATATCTATCTACTACCATTTAAGCTCACCCACCGTTCCATGCAGAATCATAGAAAACAACCTGGCCTCAGCCTTCATCATGGAAGATGACGTGGACTGGGACATCCGACTCCTCAACCAACTCCCCGAGTACGCGCGAGGAATCCGCACACTATCGCACATCCCCCTCCAACAACGCCAACACTCACCCTACGGCGACGACTGGGACATCCTCTGGCCCGGCCACTGCGGCGACGTACTCCCCTCCACCCTCCACAAGGACCAGGACGCCCCCCCAAAAGACGACGTCTACATCATCAAGGAAGACGAGACCGTCGCCCCGAAATCCGCCCAGACATGGCTCAAGGCCCTGGCAGACTACCCCGAAAACACACGAATCGTCCACAAGGCCGGCGCCCCCATCTGCACCTTCGGCTACGGCGTGTCCTATCGCGGCGCCCAGAAGATCCTCATGGCGCTCGCCGTCAAGGGGGGAGTGAACCTCGCGGTCGATAACGCCCTCGCGTTCCTCTGTCGCGATGGCTATCTGGATATGAAATGTTACTCCGTGGAGCCGCAACTCTTCCAGCATCACCGGCCGGCGGGCGAAGAACAAGGATAGCGATATTAATAGTTTTGGGGAGGGGGGTGCGGAGGGCACGAGAGAGACGGGCGCCACGGATATGATTGTCTGGAGTGCGAGGTTAAATCTGGAGCACATGATTGTGGGTCGACAGGATTATTCTACCCAGTGGTAAGGATGGTACGTGCTTTGTGCTTTGTGTTTTGTGTTTTGTGTTTTGTGTTTTGTGTTTTGTGTTTTTGTGTTTTGTGTTTTGTGTTTTGTGTTTTGTGTTTTGTGTTTGCCGTTGGGACGTTTAGGATATTGGCATTTGCGGCGTTGAGATATAGGATGATGGGATAGAGTTGGGGTCATGTGCCGGCAGCTACATGTAAATGAAAAATGTACAGCACCATGTATATCTACAGACAGAGATCTATCTATGAATTCACGGCATCGCTGCCAACTTCGCACGAGTAATCAGACCCACTTTAGACGGACGCAGCGATAATAGTGGAGTTGAAATGTCTACAATACACCAGCCCCTCACGATCCATCAACCTCATCAACCTCATCCCCATCCCCATCCCCAAAATCCCAAAACTCTCACCCTCAAACCCCTTCAACCCCACATCCAACCAACCCAACCCAATCTCCAAAAAGCCCCCCCAAAAAAAAAAAAACACCAACATCTACCCTCCCTTCCCTCACCCCTCCCCCCTCACCTCCTCTCTCCCCCCCACAAAGATCCACACCCACACAATCTCCACATCCACATCCACACACAAAATCCACACAAAAATCCCCCCCCCCAAAAAACAACAATCCACCAAACACTCACGATATCAAGATCCGGATAGCCAGCCCATCGAACACTCATTTTGACAACGACCTTCAATTCCGATCGAACCTTGTATTTTTCCATGATTGTTAGATATTCTTTCTCGATATGGATATAAATATGAATGTGACTTTTGGTTGCGTGGTGGGAGAAATTTGGGAGGGCGATGAATAGGTAAACGTACACGGGGGTATGGATGGGGGTTTGGAGTTGGAGGATGTTAGAGAGATCACTATACTTTATAGGTATGAGCACTTGGTGTTGCCTAGGTAGCACTTCGATACTACTAAGGCTATTGCCATATCTTGTCTAAGAACTAATTAGTTGTAGTATCAAACTAGCTAGTTCTGAGGATAACATACTCTACCCATCGTCACCATACATCACATCATATTACATTTAAGATTTACATGATAATTTTTATTGACCTATGAAACAAGAATGCAAATGTTGTCTTCACCCACCTGGCAAATCTCCACATCATTATCGACCGAGAAACGCTCTGCAAAGGGAAAAAAAAGAAAATTATGTAGCGTAATCGTATCAGAAATGAAACCACAGAGCCTCGCTCGACCATAGTGTTCACTCCTTTTGTCCATTCTTTTCCACCATATCATTCATAAAACCATCCACTAAATTCATATCGCCCGTAAAAGAGAAAGCCATATCCCATATTGAAAAGAAGGAAAGCTCAGTGCCCAAATAATCCTACAAAAAAGAAACTTGTGTGTGCTCGGTCAAATAATTGAAACAAAAAGTGGGAATGTAACAGCAGAAATGCAAAGATACGAAAGGCCATTACTAGCATAAGTGGGTTTGAAATCCTCAGATACAAGTATAGCGGATTGTTATCAAATGCAATCATGCCATCAATACAAGAAGGTGCGTTTCTGATACAGTATAATCTCCAATACCTGTGGGTGATGTCAAAGACTACCATGCCATGCAGATAAAGAAACTATGACCATGCTGGAAGTTGCAAATATGAGACTTTGGGCTGGTGTTTAGGCTACAGCTTGTGAATGATAAGATGCCCCAAAGTAACTTCATTCATTTTCAGCTTGACTTCGCTTCAGAGATGTATGACGAGCAATCTCTTTCAAGCAATCAAGGTAGTCCTCATTTCCCAAATGCTCTGGAGAGCGATGGAAAGATTGACTGAGACGAGTACGCGAACGATTCTCTGGTGTGCTTGGGCTGGCAATACCTCGGGGTGAGGTAACCATAGGGTGCTTACTGGTAGCAATCATGCTAACCATTGCAGGAGCGAGAGATGCAGCTGCCGAGCCACGATTCTGAAGAGGCACAATACCTTGAGCATTGGCTGAAGAAACATGCGCAGGTTGCAGCAACGGCTGAATGAGTTGCAGGTTGAAGATTTAGCAAATTTCTTCAAGATTTGATTCTTTTGTACGGCACTATAGACTCTTAGTAGGCACCCTTCCAGAAAGATTATACTAAATACCTGCTTGTAAATCTAAGACGTTCAATGAAGCTGGATTTACTCTTTGGAGAACCATCTTGAGTTTTTGGTGTGAAAATCAAAATTTCTCTTTCTCATTACCCCGACTGAGTACTTGTTGATGCCCGATTCTCTGCACGCCTAGTCCATGATCCAATACTCTTGTTATCATCGACATCATCACCATTCATATATGTCGGTGTGACAGTGCCTTGGTTTCTCTTGATTGGAGAGTTTGACGCAAATATACCACCCAAATCCGCAGATGTATGTGGTCGGATACTTGAATTCTGTTTTGTCTGGGAAGGTGTTGATGCTTGTGGTTTATCTGAAGCAAAAACATCACCAAGATCTTCATGTGTCAGCGAGGGGGCACTAGCGGGTTTTGTGATTCGCTTGGCCGCTGATGCACGTGGATCATTGGAAGCAAAGACGATGCCTAAAATCCTCAGATGTGTGTGGTCGGTTGTTAACAGGAGTGGGAGGTTGCTCAGCCTTGTAAGAGGATGCTGATGTATCTGTTTCATTCGAAGCGAATATATCACTGAGGTGTTTGTGCGTCAATTCGCCACCACTTGCAGATTTTGTCACTTGTCTTGGGGTTAGTGCATGTGGTTCTTCCGAAGCAAAAAACAACAGCTAGATCCTCAGATGTATGCTGACGGACAGCAGCGGGATTTGGAGGTCGCGCAGGTTCATCTCGGTCCTCTGACGCGAAAATAGCACCCAGATCGTTACGATTCAATGACTCAGATTCTGTGATTTGTTCAATAGCTGAATTGTGATTGCGCTGGTGTCCTTGAAGTACTCCAGACTGTTTTTCTGAGTTCAAATACTTCTGAGGAGTCTCTGCAAACACGTTGGCAAGTAAGTCAAGTCCTTGGGTATCAGCAGAAATTCCACGAGGGTTCTCAACATGATTAGCAGATGAATTTCCATGAGCACCAGTAACAGACTCATCGATGACAGACTGGGTAGTCAAATTAAAAGGCGGAACTGGTCTGTTGGATCTTGCCCGAGTATCGAGAGCATTGTGACTAACAGAGTTACGCACAGGGCTGGTCCATGGCGACGCATACTTTGTCACACCTGTTTTTCGTTGCATATAGGGAGGAACATTGATTGGCATTTGGTGAGATATTCATTCGTGGTGAACGTGTGGTGATTGTTATGGTTACCACGAACAGGTGAAGTAGGCATGGCACTCTGTCTACCAGCATCAAGTCTTGGCACTTGGCGGGTAGAAGAGACATGGTTTGAAAGATTGTTTGCTGAATTTCCAAGTATTCTTTTTGGGCGAGGAACCTCTCGGGATCATGGCTCTGAGTATGCATTCTTCCATAAGACTGCGTGCCTATACTGCTTGAGTTCACAATAGGACCATAAGCCATCGGTGCCATCTGTGTAACAGAATGAGGATGAGTATCGGATCTTCGAAGAACTTGGCATGGAAGCTGCATGAGATTGAAATTGTTGAACTGGCATTGTTTGTGATCTTGGCATGCTTATCATGCTAGAAACCTGCGGCAGAATCTTCCCATCGTGTCTGACAATTTCCCATAAGTCGAGCGAGTCTTTGAGCTGTATTTTTTCCGGTGTTGCTGGGGGTGATGTTCGACCTCCAGGGCGTGGATCCGTAACCTTAGCAAATTCCTCCCACTTCAGCAGCACTGAGGTCTAAGCGGCAACCGCGAGGTTGGAACGGTGGCGCCATTGCTGCTGTGGCGGGTAATCGAGATCCAGGTCCAACCTTGGAAGTAGCAGCCTGTTTGACAGTTGGTGAATCAGCATCTCGTGTGGTGTGGGGTACTGAATTTACATGAGGAATCAGAGGTTCCTGGCTGGGCACAATGGTGCTTGCATTCGAGCTAGCAACTACTGGACTTTGCGCCTCGTTGCTGCTAGTTTAGAGCATCAAGAGAGCCACCAATATCCACAGAAGTTTGAGATTGACCTTGTTCAGCTTGAGCACTGCCTGAATTATTGCGCTCAGACTGAAGCAAACTTGTCATCCTAGCAATCTCTCCCATAAGCATTTGGCGCTGAGTTGCCCAGTAAGGAACTGCTTGCAACGAATGGCGAGAGATATGACCTTCTAGCATCGTAAGATGATCTCGATGTTGTTGAAGAGTCTGTTCGGTAGAGGCTAATTGCAATGGGAGTATTGGAGTCATTGAAGTTTGTTGTGCAAGGCCTTGATGTGGCATCATTGAAAACAATTGACCATTTGGTTGCATAATAGGACCTGGGAAGTTTCCGGGGGGCATTGCAAATGGGATAGATCCATGAATCGGATGTGCCATATGGTGTCCTGGAGGTCCACCCAACATAGGCGGGCCAAATGGTGAGTTGCCCACCAATCCAGGAGGAAATCCGTTGGGGGGTTGAGGAAAGGCCGAGGTAGGAAAGCACATTTGGTTATTGATCATCATGTATGGGCGAGTAGGATCAAATTGACCAGGATGAGAGACTCGGACTGGTTGCAAGGAGGAGGACGAGCTTTCATTACCATTGACGACTTGTTGAGGAAACTGAGGATTACCTGGGTGACCAAAATGCGGTACAGGAATATTTGCGACACCTTGCGGGAGATAACCGTAAGGTGGCAGGAAAGAACCAGGCAAGGCAGGGTGAAACACAGGTGGACCTTGTGTATTGACAGGAATTAAGGATCCTTGAGAATCACCAGCAGCGTTGCTGACAGTTCGGTTATGCTCAGTTTTTTCGCTATCTTTAGCTTGTTGAGGGGAGTCTGATGGATACTTTTCACCATTAGGCTCAAATAATGGGGGTGCCATTGCTCGCGTGTTTGGGACTATGCGACCACCTGCAGTAACTCGTACGTGGGTTGGAGAAACGACGGCTCTATAAAATCTTCGAAAATTTTCAGCCTGATGCAAAGCTACACTAGTTGGTGCAGAATGTGGTTGGATTTGATTATCAAAGGTGCGGCGAGATTCGAAGTTGGAATGTTGACGAAGGCACCAACTTCCTTGACTGCGCATTGATTGAGACGAAGAGGAAGAAGATTCTCCGCGACGTGTTGTACTTTCAGGGCGTGTATATTTTTGTTGTTTGAAGAGGGTTGCAGTCAAACAAGAGTAAGTGTGGGGATTTCGAAATGCTTGCTCAGGAAGAGTGAATATGGCGACTGCAGAATTTATTAGTTTAATGATTGCGTGATGGTGAATGAAGGTGAATGAAGGTGAATGAAGATGAAATCAAATCTCATCAAATAAAATAAGATCGAGGGATTACTGACCAATATCAGGGTGCTTGTTGATGTTGTTGATAAGGCAAGCAATGATCGGGAGGGATCTTCTTAGATCAAGCAATTGATCAATCGAATAGTGAAGACTCTTCATGTTTTTCACTTCGAGAGAAGTCATCACACGACTATGGATAGACTGAGTTGCCAAATACCGCGGTAGGTATCGATCTTCAGCTTTCCCTTGTGATCCGCGACGTAAGTGAGAAGTGAGAGAGAAGAGAGTGTATAGTCGAGGAAGAAGGGGTATGTTTTCGTAAATAATCTCGATCAATTGAGTGAGTTATGCAGCGAAAACAAATCGCAGAATGGAATCGATTGATATATTGACGAGAATTGAGATTTTGTTTCTTAGGAGGTATTTGGAGTTTTGAGTTGATTGATTGATTGATTGATTGAATGGTTGATTGATTGCTTTCTTTTGTTTGTTTATTTGTTTGTTTGCTCGTTTCTTTCTTTCTCGTTGTCGTTCAAGTATTGGATTCTTTTCAAAACTCGTAGCTAAAGTCCGAATCAGACAAAAGGTCAGTGAATCAAAAGCTTCAGGTGAATTATGGGCAGATGATATTTCAAAACAGATCAGCCAACTTGAGGGAAAGTGGGGTAATTTATAAACATCCTTCCAAGATAGATTGTTGGAACCTCGGCATGATTAAAATGTTAACCTCCCAAAGGAATGATGTGCCATCGTCTTCATCTTCATCTTCATGGCCATTGGATATAGGTCGTTGTCATCCAAGCAGCCAGAATCACTCTTCTCTGATCTTGATTCAATTTCTTGTTCCTCCCCTTGAAATCCTGCTCACTCAAACCAAATTGAAGAGAATAGTAATGATCAAACTTACTAGGAGTACAATAGAATGAAGGCAGTGCGAAATCAGACACAATTCTTTTACGAAAGCTGAAAGCGCAATGTTAACAACGTTGATGTGGTTGAAGGGAAATAACGAGAGTTATGAAAGGAGTAGCAAGACACAGAGAACAACTCTGGTGGAGGAAGGGGTCCAATGATGTGCGAATGAATGATCGATCTCAATCAGCAGCAAAAGCTGTAATTGAAGGGAGTGATGTTGATATTTGAAGGAAAAGAGTTTTCGTGGTATGGAACCGAGGAAGCGGAAGTGGAAGTGGGAGTGAGAGTGGGAGTGGGAGTGGGAGTGGGAGTGGAAAAGGAAAGGGAAAAGGAAAGGGAAAGGGAAAGGGAAAGGGGAAGGGAAAAGGAAGCAATCACCATGACCATGACTATGACCATCACCACCACCACCACCATCACCATCACCTTACTTATATCATACTCTTATCCATGATATATAAGAAAGAACGATTAGTAATTGGCGCTGAAATAGTCATGACATAGCAATGGCTCAGATTGGAGTAGACCTGTCAATGAGGAAAGAGCAAAAGTACCATTTGTGTGTAAGAAACAGCTTCGAATTCGAATCAAGAACTGCAACAGCCAGAATCACAACCTGTGAATCTCGAACTCATAGAGCCTTGAAATATCAGGAATCCTTCTATCTTTATCTAGAACGAAAGAGCTTTGGCTGCTGTTCTCTATATGAAGATCGCACAAAAATTGACCATCTTCATCGTGGTGTCAAAATGGCTGGTGGGAGGAATGTACATCAATCACGTGAGGCTATCTTGTGGTTGATCCTCTCCCACCTCGTTTATGCAAATGAGAATACAGTAATAAAACCATATCCATATGGATGGATGTAATGGACCTCGGGACTTATCAAAAGTGGTTGAACCAATCAAGAACTGTCTCATAGTTCAAAATTTAATGGCGAGAATCACGTGTTGACTATCTGTAACCACATCGCCAAACCATCGATCTAAGTTCAACGAGGTGAAGTAGATGTGAAGAAAATAGTGATAGCCTTCCTGCCTCGAGCTCTGATGTACTTAAACGAATGAAGCATGACGCTGTCCACAGCTTTGCAAAGCGCACAACTTCTCCCACCATTGATTTTCTGTAGACATACTAATGAAAGTTTCCACGGATTGCCATTGGAGAAAGGGTATCGTATTCAATATTCAATTACCCGTTGAGCAGTGCTCCTTACATATCCTTACCTAGTCACGAAAGTACTCGGTAAGTATACTGGATACTCTCCTCGAGTACTGGCGTTATCACTGAGTGTTATTCAGAATGCACCCCTTGGATTTCATTCGGATATTCTTAACGTGGGAATAGAAATTCATGTTAGGGTTAGGGAGCAAAGAAGAAAGGAAGGATGACGATAAGAAAAAGATATTTCTATAAATCTACGGATATGGTAATTAGTACCTAGTAAGTCTTTCAAACCGGGACGCAAGACATCAACATGGAAGGAACGAAGTTTGAATGAAGTGATGTTGGGAAAGGAGCTAACCGAGATCATAAGCCTTACTAATTTTGGACTAGCTGGCATGGAAGATTTACACGTGACCTACAATGGTCCACAAACAACTTCAACAGAATTGGAGTCACCTAGGCATGATCAAACACTCTCATCAATTTTCACTCTTGTTATACCGATACATCACTTCTACTTCCAAGACCAAGGATTAGTTTCAGTGTTTCTTACAAAGTTGATAATGAAAATGTATCCTTTTCGAAGGTTCATTTATTGATCGTGAAATAATTGGCGGGAATGGCTCAAAGTAGGTGAATGTTGAGTTCACCAAAAGAGGCAAAAGCTAACCGAATTCAGAACCATGTTCCCTTAATGTCCCGAATCTCTATTGCCTTCCGAAAAGAAAGCTTGTCATTCAACAAGACAGGCATTGCAATGTTGTATTGTAGCATCGATCATGCAAGGACGCAAAAGTTCTCTCCATCCTCCGTGGCACTACCTCATTTATTGTCATTGTGCCCGAGAATCTCCTATCTGAATTATCCTTTGCCACCTACCTGTGCAGTTATCTGCGCTTCCAAATATATCACAGATCATATGTATGAAGAAACTCGAGATATGCAACACACACCATTCTGTGTAATTTGATATTACGTCAAGAATCTGTGCTACAGACTTTCTCACACCCTAATCACAATCTTTATGGAAAACTTAAAGCTCTTTCCATACGAGACTGAGCAAGTGTGAAAGATCAACAAAAAATTAAGCCGCATATGAGAGGTTGCGCCAGATTTCCGACAAGAAAACTCATAATTTCATTCTCAACTTTTTCCAACTTTTCCAACTTTTCCGTCATTGACCACCACTGTAAACCGCCATTATGTGAAGAGAAATCATCAGATAAACAATCTTTACCACCAAGCCAAAGCAATAATCGTGACGGACAAAAGAAATCCCAGAGAAAGTGACGGAAAGTGAAAGGTCCGAGGAAGTTATCCTTTGAATGTGGTTTCAGTCACCTTTTTGCGTCGAAACAACCGGCTCTTTGGGGATCTGAGCTAGATTGCTATGAGTTTCTGTGAGGTTGGGTACATTTGGCCCCGTCGATGTCGGAAAATCGGCGCTAGGTGGCTCCTTCACCACCCAGCCGTAGTCAAAGTCGCTCGATGCGACAATCTCCATTAACGTATAGTATAAGTTCCCGTCTTCGAATTTTGGTACGCAAATCTCCCTTGACATCTTAAACTGAGATGCTGGGATATGTTCGTCATCCCTGCCGTCTGCCTAGTTCATGTTAGCCTGCTAGATTTACAACTGCCGACTGGCTTACCAAACAATATGCACATGGCGCATTATTGACCCACACCCAGTGAGGACAATTGTATGTCAACCAGTATTTACATCTGTATTTGTAGTAGCCTCCGCCGGAGCCACTCATAGTTTTGAAGTCGAGGTGCTACCTACTGGTGGTAGCAAGAGAGATTTCGGAGTTGTTTTTGCTACCCGCTGGTAGCAGAGCGATTTGATGGGCGCTTGAAGGGCTGTATGAGGTGCTTAGTTGTTTGTCTGGATGTTCAGTACGAATTCTCAACCCGCAAATGAGGCTTGGCTATGATCAAGGCAGAAGAAAGTTGAATGAAGATTCTGCCCTTCGGAAAGAAAAGAGACGAAGGAATTTAGATATATATTTTGTCTCGAGGAGCCTGGAAAACTTCGATGGCGCTACGGCAATTTCCAGACCGTCAGTTACCCTAGATCACCAAGACGATACATACAAACGAAATGGCGTTTTTCCCGGTCCGAAATGTATGAAAGGATCGATGAGAAGTCCAATATCGCAGATTTCTGTCGAAACTCATGTGGTCTCTTCCACAAAATGAGTCTTATGCAAGCTTTGCTGCTTCTGAGCGCAGTAAAGATAGAGGCCGTTCGCATCTGCAGCCAACCGAAATGAAGTTCATTCATGTAAGAATGATGTGGCTTCTAATCCATTCTAGTGCCACTCATGAAATTCGAAGAGGCGATTTAGGATCTCGGCATCATGAAGCATCTGAAGTTCAGAGTCAGAACTCGATTCCATGATGCAGAGAACAACAATTGAATTCAAAACCCCACTTTTGTAACAGTTATCACATTTTCGAATAGGCACGGATTCATTCCTGATATATTTACGCATCTAATCTCGAATACGGACCAATTTGGGTTGACTGTACCCCCGCAGTCACTTGTTGAACCATCACTGGAAGACGAAGTAGCATTTTGCCTGCCAAACTCGCAGAAGTCTTGCCCTTCTGCAGCCAAGGTAATGCATGTGTCACTGGTCCACCTGCAGGATTTTTCATACAATCCTTTTATCTTGATGCTCCATAGACTGGCCTCTTCTACCTCTTACGAGCATCGCGCCGCAATCAATCGGCGATTGTGTCCATCTCCGACCGAGAAGTCCCAAGTTCTATACACGAAACACAGCATGTGCAGCATAAATGAAAGTTTTTTATTGACTGCATTGTTAATGTACTTATTGCTGACAAAGGGATGCAAATTATGGATTCTACCTTGAATATCTAAAGATATCTCTCGATGCGCTAGGAATACTCGGGTCGCTAGCGAAGGCGTCTCGGGTCAGCTTCCACGCTTCCCACCCGCCATTGTGCCGTAACAGGGATGGTAATGCTACTTGCTTTAGTGGCCGTTGTACATGAACCGCTCAGGATCATCATCCTCGTGAAAAAAGAAACATCAATCCATCACATTTCCGCCGAATCTGAGCAATTTCGCGTGTTTGGAAAGTAAAAATCTGGTCCACAAAGTAACTCCACCTCTATCTTGAGCCTCAAGATTTTTCACTTCAAGCAAGCGTTTCTACCTCTTGTACATCAATATTCTTTTGTGCACAAAATTTACCAAGAGGCGTGATTGTCAGCTCGAGCTCCTCAACTCTACCACGGTATCCCTACAGTCTTCGGTGACCCGTTAAACATGCACCTTTTCCTTGAATTCACACCCTCATGGTTGCAACGAATAAGAAAGCAGTTAAGTCCGAGTTTCGTGACCTTGTGTGGTACAAGCATACAATTATGCTGTGGCACGATTCACGATTCATGATAGTTCGATGGCCATATTCAATGTTTTTCTCCTGCAATTGCAAACTGAATTTATTCTCCTTATTCGTTACCACCGAAAAGGCTTAACAAAGTGGCCTTGATGCGGATCAAACTAATGTGGAAATCGGGTGTGCAAATATGTCCTCTTTTGCTTACATACAGCACAAAGATCAGCAGCAAATCTTCAATGTCTACTTTTTGAGCGACTTGACCGAATCATCGTTCAAACAGGCAACGCACAAGAACAATGGCTATCGGTACTGCAATGTCATTGAAGATTTATATTGTGTGATGATTTTTCAGTGGTGCCTATACTATGGAGGGGATATATACATGCTCAAACAAGCATGTAGGCCGCAGGATTCGCCCCATTCTTCGACTTACACCGAAAGGATCATATCTTCAACCTTTCAAACACATAGACCATATTTCTCAATATACAGGTTTCGCATCTTTACGGAGAAGGATTGAGAACTGCCGCATCGTGATACTTCAACGATCTGATTATTCTGGGCTTACTTCCACAAACCTGGATTTCGATTATTGAGACTCGAGGCGGATTACACGGCGGCTGCCGTGTCTTCTACTACCACGATCCACATCATAGATTACTACCAATTACCGAGATATCGTTCGAGTTTTAAATTAGGAGAGTATATGTGTACCTTTTCCAGAAACAACGGCATCCGACAAGACTCGGGCTCTGTTTTTCGACCTGTCGAAATTACCTACTCGGACGGCCCTAAGGTTTATATGTTTAGTATGACCGACTAACATTATCTCATGATGTGTATACCGAATGTATGATCCTAAAAACCCCCACCCGTTATGCTACCAAATGCACGACTGAACTATTTGATAATCCTCCTACCATCGGCTGCACAATTTCCACACCAGCCCTACCAGACCCTCTCAACCCAATCTACATGCCACTAGCTAAGCATAACCTCCGAACTATTTAATTCAACTGTCTTTGCGATTTAAAGGCTTGCTATTATGTGAGAAAACTTCTGCCGAGGAAGCTTCTTCGTACATAGGTTATGACCGAGCGCATATTGAAGCAATTTGCTTTACGAAAGTCTCACGGATATCAAGAAAATTAAGCATATGGTGGAATGCAATTAGGCCGTCGAAGCGAAATCTCTTCTTTGGATAGTGCTACCTTGACCAATATCTCTTGGATTCTCGGTCTGGCTTCAAATATATCCCTGTTTCTCTACAGTCCAATGAAACGCATTTTATCTGTCACTGGAATTGCGAGTAGTTGTTGCACAAGGTACTGCCTCACTTGCAGCCTTACAAAAAATGTTCCTTCAAGGCTTATAAAACACTTCACCAAGTGTTATTTGTAAGCGCAAATCTCAACGTGGCATTGCTATGCCAGTGCCCGAATCGGCTTTTTTGAGAACCATACAATGCACCTCGCTTAGGAAAGAGATGGGGAGCGTTTACCAGATTTCTTGAAGTCTGTACCCGAATGTACCAGTTTTGTCAACGGTTCTTGGTTTTTTTCTCTTTTGCCCGCACTGGGAGCTATATACTCAAACCTAGGTCCTATCTCCTCCACCATACCTGGGAAATCTCTTTCGTTGATTACGAGTTTCCCATGACAAAAAGCAACAGCTGTCACTCTCGTTTGCGCAAACCGTAAAATTCGAACTTCACTCTTTCATAATATCATCCCATTATAACTTTGTAGAGGTCACAGATTCACACATCTTTCTGCTATAATCATCCTCGGAGAATATTGACGCCACTTCTAGCCCAACACAAGAAAACAAGCGGGCGTTTTATTAGGCTAAATGCATGATGCAGGGACACACGTGTTCGAATAAATACTTTGTCAATAAGGCTCTGGGACCACCTTTGGGGTGAAGTTTGAAAATTACTTCGCATTTCGTTTTTCTGTTGGTGGTTCTCATGTTCTTCATGTTGTTTAGCTTAAGATACTGGGCTATCTTGCTATCAGTCTCTTATGCCAAAATGGGCAAAACATCAAGCGATTGTCAACTTAAGCCCGCATATTTGTTTCCAAAACAATGGACCACCCGAATACTACTTCAAAGTTGGCTGCATACTTATGATGATGCAACTGGACGGAACGGCGCGCTGTTGATCAAGAAATTAGTGCGCATTCTTTAAGCAAAATTTTCTGCGGATGTCCCAATTGGCTGAAGGTGCAATTCTTCAACAATAACCTATTTTCTTATAGGTAATTTCTGTTAATTTTGCTGCAATATTGAAGAAACAAATCTCTTAAAGTCGGAGGATACCGAATTGCGGGGGACCGAGGATTCTGTTGGCTTCTGGTATACGTTTATTTCTGCCCAAACTCTTTCTTGGGAGTTTCCCAGAGAATACTCCAAGTTTAACATCGTGCAATCGTACCTCATCATGTATCAATTTATACTCAGACCTGTCTATCACAGATTGAAAACCTAACAGTTTGATATTGAATCCACTATTTTCCAGGGACTTTTGTGATGCCTCGACACCAATAGATCGTCTCAGCTTCCCGGATGTTAACTTGGTCTACTCGCACCGCCATGCTACTATAATGTGGTCCTGGGACACCAAAACGGGGTCTTCTACCTTGCATGAATACGACTGTTTCATTGCGCTACCTGAAATTCTGTTTGAATGCACAACATGATTCTAGATTCCTTGTCGATCATTAGTAAAGTACACAAACCCTCACGTGGACCTACCCTCAACGCTACTGCTGATCTCCAAGAAGAATACTGCTCCAGCATTGTTGGAGAACTTCAAAAAAGTAACCCTTCACAAGCCTGAGCCACCTCAATGACATACCTAAGTATTTTATAGATTATATGGCTATACCGCTTCTATCCCAGACATAGTACCATTATTGCAGATGCATATTGAGACTCGTAGATGTCTAATGATTAACAACTCTAAAGCCTCATTTGTATAGATATGAGCTGCCGATATTATCGGCTCGGGCTCTGTTTTAATTACTCAGCTAATATTCAGAAAACCTAAGATAAGAGCTATGTTCTGTGAGCTATGTTCTGTGGATTGGAAGCCTGAGTCATGCTATCGCAAGTTACACATTCTTTCAGTGAGTCGGATGTCAACCCGGCTTTTGACATCCGGCCTAGCTCAATAAGAATCTCTCGTGGCCTGCTGTTTTGTGTCCAACAAGGTCCCGGATTACATTTCTATACACCTCTAATTAGGACGCATTCCATACATCACACCACGTCTATCCCATGTCACCCCACTACATGTACATTTGACACCTTCTGCTTTCTCACTAACACACTGATCCGATTGGAAGTATCGTGCAGCTTACCAATAAGACTTCAAACGTTTGACGTAATGTTGAAGATTCTCCAGTCAAGTGCTGTTCTCATATTGGCGCACATAGCTCTTCAATATGTGTCCGTTTGAGTTCTAGTTTACTCATTACTCCCTGTTTCCTAGCATCTCCTATTATTTCCCCCCCCAAAGCTTCATCTCAGCACCACCTTCTTCTTTTGCCTTGCTCTGCTCTTGACATTGCACAGCAGGTTCGAACTCTCATATGTGTTCTTCGCTCTTGACATTCCACGTGTTCTTTGATGCAGCCACGGTTCTTCTTTCCCTTGCTCAATTTCAACTGTTTCAATACCGTCCATTCGTTTCATGCTCGCATCATTCCTCGCGATATGATACTTAAATGTTGATATTCGTTTTGATTCACTGTTTCTTCCTTCAAGTAATCCAAATACCTCATGGGCCCGGGTTCCCCAGAAAACCTCCACATCTTGTACCATCACAAGTGTCTAGCCGGACCCTGAAAACGATTCATCGAATCGCTAGGCTAATTGCCATGCTGAGCTGACCAACAATGTCCCTATTAAGGAAGTCGTTAAGTCATATTAATGCTGTACTACCAGGCCAATATTTTCTTCCGCTACACTGCATGCAGAGCGCTTCTTATAGATATTCATAAATCTTGCCTCCGGCCTCGAAATTTCTTCCCGTCCAACAGCTGTCGTGCCAGCTACCCATCTCGGATCGGGTATGTAGTTCCTTAGTTTCGGCTCTGATCATTCTGCGTCGACAATTGCCAGCTTCTAGAATCCTTTGGTTGCCACGCCCCTCCCACACGAACCCACACGCTCTCGCTCGCTCGCTTCCACAATCCTCCTCACCCATCTCCCACGCAGCGTATCTCCTCGCCAACAAACCTCCCTGCACCCCCCATCACCCACCCAACCACTGCCGAAAACTGCCGCACTCAGACGACGCAACCCCATGGCATGGTCCCCATCTCCCGTACATCCCCTCCCCCAACATCTACCCGTGCCCCCGCCACCCCCCGACTCCCCACACCACACTCCCCATCCGCGAACCGGTGCGAATCCCTGGCTCCTATATGCTGGCTGGCTACGATGATCCTTCGACTCGAGCCCGACTTGGCACGTTTGGTCCGCTGGGGAATCGAGACGCTCTCTTTGCGAGGCGACAGGGGCCTCGCTTTGCGCCGGCTCATGGTGAGATTGCCATTTTGCAGATATCGATGGTGCGAGGTGAGCTTGTTGGGGAGGAGGTAGGTAGCTCATGCAAGGCAAGGTACGCTACGGCACGGTAAGGTAGGACAAGGCGAGGTGACTAGTGCTTACCCGGCCCATACATCCCCCCCCCTCTGTGTCTTCCCTTGGAATCTCCATTCCCAATCCACCAAGGGATGCGCGCGCGCCGACGGTACACCCAAACAGGTCCTTTTTCGTGTTTTACATCTATATCCATCGGCGTGTGAGGGGCCCGAGGGCGGGTGTCAGCATTACGTAGCATCTGTGAGAAAGCGGCAAGCTTGTGGTACGCTGTTGTTGCTCCGAGACCGATGCATCATGCTCCAGTATGCACGTACGAATCAAAGGACTGGGATTCGGCATCCCAAGACTCGGCCGGCTGGGAACCAGTTCCGGTGAAGATATACTTTGGATAATACAGTGCCGTCAGGACATTCACTTCACGATGGCGATCTCAGCACAATGCGATCCAAGACGGTGCAGTAAAAGGATCAATTAGTCTACTCTTTTCCTTGCTTTCTCCGCGTGATCTATCTATCGCATGCGCGTTTCTACGGATGATGAGGTATTCCACTTCGCCTCCACCTCCACCTCCACATCTGTTCTAGTGCCGCCTGTGACCCTTCTAAGAATTTTGATCCAAGTGACCTTCCTTCTGGAATTGAAAGATTCTTGCCAGGAGCTTTTGCTGTGCTTGAAGAGAAACACCGTCCCCTTGTCATCTTTAAAGCCTTATACATGTGCACGCCTACCCAACTCCAATTATGCTTGTATCGAGTCTGGAGCGTATGCTTTTCTTTTCCACGCTCATCCGCTGATAGGAATGAATTATCACCACCAACTTCCAGACTCGAGGTTTTACGTCGGGAAACATATCCCGTACGTAGTTTTCTGTTATTAAGAATCTTGGAATTTATCTTCCACCCTTCATCGCCTGCTTTCTCTTGACCTTATCTTGAGCCCGCATCAAGGCCGTCTTGATTTCTCCCTTGCCGAACGTTGCGAGGTCGTAGTATGTTGGCGCGATGTCCTGTTCTGTGTTAGCTTATGATGATCTGGATTGGGATTGAGAGAATAGAATAAAAGAGTGCAAAGGACAAAAAATAGCATACCAATAACCATTCTGGTCTAATAGCTGTAACACTCCTGACGTAGTTCTTCGTCGTAAGCACAAACTCATTGTACAGCACCCACTCAGCATCCTGTTTCAAGACCGTGCTAGGATGCAATAGTACGCTCTGATCATCCTTGACAGTCTTGTATGTCTTACCCACTCGGGTCCCTCTTTGCAACTTGCATAAAGAAGCCTGCTACGAGGGCGCGACGGATATTGGTGTAATAAGATTTGTCATTGAAATCTGTGGATACGAGATCGAGCTCAGATTTTTCCATAATGCGTTTTAGCTGTTGACGAACATTGTCAGCTGATTGGAGGGCTCGAAGAGAGAGGAAATGTTCATGACACCAGCGTTTGGGATCAGCTTGGGCATTTTCGCCCTTGAACGCGTGATAGACATTGAGCATAGTTAGGTGATCTCCATCAGGGTGGGCGAAAAGATCTTTCATTTCATCGGCGCGTTTCCTGGCTGAAGCTGGACGAACAAAGATTTGAGGAACTGAGAGAAGGGCGGTAAGAGAGAGGATTTCATTGGAGCAGTAAAACTCTGGGGAAGAAATGAGCATTACTGCGAGGGCAGGGTCGAGAGGGAATTCCGAGGCAAGTTTGCCTAGTTGTGTGAGGTTTCCATCATCGTCCAGACATGCAAGGTAGTTAAGTTCCTCCAGTGCTCGCATGAGTGTTTCGGGAGCTGGAGGATCCATGAGATCGAAATGTACCAAATCATCAATGCCAAGTTTCTTCAATTCCAGGACAGTGTTTGCCAAATTCGATCGGAGAATTTCGGGGTATGTTTGTTCGATGAGTTCTTTCTTGAAAGCTGCCTCGGTGTATAATCTGAAACATTTACCTGGTCTTGTACGACCAGCACGACCAGCTCGCTGTTGCGCGGATGCTTTCGAGATAGGCGACACAAGCAGAGATTCGACTCTGATTCTAGGATTGTAAACCTTCTGTTTACTGAACCCAGGATCAACCACGTAAACGATGCCGTCAATTGTCCAAGATGTTTCTGCAATATTTGTTCCGACAATAACCTTTCGTCCTGGACGTCCACCGGGCCTCAATGGCTGTGGCGCCGGCTCGAAGATCCTCTGCTGCTGCGCAGGTGGCAATGTACCATAGAGTGGGTATACCTTCAATGGACCTGCATCTGCTTCTCTAATCATCTCATCTGCTTCCAAGGATATCTTTCGGCATGCGTCTTCAATTTCCTCTTCACCAGTCAAGAACAACAATATATCTCCTTCGGCTTCGGTGGCATGGATTTGTAAAACTGTTCGGAGTGCCGCCTCAACATAATCTCTTTCTGGCTCAGGTGTGTAGAAAATCTCGACGGGATGCGTTCGTCCAGGTACCGCTAAAAGCGGAGCGTCATTAAAATATTTTTGGAACTTTTGCGCGTCAAGTGTAGCAGACATAATAACTATCTTGAGATCTGGTCGTCTGAGTGCTACTTCCTTCAACAGACCCATTAAGATATCTGTAGCTAAAGTACGTTCGTGAGCTTCATCAAGAATGATGCAGCTATACCTCGTCAAATTATGATCATGCATAGCCTCTCTTAGAAGCATACCATCAGTCATATATTTGAGTATAGTCTTTGAACTCGTCACGTCCTCGAAACGAATGCTGTATCCGACCTCATCTCCCAATTTCACATCCATTTCGTTTGCCACACGCTGTGCTACTGACATAGCTGCTACCCGACGAGGTTGTGTACATGCGACCAGCTTGCCAGTGAGGTGGGGGAGGTCATCGTAGAGGACGAATTGAGGAATCTGCGTTGTTTTACCAGAACCAGTTTCACCTACGAAGACTAGAATCTGCGTCTTCTGAAACATATCAAGAAATTCCTGTCTTCGAATTAGTTAGCAAACAATCAATATCTCGCTGGACAACTTGGATTCTCACCTTTGTTTATGGACAGGCAAATCTCTTCTTGTCTTCAAGATATTGAAATACTGTTTGGAAAGCGGCTTGTCGTTGAAGGGATTCGAAGGCCCATCTTCAGCTTCATGTGCCTGTGCAGCAGTCGTTTGATGGCGTTTGAATTTCGAAAGTCCAGATGCAGCACCATTCGAACCGTTGCCCCAACCATTACTCTCCTCCTCGTACATATGCGCCAAGTATGGATTCTCCTTGGGATCCATATCGTCAGTTCTTGGGCGCTTTGCTCGAGACATTTCGGGTTCTTCTGGACGACGGTCAGCCATTGTTGAAAGCTGATCAAAGATTGTTTTTGTTGTTTTTACTTTTTCGAGATTTGCGCACAAGGCTGATGAGAATTCAAGCAAAAATATTGCAGATAGAAAAAGTTATCGATATGCTGTAGAAACATAGATTGCGCTAGACTAATTCAAGTCACCGCCTTTGGCCACGCTTATATTACATAAGCAGAGCCATTATCATACCTGCAGCACTAGGTATATACATATTACATAAGCAAGCAGTCTGACTCTCATACCTACCTAGTAGGTACTTAACATACCACGAACCTTAAAAGGTCACAACTTCATAATTATTATTATAGGATAATCAAATTTTATTCTAAAAATAATTATGGCTGCACCATCTCCAGATCCCGCTATGGACCTCGTTCCTATTAAACAAGAAGAAGAAGCAACTGAGAATGATGCGCCAGTCCAGGAACCCAAACTCCCAACCAAAAAAGATATCTCCCTCAAAGAGTTCCTTGGGAAGATGGATGATTATGCTCCAATTGTAAGACTTGAATGTTTTGCCTTGTAATTTGTTTTCGTTATCTAACCCTTGCTCGTAGATTCCTGATGCAGTGACAAACTATTATCTCACAAAAGCTGGTCTTCCACCCCCTCCACAAACAGATGCGCGTTTAGCTCGTCTACTTGCGCTTGCGACTCAAAAGTTCATCGCTGATATCGCAGCCGATGCTTATCAATATTCCCGTATTCGGTCTTCCAATTCCTCAAGTGCCAATAATCCTATGGGAAATTTGGGTGCTGCAGCGGGTTTCCCAATCCCAGGTCAGCAGCCTGCTGGCGCGACAGGAGGCAAGGACCAACAGGGACGTGGAGGGCCTCTTGGCATTCAAAGACCCGGATATGGTGGCGGTGGACAAGGAGGTAGTCAAAACCGAACAATCCTCACCATGGAGGACTTGGGAATGGCTGTGGGAGAATATGGCGTGAATGTAAAGCGTGGGGAGTTCTATCGCTAAATCAGCGATATCATAAGGCATAATCCGGTCAAGGTGAGGGGTTTTATGGCGTTACAAATTATTAGGAGTTATCAAGAAGGTATGAGGGTTCATGGATGGCACATCACGAGATTGTATAATGATTCTTTATTCCCGGTACAAAGATTGGCCAGAAACATCTTATTTTACACATTTTGTCTTCATTCTATGTGGGGATGTGAAAATTGGGCGCGTGTCTTATGATAACTGCCAATTCAGTTGGCCTCTTAATGACTTCAAAGGACATGCTACCGATGCCGCAGAAGACCCGTTCAGTTGCTTTGGCCGTGAAGTTACAATGAGTCCCACCCAGTTAGAAGTTTCATGGTCTTTGATAAGAGTATCAAGAAGAGCTGGTTTCCACGGCTTTTCCATAGTCCCCGCCTCTCACCAGCTTATACGATACACCGGATATACAACACAATGCACATCCTCCCAAGTCCAAAACGCCATGCCATGCTAAATACTTGCCCCTTCTACTTATTCTTACTCTGCTTGTACGTAAATCGCTTTCTCGTCCTAATCACCAAATTAGCCCCTCATTCCCCTCCTTCAAGCCTTCATCACATACGCCGAGAATTCCCCCAACTTATGTCCCACCATGTCCTCCGTGATCGTTACTTCATTATAAACCTTGCCGTTATGAATTTCGAACGTCAAGCCTACAAAATTTGGCAAAATAGTCGCAGACCTTGCTTGTGTTCTTATCGGCGGCTGTCGTACACCTAGTACTTGTTTGTAAATGGGGAGACTGTTGTTGGCGTATTAGAACAGGCGGAGAAACAACTCTGCGAGAGAATGTCTTACGGGACGATATTGGGGCCTGATACATATACGTTAGTATATGATTATTGGTTTTAAGGAAATTGAATGAACTATACCTTTCCAGACGGACCGTGCAAGAAGAGCTCTGCTTGGAAACATTGTGCTGTCGAATTGATATCAAATTGTATCGTCGCCAAATACGTTAAACCTTTGTCGTCTGATAAATTCTTCTAAGTGCTCGCATTCTGCAGGGATAAAACACGCTAATCCAGATCGCGTCTCCCCAAATGTTGAAGGTAACCAGAACAATTAAATTTATGTGCCAACGCGAATTTGAGGGTCTCATTCTACAAACCTACAAGTTTTACCGTATTTTTGACCGATTTGATATATGTTTTAGTCGTTAATGAGTCTACGATAACCTTTAATAACTCCAACCTTTCCGGAGAGCTTCCGCCGAGCATCAAGTGGCCAAGATGCCGACCTTTACAGGTAGATCTCTTTCCCTTTGGAAGTGGAGAATATCGTGCTGAATATTCTGTAGCCGCAGATACGATCCGAATACTTATTGCTACAGACAGCCATGTGGGATATGCTGAGAATGATGCTGTTCGCAAGGATGATAGCTGGAGGAGTTTCGATGAAGTTATGCGCCTAGCCAAAGATCAAGATGTAGATATGGTTCTACTCGCTGGAGATCTCTTCCACTATAGTCAACCCTCCCGAAAATCCATGTATCAAGTCATGCGGTCACTGCGAATGAATTGCCTTGGAGAAAAACCCTGCGAGTTAGAATTGTTGAGCGATGCAAATGATATTTTCGATGGTTCATTCAATCATGTCAACTATGAGGATCCGGATATAAATGTTGCTATACCGGTATTTTCTATTCATGGGAATCATGATGATCCAGCTGGAGATGGAAATTACTGCGCTCTAGATCTACTTCAAGCTTCCGGGCTGGTCAATTATTTTGGTAGAACACCTGAGGCTGATCGAATTCAAATCAAGCCGGTGCTGTTGCAAAAAGGCCAAACTAAATTGGCGCTGTACGGGATGAGTAATGTGAGAGACGAACGTCTTCACCGTACATTCAGAGATGGACATGTCAAGTTCTTCAAGCCAGGAGTACAACAAAAAGATTGGTTCAATATCATGGCAGTTCATCAAAATCACCACGCTCACACTGAAACTTCGTATTTACCAGAGAATTTTCTTCCCGACTTCTTGGATTTAGTTGTCTGGGGGCACGAACATGAATGTCTCATTGATCCAACCTACAATCCGGAGACCTCCTTCCACGTCATGCAACCCGGATCTTCAGTAGCTACATCACTTGTACCTGGCGAAGCTGTCCCAAAACATGTGGCTATTGCCAGCATTACTGGCCGAGAATTCAAGGTCCAAAAGATTCGTTTGAAGTCCGTCCGACCGTTCATAACCAAAGAAGTTGTCCTCGCTACTGACAAGCGAACCAAACACCTCGCCAAGGTAAAGGACAATCGCAATAAGCTTACCAAAGAACTCATGGCCATTGTAGATGAACTTATAGACCAAGCACGCGCCGAATGGATTTCCCTACAAGATGAACCAGAAGATGAGCTTAATGAGATTCCTCTTCCCCTTGTTCGCCTGAAAGTCGAATTCACTCCCCCAGAAGGTGGAAAATTTGACTGTGAAAATCCACAACGTTTCTCTAGTCGCTTCATCAACCGCGTCGCAAATATAAAGGATGTGATCCAATATCACCGCAAAAAAGCCTCCGCAACCCGTAAATCTGCCACTGAAATTGACCTTCCAGAAGAAGGGACTCTTGCTCAGGTCGCTGGTTTCGATGATGTGAAAGTCGAACTTTTAGTGAAAGAATTCCTTGAAAAACAATCCCTCCAGGTCCTTCCCACTACTCCTTTTGGTGACGCGGTCGGCCAATTCGTCGATAAAGATGATCGTCACGCTATGGAGCTCTTTGTACAGAAATCCCTCAAAGCCCAGGTCGACGAACTGATCAAACAAGCTAATGGTGCAGACAACGATTTTGGAGACGAGGATGAATATTTAAACGCTGCTATGGAAAAATTCCGTGCTCAGCAAGAAGCACTCGCTGCGCGATCTGGAAGCAAATTCTCAAAGCCCGTCAAGAAACTCAAACCTAAACCCAGACCCGCAGATTACGATTCAGATATTGACGGGGAGTGGGGCGAGAAAGTTGAGCATTGTGAAACAGACCATGGGGACGATGATAGCGACGATGCACCACCTGCTCCCCCACCCAAGCGCGGCAATGGGAAAAATTCAACTGGATTTATAATCAGTGACGAGGAATCCGATGATCCCTTCGCGGAAGACGATGCAAAAACCGCCCCCAAAAAGGTGCCCGCTAAACGTGCCCCGGCCAGGAAACCCGCAGCAGCTGCAAAGAAAGCTCCGGCGAAAACCACTGCTACTAGAGGTAGAAAAAAGGCACCAGATCCTGAACCTAGCGATGATGAGGATGAAGATGTAGTAATGGAGGAAGCGCCAAAAACAAAGAGTCAACCAAAGAGAGCGGCGGCCGTTGCTAGGGGAAGACAAACTCAATTGAATTTTTCACAAGCAAGTCAGGCAGCTGGGAAGAAAAAGCAAGTGGTGGAGTTGAGTGATGATGAAATTAGCGAGGATGATGATGATGCTTTCCAGCCGATGAGTGGGGTTAGTTCAGGGAGGCGAGGGGGGAGGTGACCTCGGTATCTGCATGCATTTACTTTACACAAAGATGTCAGCATTGCAAGAATACTAAGAGTCGCCACACACGTGCAGACTGATGAGAACCACGAATCTAAAAGCCACAAGTGCTATTCAGTAAACACGAAGAGATACAACGACACGCTAGCCAGTCTGTGTGTGCACATTACGAAGCTACGGTAACGATGAATTGGACGGCTGGGGAGTTGGGGAATAAATGACAAGGAGTACGTGCTGCATCACGATGCACGGTATGTATGAATAATTAGTAAGCAGCTTGACCGATGGGAAAATAGATATCAATGACAATTGCAATAGTCATACCAGCTTTTTCTTTCTGTGGTTGGCATTCTGTTTCTGCAGTGAGGAGATAATATGATATTTGGGTTGGTAAGTACCTTCCGGAGGATTTGTCGACTCTCGCATCTAAGTGAATCCAGAAACCTAGATGGAATCCTCGGGATGGTTGGTTGGAGCGTAAAGTGCATATGTCATCTCCTTCATCTCTTTCCTCAAAATCCACCAAAATAGATTCCCACCCAAAAAGAAAAACGAAAAAAAAAAAAAAAAAAAAGAAAAAAATAAGCCGTCACCAACAACTCCCCGCCAAATAAAACAGGTTCACAAAATTGGAAATCGCATTCAAACATCCAAACCCCCCTCTCAGTAGGCACCGTGCAGTGCGTGCCCACCGGGAATTAGATGAGATGTTGCATGAGAATGGATAGCGATGTGAGAA
Organism: Monilinia fructicola; assembly: GCA_008692225.1. Taxonomy (NCBI): domain Eukaryota; kingdom Fungi; phylum Ascomycota; class Leotiomycetes; order Helotiales; family Sclerotiniaceae; genus Monilinia; species Monilinia fructicola. Next base: position 1,453,094 of record VICG01000013.1, on the reverse strand, counting down.
TTCTGCGAGGAGCAAAGGATGAATGATCTTTGTTATTGAATCTTCTCGTCGTAAATTTTATGTATAGCACTTTGACATACTGGTGGGATGCCAGTATTGAACACTTTTGGCGATTTCCTAGTTGGTGATCATGTATCTGACAGAAGTTCAAGCTATACATCCCTAGCTTGCTGTTCCAGAGTGTAGTCGTATGCGTGTTCTTGAAAAGATGAAAGAGAATTAGCGGGAGGGGATGTTACGAAATCCTCGGGTTTGCGTGTTCAAGTGTAATCTGTAGACGCATGCATATAATCCACGGTGGAGATTCGTTGTCATTATTTCATTTCTCGAGCTGGAGAACGTAGTGATATAATTCCGCAAGATTATCTCCATGGCAGATGCCCAATGACCAGAAGTTCATAAAGCAAACAAAAACTTGAAATACCCATGCTATAACCCATCAAAAGCAACACTAAAGGAACCCTTAAATATCCAACATCAACCAGCGACATCATCTTCGAGCTCTTCTACCCTTCCCAACTTCATGCCATCTTCGGGTACCCCAACAAATGGCACGCTATTCCTAGCTTTATGTTCCCGCAACAGCGTAGCCACCTCTTCATGTCCTTCCATCTCCGCAGCTTCGATTGCGGATGGATAGAATCGATTACCGGATTCACTAGCCAGTATTGAATATGTCCACGCGGATCCATGGTCAACTTCCGCGCCAAACTCGAGCAACATTTTAACAATCTCAATATTACCCTTGGAAGCGGCGATGACAAGAGGCGAAGGTTCCTCGTTGCCTTCGGAGTCATATGGCATGACTTGAGCGCCTTTGCTAATGAGGAATTCTACTATTTTATTGACGGAAAGGGCCGCAGCGTAGAATAAGGGGGTGCCAAGTTTTGTGGTCATATTTATATCAGCGCCGTAGTCCATCAACAATAAGACCACATTCAGATTGCGAGACATTATCCCAGCGTATAGCGGAGCAGGAAGAGATAGCCCAAATGAACTGTAGTCCCAATAATCACGACCATCGTGGCCTCCCCATACCCACAATGAGCGAGATATGCAGTCCCAGGGCTGAACGTCTTTCTTATTATAATACCTTATAATTGCTCGGTGCCTGCTTGAATCATCGAATGTATCCAGTAGAATTTGTAGTATCTCGAGATTTGCATATAAGGCACAAATGACTATTGGCGATTGGGCCTTTTGAAATGTTACCCCGGATTCTCTTGGGTGCTCAAGAAAAAGCCTTGTTAGATCCGCATAATCTGTGATTTGAATATCTTTAGGTGATGAGGCAGCACCCATCAAGAATTCTGTTATGACTCTGGCAGATAATATCCCCGTATTCTGTAAGAGTTTCTTGAAGATAACTCCCATTGGTCCGCTATCAACTCCAGACCGATATCCCACCGTTGCTCCCAATGCCGATTGAGAGATCAACAATTGACCTAGTACCGGATAACATGGATCTGCACCATAGGATAGGAGTATATCCACATATGTATGGTTGTATCTCACAGCTAGAAGTAACACTTCTTCCAAGTATCCTTTCTCGGGCGGGAGGCGCATTCGCTTAAGAAGTAGATCGGCGATTTTTGACTCTTTATGACTAATTGCAATTCCCAGTGCAGAGTCTTTAATGACATCATGAGCATTATTATCTAGTAGGAACAATGTTATATCGAGATGACCGAGACATGCTGCTCTATATAAAGGTCTAGTACGCCCAACGTTCCAAGGAGAGTTCACATCAGCACCATTCTGGACGAGGAGTTTTACCTAGATCGAATTTCAGCTTGAAGTAAAGGCACAACGGCCAATGTTACAATATGATAGACTCAAACATACCATATCAAAATTTCGATGCATCACTGCGAGGTATAACGCTGATAGGTTCTCATAGGTGCATAAGTTTAAGTCTTGCTTACGAAAATATGAAGCAGAAATCATATATTTTGCTGCTGCGTAAAGATTATAGACCGAAAATATCATTAAAGGTGTCAGGTCTTCCAGTAAAGGACCCGCCAGGTGAGTCTCCGCTTTAAACGGGAAACGATTATAGCCGCGGAAAAGCCTTCTATTTATACGAAGCCATGTTGTGCGTCGGACAGAGCTGGAACACAAATGGATGATATTATCTTGATTGAAGATTCCCGAAACGCACCTATAGTGGGTCACCCAATTAGTCGCCGAATATTCTAGCAGTGTAGAAAGCTCTCTTTTTTTGGGCATGTAGATAATTTTGAGAATGCTCCTGTCATAAGGACTGCCACAAAAAGTTTCCCAAGTATTGAAATCCTTTAGATATAAATAGGAGATGCAAACTTGAGCCAAGAATTTTTGCGTTTCTTCCGGCTCAAGACAATGTCTCCAAGTGTCAGGCATTTTAGGGTCTGAACCAGTCGCAACCAGAAATTCTTTCGCTGTCTGGTGTATAAGGTACACCTTCGAATCCACGATTTGTACAAACAACCCGCAGAGATTACGAAGCATGCCTGGATAGAGTTCTCTCTTTTCCAATGGGATATCATTGAACCCCTGGGTGCCATCATAACGCAGTTCAATGTTCATGGCGACGTTTATTTCATCCGTGCTTAATGGACGCTCTGCACCAACAATAATGTGAAGTAGTTTTTCAGTCTCTGATCTGTAGGGACTCTTGTTTAAGATCTCTTCGTATCTAAGATAGAGTTCGATTAGTATTATCCCATAGCTACAGAGGACGTGTTGTTGAACATCATCTGCCAACATAATCATTCAACTTACACCTTCTCCACAGTCTCTGGTAGTGTTTGCAAGCTTTCATCTATCTTACGGGCATTCCCGCTACTCTCAATTCTCTGTCTGATGACGTCCATGATTAGGTATAGCCAAAGATAAGTCCTATGTTTCATTTCTTGTAGACGGTTCTCGATATGGCCTTTAACAGTCTCGTCCACTTCCAGCCGCGAAACCTCATGCTTAATGACGAGGTTGATTTCCTGCGAGATGTTTTCGGATTCCATTTCCCCTGCCATATGAATTACAGGAAATTCATGATCTAGCTTTTTGAACATTCTTTCTATTTGAATGTAAGGACGGCTTGTCACCACAAACTTCACATAGCATTCTGGTTTGAGCACAAGCTTATGCATTCTTTCGATGAACAAGTGCCCGATACCATGTTTGGACTCGCACTCATCAAATGCATCGATTATGCAAACAATATCTCCGGCATTCTTGTCGGCAGCGATGTCTTCTAAGATATCCCACATACTATCATGCAGGTTACAGAGCTCGCTACCATTGGTCTTCCACTTGGCCATGGCATACTTCAAGAGAGAACCTTTGGCTAAGAATATCTGATGAAGTAAAGCTGCGACTGCTTTGGTAACACTGCATTGCTCTGGAGACAAGTCCTTGAAAAAGAAATAACATATGACAGTGTCGGGAGAATGACTCACTAGCCTTTCTTGATACAAGGCTTTGGATAGGACCGACTTTCCACAGCCCGGATCCGCTGAGATCCAAAGCAAACCTGTTCTTTTTTTGTCTCTCCAGTCAGTAAACTGGTGTGATTTCAATAACCATTCACAAGTTCCTGGAACTCGATCTGGATTACGCCTTTGTTGTAACTCATAAAGGTTGGCTGAACGAAAGACTTGTAGGCATTCTGTCTCCTCTTTACTCCTTTCGTGTTGCTCAAACGTACGTTCAAGTTTATTGACCGCTTGTCGAGTCTCTTTTGTTGCCTCGAGAAGTTCGTAACTAAGTGTCTATGAGCGCACCGAAGATATCAAAACGGAACTCACTAACTTACCCAATATCGTACAGCTCTGTCAACTTCATAGCAAGTTCTTCTGTAAATTTACTACAGCGATCATTGTCAATCGCCTGTGCTAGGCTCCAGCACTGTTCTTCCTTGCACAAAACTTCCTGGTGCATCATTTCCCACTGCTCTGTTTTAAATACTTTGCGGAAATAAGCTCCGACCTTTGAACGACCCAGTTGGCAAACAACCTCAGCTTGAAATTTCAGTATTTTGGTATACAAATCTATGATTCCGTTAGATAGCACACTTTGCGTATTGTCCAAAATAGAATTTGAGGGTTTAGTTGCACAAATACTCTCCACAAGGCTGTATTTATGTATGAGGAAGGGTAGGCTCTCAAGCCCTTTAAGACAAGCTTCGTCTTGCTGTGTAGGATTGAGGAGAAGCTAAGCCTATTTTAGCAGTCTACCGGTACTAAAAGCCACGAAGGAAAGCACGAGAACCGTTAGAAATCAGGTTTGACGAGCGCACCGGAAGAAAAAGACAGACCCCAGCCCAAGCCACCGCTGCGTGTGGTTCGACACTGACGATTGATCCCACAAAGTCTTTAGCTAGCCCTACAATCTTGATTGTCTTCTCAAGGACTTTATCCGCTCTGCCACTTGGAGAATTCATCGCTTTGAGACTATTTTCACACACTTCAAGTAGAGTTGCTGTTTTCGCCAACGATATTGAAATCTCTTCAATACTATTTTCATCGCTCTTGCCTCCTTCCTGTTGTATTATACGCGAGTATTGTTGATACTAGTTAAAGGTATCGAAGTCAGCTCCAAGAATTACTGTTCTGTATAGAGTGGAACAATGACTTTACTTACCAATACCGGGTCATCGGACTTGAGCCTTTCTGAAGCTTGGAACCAGAAGTTGTTCTCGGATGAGAGGTGTGAGTGTTCTGACTTTGTAGTCAAAGATGCTATTGAGGAGCCAGCTTGACCATCGTCGGATATTTGTCCTTGTTTTCTAGCCGCTTCTTTAACATCCTGCAATCCAGATCTATCACCATTCTCGACCGGCAATATTACAGGAATCGTTGCAATAAGGCTCGCTACAGCTCGAGGGTGTTCTTCAAGGTGTCCAGAGCGATCAACAAAGCTTCCTTTGATTGATTTAAATCCCCGTTTGAAATGTTCGGCGATAGGCATACCTGCTGTTTCCTGTGATTTCAACAAGGAGTCAGAAAGAGACAGCAAACCATAAAGTTGTTTCTCTGAAATGAGAACTTCGGATAGGAAAGTGGAAGTAATTGAGTAAGGCTTCCCGTACCACATCGCCATCCACACCCCTCACACCCACCGGCTCCCTGCATCCCCAGCTTCCACCACATGCACAGCACCAAGACACCACATCATCCCAAACCTCTCACCGACCGCAAAACGCACCAAGTAAATCACATCTCAAAGCGCTTGTACGCCTCGACTTGGCTATTGACATCCAAAGATGCGGTGCGGCGATGAATGTTTTTCTTTCCTACGAGTTATCTGGACAAGTCAAAGGATTGCAAGAAACACAACAGATTTTTCCGAGCAGCCTGTCACATATGGTCACAAAAAAACACCTAATCCACGAACGATAACACCTCAAAAATCACAAATCCACGGCAACCCCTCGCCCCTCCCCCCCGCTCTCCCCAAACTCCCAACATAAAGAAACACAACATATTCCTCCGCCAAACTCAGCCACCTACCCATAATCCACAAGTAGAAAAACTCCTTGAATCCACGGACAAAAGTAGGTCCAAACCAAATCCACCAGCCCCAGAGGCCAAAGGCAAGTAAAGAAAAATCACCATCCCCCAGTCCAAACCTCTCAACCCTCATCCCTCTTCGCCATCTCTACACCACACACAGCCCCCCACAAAAAGAAACTCCAACCTACAACCACCAACACAACAGCAAATCTTCCACATTACCCTCCACCAACTAAGCACAGCAGAACTGCCTATTCTCCCGGCACCAATCAACACCATCTTCCGCTGCCAATACCTCATCTAACCTCACCTCACCTGAACACCCCATCGACCACATCATAAAAAGAGAAAAGAACAAAAAGAAATAGCAAAAACGAAACACGCAACCCACGGAAAATAAACAACCCCCTCACCTCCCTCCTCCCCCAAAAATAACACCACACATCAAAAAAAAATTCAAATCAAATCAAATCAAATCAAACGAATATAAAGAAAGAATGGAAATTTCCACAAAATAGCTAACTACCACCAGCTACCTACCTACCACCTACCTACCACCTACCTACCACCTACCTACCACCTACCTACCATCTACCTAACACCTACTTACCACCTACCTACCACCTACCTACCATCTACCTAACACCTACCTACTACCTACCTACCACTTATCTACCACCTACCTACCACCTACCTACCACCTACCTACCACCTACCTACCACCTACCTACCACTTACCTACCTACCACCTACCTACCACCACCTACCTACCACCAGCTACCCAAAAATCCCATCCACCAATTACTAAGCAACCAATCAAGCAACTAGGTAGGTAGATACTAGATACTAGATCAGTCAACCAGCCAGTAGCAACCCAGACAACCCAGACAACCCAGGCAAAGAAAGACCAAAAGGGCATCTACCTATCTACCTATCTACCTAGGTCTGCACGTGGGACGCACCCCACACTCCTTCTTTCTTACCTTCCAAGCGACAGTTTGCCCCGGAGGTGCTCTCCAGTGTGCGGGTTCGAGATGAGAATGCGCAGCACGTGATGCTGCCCATATGTAGCCAGATTCAACGGTCGAGATTTGGGGTGAGGGGTGAGGTGAGTCAGTCTCTCATTCAGTCTTCATGATACAAACAGCTGGCTGGTTGAATCGACCCCCTTCGTAGCAGAAGATGTAGAATTCCTATCAACCTATTGACCTATCAACCAATCCGTCATCTCCCTTTGCCCTCTGTTCCCATCACTCATCCCGCACCACCCACCACTCATCTCCTATATCTCATCTTTCCCAGTCATAATAGTAGCAAAAAACAAAGAGAGCTGCAAAAACGCCAATCTCTTGCCCTGTACGCACCATATCCCGTAATGAACCCAAATCTTTACTAATAAACAGAGTCCATATGGAGGACAGTCGGAACAAACAAGACAAATTCTCAAACTCTTTTCCCTTTACCTCAAAATTCCAAATTCCAAACCCATGGCCTGTTATTTCTGCTCCCTTCTCCCCGTTTCAGTATTTACAAACAGAAAAAGGTAAATGTATGACGTGTTAATCTTGTTCTGTGTCTTTCATAAAAGCACTTGTCTTCTCACCGAAGTTCAAACGCAAACAATGTATTGAAATCACCCAGTTTTTCAAATGGTATATGGAAATATGCTCGCGAGAGGTCAATTTCCCCATCGAGAATCCAAATGATTGCTGAAACCTCCATCATATAAGAAGACGGTAAATATTCTTCTCCCGTAAAGCAATTGCCAACTTTACAATCACCTACCGTCATATCTTCCATTATGTTGATCCACGTGTTGATGTTGGTCATCCCCATCGTGGTGCAGTGTAACACTGTTGAATTCTTCAAATGGATCAATCTCAAGTTCAGCACCTGGTGTTGCCAGACCCGAATCGAGCGGGACGCCTTTACTTGATGCCAAGGTTCTTGATCCACTAATATCAAACACTCTCACTTTCTTTGACGTTTCTGAAGTTGACTGTATCAACACCGCGACCTTGGTGGGGAATCATAGGAGGTTTCATGTGTCTAATAAGTGCCCATTGGGTTGTGCGGAAGAAGGGATGAGTTTTGACATCAGAAGCTCCTGCTCGAGCCCCCAATCGTCGATTTTCGTCCTTGATTAAGAGTTTTCGAATTACTGACTTGCAAAGACTAGAAGATGTCAATACCTAGAAAGATTAACATGTCAAGAGGAACCTACTTTGAAATTTGGGGAGCGGAATGTTCCGGGAAAGGAACATCATCTCTCAAAATATTTGCAAACGTAGCATTTCGATTCTTTCCTTTGAAAGGAGTTGTGCCGAATAGCATCTCATAAATCAAGATTCCCAACGTCCACACAATCAACTGCACTTGTGTGTCCGCAACCCTTAATGACTTCGGGCGCAATATACTCTTCAGTCCCGACGAAAGAATTCGTTCTGAAATTTGCGATACATGACTTCGTATCTATTGTTGGTAATGAGTTTACGTTTGTACCGTTCCTGCCGAGAATCATCGTTGGCTTTCCACCAGGGGCAGATTGTTTCGAGAGATCAAAGTCCGATAACATTATGTGCCCAGATTGATGAAGTAAAATGTCTAAAGTCATTAGCATCCACACACACCAGAATTGAAGGTAACATACTCTCAGGCTTCAAATCTCGATAGATGAAACCCATCAAATGTAGGTACTCTAATGCAGCAGTGACCTCGGCGGCATAGAATCTAGCATCATCTTCTGGTATATACATTTTCCTGGTCGAGTTTGTAGAGCTCGAAAGAATTCCCCACCACTGCAATATTCCATACATAAGTATAGATGGTCTTCGGATTGAAAGGAGTGATATAAAGGTGACAATAAATGGATGATTGCTGGTAGCCAAAATTTCCTGTTCTGCCAATGCCTCTTTGATCTTGTTTCTCTTGATCATTTCTTGTTTGCTCAAGACTGAAAAGAAAATTAGCCAGCACACAGTCCTTATCGTAATGTTGCATACCTTTCATCGCATATAGCCTGCTGCTCTTCTTCTCTCTCACCAAGTATACCTTTCCAACATCTCCCTTGCCAATCAACTTGATCTTGTCGAAACTCCCCGGCCCAACCTCCACATCGCGTACTTTTATCGAATTCGAGCTATAACGTCCTCCGGAAGGCGGGATTGTTTCGTAGATTCGGGGGTTGCAAGGGTGCCAAGTCGTCTTCGACAGCTGCACCGAGAGCATCATTTCCATCATCGCCATCAACCATACTCAACATGGTAGTGCTGGCATTGTGCACCAAAGGTTCCTTTCCAAGCTCAGCAGTAGCCGGTCGATCAGCATCACCTTTACTTGAAAATAGGCCTTGTGCATTGGGAGCACTCGCAACTCTTCTCAACTTTCGTGCCAATTCTTCCTTTCCTGCCGCCGTAGCTTGGTCATTTACACCCGGGACCGTATCGACTTTGAAACTTGGGGTATCGGGGGACTTGGAGGTATCGACGCATCATCGTGATGTCGAAGTGCAGGAGGGCCTTGATGTGCAAAGTATGGATTCGCATGTGCTGTTGGACTCATACCATCATCTAATGCATTGCCCTCACTTGCTATCGTTGTCGATCGATTTCGTCCTCCACCAGGAAAGAATTTGGATTGTCGAAACGATGATTTACTTTCCGATTTCAAGGAGGGATCATTCTTTTCACTCTTCTCGCCATGATTTGCCGAACTATTTATGCGAAAGAAATTCTTCAACTTCTGAGGAAATGGACTATGGCCATTGGAATGCTTATTCGACGACATCGAGGAACCGGACAAATTCCGCTTCTCGTTGTTGGCAGCAAGAGAATTCGGGGATGAGCTGTGAAATAACTGAGTCATAAATGAATCAGATATACAGCTTTCACGAGAGCTGCAACTCGAACATATATGTCGATGTTGAAAGAGAATGGAAAAGGGTTTGTTGAAGTGTTGATATCAATTCTCCAAAACAGGAGAGATAGATAGGAACCTTGGAAATGTAATGTTTGTGTGTAGTTTAAAGGAAGAATGAGATCGGTGGTTGTCGGTGGTTGTTGTCCGCTTAGATTGGACCGTGCTCAGAATATCAGATTGTGGGTTAGAATTATAAGAGACGAATTGATGGATTGATGGATTGAAGAGTTGGAGAGTTGGAGAGTTGGAGAGTTGAAGGGTTGGAGAGTTGATGCGGTGATGGTTTCAATCGATGGGTTGATGGGTTGATGGGTTGATGATGGGTTGGTTGATAATCAATTTTGTGTTTTGTCGGAGAAAATGACTTGAAGGGGATCAAACAGTTTGTAAGTGGAGTGGCGCAGTTGTAGTTGAATATGAGGTTATTGATCTCATATAAAGATATATAAGATATATAAGATATATAAGATATATAAGATATATAAGATATATAAGATATATAAGATATATAAGATATATAAGATATATAAGATATATAAGATATATAAAGATATATAAGATATATAAGATATATATATTTCTCTCTATATAAAGAAAAAGATTAAATTATTATTACAACTACTTCTAATTATAAATTATATATAATTATTATTATTACATTTACTAATACTAAGATTATAAGAATAATAAATATAAATAAATATAAAAGTTATCTATTATTATTTATATTTAATTAGACTTTATGTAAAATAATTAATAAAAATATAAACAAACAGCATTCGAATATATAAGTATCTACGGATCTATCTCTATTTACTAAGTTCTACTATTTAAACCTTGGAATACTAAATAGATAATCATTGCTGCTTAAATACGATACGATATCTATTTACTTAGTACTTGGAATGAATGGGTCGATGTTCGTATTCGAATGATACCTCCTACCTTTTGATAGCTATTCACAATTAAGAGAGGAGAAGAAAAGTCCGTTTTACTTAATATATAATTATTCATAGTATTTGATTCATAAAAGAAGAAAGTCAAGCGAAACGAGTTGTACAAGGAGAGAGCGACAGGAATGTATGTAATTCTATATGTATAATATCTACTATTAGGTACTAGATAACCCAGGTAGTCAGTCAATCAGTATTGATTAGAATTGTACTCTCTACCTTCTTTACTCTCTCTACTCTTTCTACTCTTTTTACTCTTTTTACTCTTTTTACTCTTTTTACTCTTTTACTACTCTTTTTACTCTTTTTATTCTTTTCACTCTTTCTACTCGCTCTCCTTGTTCTATCTATCTACCTCTCAACCTATACACCTACACACTTATTACTATATAACAAACTAGTAACCCCCACTCCCTTTGATATTCAACCGCCTCTCTCTCCCTCCCGCCTCCAAACGAGATATGGTCATATGAATTTCGATCTATGGATTTTTTGACGGTTTAGCATCGGTAGCAAGATACTTCGGGCTTAGCGTTTGAAGGCTGAGGCTGGGGATGAATGGGGGATTAACCTTAAGTGAAAACGGGAACAAAGAGAACCTCGGGAAGGGAGGAATTCTTGGAAAGGAGAGAGAGATTAGGTGAATGGGGAAAGAGGATAGGAGGAGGGAGGATAGGAGGGAGGATACGAGGATGAGATGAGAGGGAGAGAGAAAAAGAAGAAAAAAAGAAACAAATCATTACTCGAGTACTACTTGTATCTAGTCTGATGATTATTACCTAGTAATACGTATTGGGCTACCTACCTAGGTAGGTACTTATTATATATAATCTTCGACCTCTTTTCCAGCTCTAGACCTTGACTTCAAATTCTCAATCCTCGTCCCCTTTCCTCTCCTCTCCCTCCCTCCTCTCTCTCTCCTCTCCACATAAACTTTTGAACCTTGGATAGATAACCTTATTAATCGTCCGGCCATTTTCCTCTCGAGGTTATATTGAACGGCCAAGAACTAATACTGTACTGTATTCTTCATCACTCCAGCTGGTACAAACCTTGTTTAACCTATCTATCTACTCGAGTATTATCTATCTATCTGGTGGTTACAGTATTGATTACTCTGGAGTCTGTACCTCTTTCATCCATGTATGGCCCAGGGATTCTTTATCTTTTATCAAGTTGCCGGTTTGTCCGTTTTATGGTTTAACCTTGGGAATATCAAGCACTGATATATATATACTCCGTATGTATATGCTCCGTATGTCCACGGGTATGATAACATGTGTATATGTATATGTATATGTATACTCCAGCGGGTTTCAAAAGAGGCATACGCAAAATTATAACTTATAATTATTTAACGAAACCTTACTATAGTTTTATAGAATTTATAAATATTGTAGATTTAGTATTTGTATACTTGTTATAAAAAATTTGTATTATATTAAAGTTTTGTATTCGCTTATACCTCTTTTAAAACGCGCTTGAGTATGTATGTATATGTATATATCTATCCATGGATATATATATATACTCTGTATATATATATATATATTCCTATCGTCCCATTCATTATCGTTTCACTCTTCTTCCTTCTTCCTTCTTCCTTCTTCCTCTAGCAAATAGTAAGTACCTACCTACCCATCTAGAATCCTTCGAGTAAAAGGAAACTTTACTCATATCCATGGATATTTGCTGTATACTCCGTACGGAGTAGAGATGATTATAACTACCGAACCATATGATAAATACATCCATGGATGACTGCACTGTGCTTACATGTACATACATAGTACTCCGTACACGTTGCATTGTACCTACATCCACTTTTATACCTTTTACTCTCGAAAACCTATCTTTCCAATTCTCTGATTGGTCAATTCCTTTCATCAACACAGTCCATGAATAGACAGACAGACACAAGGTTGTGTATACGTACGGACGGAGTATGCAACTATGCAACTATGCAACACAAGATTTTCCATCAAGTTAAACATTTCTCTTCAACACATGGTAAATACGTACTCGTACTTCATTCGCGCGTATCGCATGAAACGTGAAAGTAAAGGAAGGGCAGCCGTGCTGCTCAAATCAAACTTTGCTTACGAACCCAGAAATCTCATCATCAATCATCAATCATCAATCATTAATCTTTAATCATTAATCATTAATCTCAATCAATCATTTATCTCAAGCAATCAATCATCTTCTGCCCTTTTCACTCCCTGCGTCAATATGATATCATCGCACATCTTTTATCCTTCTTCCTTCAATAATCAATTCCCATTGATTCTCCGCTCCTCTTACCAACCCCTTCACGACCTTCTCCACATTTATCTGTGAGAAACTCAAAAATATATTCTTGTCTCAGTCATTCAACAAACACGAAACACAAAGTAGAAGAAGAAGAAGAAGAAGAGAAAAGAAGAAGATGGAGAAGAAGAAGAAGAAGAAGAAGAAGAAGAAGATGAAGAAGAAGATGATGATGATGAAGAAATAACCAAAAGATAAGATTAATCATCCATGCTCCTTGAAATATACTTTCTCTAAAGGTTTTCTTGCAATGTCAGAATTTCTACAAGAACAATATCATTCCCTCCTTGAACCCCCTACAATCAATCAATGAACGATGGATGGATGGATGCATAGATGGATGCATGAGGCTGACAAAAGATTCAACTATACACCTAACTCTGATTCCCTATAGCACAATGACAATGGTAGGATCTTCCTCGTTATTCCCATAATGCTCACTCAAAAAGCCTATCTTACATTCATGCTATTTCAAATTTCATCTGCTTCAATCCTCTGTCTAGCCCATCCTCCATAGTATCCGAAAGGATTTGCTTTTTTGCTCTTCTTCAAATCACGGCGTCTCCCCTTTAAAAGTTCATGGGGGTTGTGGCTTCAGAAATCATCCCGTCAAAAGTAATTCCGTGAGCTGAGCAGTCGAGGAGTGGGGAACTTTCGTTCCAATGTTCTAGAAGTCAATGCGTTGCAAGATTTGCCGTAAGACTAGGAGGTATCTATCTAGTATCTACCTACCTCCATACGTACAGTCGCAAGGTTACAGGATTACGGCACCTTCCCCTCAAACAATGATTCGCTCGACAGCACCGCCACCATTCTTCAGTGGCAGCGTTTCCATTGGGTGCGAGAATGTACAGTCTCACAATAGTATTTCATCCTTTCCCCTCTTCGGCTTCCTGATCTATATCAAGTTCCTCCAGACCAATCTCCCCTTCAGATGCAGCACTCGCACGGGGAGGCCTTGGGAAAAGAGATCATAACGCATGCATGTCACGTGATTACTCACTTTTCGTCATCTGGATAGGTTTCGATGGTAAGCAAGTATACACGCGCACGTCTTGCAAGTGATGGTCTCTCTGTCAATCCAAAGCCTAATCCTGCGTGTGGTTATCATGACAATCTCGAGTGCATCACGTGGCTCTTCCCCTCGTGCTCGCAAACATCAGGCAGAGTATGGCAGGTGAAACCTAGAGGGATCGCAAAGTTGTTGTATATGTATCCATGGATATCAACCAAAAGTATCAACTGAGAAGATAGCACAAGGATATCATATTTCCCACACAGAGTCCCGGAAGCATATATCGACAAACGAAATCCCCACGGCCAGTAGTCATACATCGCACACCTCTCCCCCTCCCCGCAACCCTGCAGGCGATACATCACTCCCTGCTTCCCCACCCCAGATTCTCTCCTCCCCTCAGCTCCCCCCACCCATCAGCTCTCTCACCCCTCTCCGCAATCCAATCCCCTCGTTAGCAGCAACCCCGCTCCCACCGATACTCAATCCCCTTCCACAGATTCACCATGGCATCGATCTCCCGAACCATCATCATCATCATCATCATCATCAGCTGGTCAAGATATCACCACATCGCACTTCCCCACCACGACCACCCCTCTTGCGCGTCGTCGCGACGACATCTTTCTCACGCTCGCGTACCCGCTTTCGTGCTCACATCTTGGGATTGGCGCGGTGGGGACGTGTGGATGGTGGGAGGGCTGGTTCTTTGGAGTGTGAGGGATCGAGTTGGAGGGTGGGTTGTGTGTTGGGTTGTGTTGTGTTGTGTTTTGATTTAAGTTTTGGATTTGGATTTGCGTTTTATATTCTGATTGATGTGCGTTCTGCAATGGAATCAATCTTTCTTTTCTTTGCATTTGTGTTGTATATCTTGCAGGGAAGAAATTTAAAACTGGGTTGTGAGTCATGGATTTATGTACTTATGTACTCATGTACTTATATACTTATATACTTATATACTTATATACTTATATACTTATATACTCGAGTAGAGAAGATTGATATCTATGCAAAGATTGTAAGATTATCCAATATTATTATATAAGTTAAACTTAAATCTATCGACTAAACTACTATATTTTTGATACTATTTAAAGGATTTTCTTGGTTTGTTGATGGTTGCGAGATTAATATTATTACAACAAGTTTTTTTGGTTTTTTTTTTTTTTTTTCTTCTCGAAAATATAATAAAGTTTATGAGCCACGGGATGACCAAAGCGACAATACAACTAACTGTAGAAGCATCTTCCCAATAAGAAACCATTCACTGCTAAAGTATATAGTTTCCCTCTACAATGCCGCATCCCAGATGAGCAAACCGCGAGCGTATTTCCTTCCGATCGCCCTGAGCAGCACCCGCGATAGCAAGACGCCACAACGGACGATGCGAGCGACCCTCCACCTCCTCCCATCGTGCGACGGCCACCACGCAACGCACGACGGCGACGCAGCCGACGTGTCGGCAAGCGCGCAACACGGCAGCAGCACCTCTAGCTAGACGGCTCAGGGAGCATGGGCGAAGATCGGCTGTGCTACGTGGCGTGTTTTGGCCATCGCGGCACGTACGGCGGGGAGGTTGCGCATCTAGTAGGGCATGCTGTAGGTGCTTTAGCGCGCTTGCGTGGGGAGGTTGGCGGAATGCCGTGTTTGTTTCTGTGCTGCTTTAGATGATTACTGGGTGTGTTAGCTTTGGAATCCTGGTGTGCCATTTTGAGACCCGACTTTGATGTCTCTTTGGTGTTGTTGAGTGTACTTTATACTATTATTATTATTATTATTATTATTATTATTATTATTATTATTGTTGTTGTTATTATTATTATTATTATTATTATTATTATTATTATTATTATTATTATTATTATTATTATTATTATTATTATTATTATTATTATTATTATTATTATTATTATTATCATGTTAGCAGCTTATCAGTTTATCAGTTTATCAAAACCAAGTTACTCCTCGTCAAACAATTACTTTTTCTACCTCGCTTCCCGCTCCCCCCCTATTTCGTCAAAAACGCCCCCCACTTTCTATAATCATATTTTAACCACTTTAAATTCTCCATAGCGTTAATATGAATAACCACAATAACAACATCGATAACCATACTATGGACTTGTAATATACTTGAACATAGCTAAATACAGTAATGCGCTTCAGCAAGCCCGACGAAATATACCAAGATGCATAGACCAGGCTTCAAACAAGAATGTGGACTCTTCGTGCTCACTCCTATCTGCATAAGTGCTCTCTTTAGTCACTTGTATGCGACCGGACAAGTCGCCATATTTGACGGAAGCATATCGCCATACAAGTGGCACTCTAGTGGAGGTCGGAGATCCGGCAATCACATCACCTCTCCCATCTTTCTTCTGGGTTGTATCTTTCCTGTTTCCGCAAGACGCTCAAAGTCGGTCTGTTTTCCGGACAGATGATAGAACGGTCAGTGCGTTCGCCGGCATAGCATGACATTTGTGGGTTGGGCCGTTGGTCCATCATGCATCGATGCTTGACTTGCGAGGTCCGCGATCACTTTCTCTCCGTGGGTACTTGGGCCAAAGGATGTATGAGTTGACGGTGTTTGTTTTGCGCTCAGCATCCATGTGGTGTCCAAGTGTGGCGCGGTTCTGGGGAATGTAGAGCCAAGCTACGTGTCCTTGATGTGATGACCCATGCTCTATTGTTGTTGGGATGTATATTCTTGCATCACCTTTCGGCAATCTTCTCTAGGGTAGTTTCGGGAGGGGCAGCCTTCCTTCCTGCGGATATGGCAGCGTCCTTTTGATTGGGGAGTATATTATTAGTAAGAACTGTTGTTGGAATAACATTCAAAGCTATGAATGCGGTAGGGACTGGGGGACGTTGAAATTTGTTGGGTGATTGATGTACATTACGATAGCCTGGCTGATTATTAGTTCAATCACGATCATCTTCATAGCTATGGTTGTGATGGTTGCGATCATTGCATGCATCGTCACTCCGATAGATTTGGTCGGCGTAGAGATGATGCTTTTGATATCTAGAAGGCGAAAGCGGCTCAGCACAACTCTGATTGAAACCCAATAAATGTAAACGCAGGCTTATGACAAGTAAATTGATATGCTCCGATTGATTGATAGATACTTAATATTTTTTCATGCAAGGCTATATCCGTTTGCTGCTCGGGGGGCAATCAGTGGGAAATTTCTTTAATCCCATAGAATGATAATGGTACACATTTACTAAGAAGTTTCGCAGGATTATCTTGCATCATAGCATCCATAGAGACGGCGGCCCATTCACGTACTGCCTCAAATCGATACTCTTGTCCTCCCCATTGTTGTCTCAGCAAAAGAAGAAAAGCGTTGGGTGAAGGTGAGTCATCTATCTGAGATTAGGAATACTCCAGCGCAGGAAGAGTTAGCATCATGAAAGTGCCACCGAAAGGTATTCTGGATGGAGTCAAATCAGGAAACTGACTCAAAGAAAATTTCCAACTCTCGTGAAAGACGATCGTAAGCCCTGATATACTTCATTCTCTCATTTTTATACGACTTTATAAGAGTGTGTAATGGATTCAGATTCTAATGATGAGTTGTGGATGGGGGTGCGGTACGTGGGTACTGTCTAGGCGGAGGGGGTTCAAATGCTGATTGTCTAAAATGGACGAGGTGGAAGTGGTCCAGATGAAGCAGGTGGACAGGCGACGTTGGCTGATAAGCCAGCACCGTTTTGATGGTGAATTAGACCATTCAGACTTAAATAATACGGTTGAACCGTACAAATCTCGCAATTCCTTGGATCCGAATTGGAAGTGATATCGAGTGATGCTTTTTCGATTTGTTTCTTTGTTTAGCCAACGTAATGCGCAATGCAAAAGGTACAACGCAAACCATCCAATGGCTGGTTAGGTGGATCAACATAAACACTACGAGAACATGGGATTTTTCGGAGGCTATACGTCTAGTGAAGAGTATATGCCGAAGTAGATCACGTAGTATTATTATTGAAGGTAAATTACTTCACATCCTTAGAGTAAGTTATATCTTCCTCTATTCCATCGCTTTCTAATGAAAATCTATTGATCACTTCAAACTCTGAATAGCTTTAGTAATGATAATAAGAATACAATATTGATTCATCTTGTATATAGTTTTTTTCCTTTTACTGTATTGAATTCCTATATACGCTAATTCATATGTGTTCACTTGAGTCTTCTATGCACTTTGGGTACACCTAAGATATTCTTGCTAGATGTTTCTTTGAAGGTTTAATAATTCTAAGATAACTGGAATTACCTCACTTTATTAAATAGGAACTACGGGTACCAAATCTTCCGTAGATTTTAACCGAAACAAACCAAGTAGCCTTAGGCAGGACTCTCGGTTAGAAGATCCAGGGGAAATAAACATATATAACTTCCATCAACAGCTTGATAATTTGGTTTCTAGACAACAACTTGACAAAACAACTCAACACGCGACTTCAACAACTCTAGGGAAGTCCTTACCATCAGTCAACCAATATCAAAGATCACCAAGCCATCTAGTACTCACAGCAACTCCTAGCGCTACCTTGCAAAACTTATCATGATGCTCAGCAGATCATGGACAATGCTTATATACCTCGCGATTTCCCGGATGATTACTTTAATCTATACAACGCCCGACAACCACTCACAAACCAGATTCAACAAAGTATTCAAGAAATCCCTCATTCTTCTGATTTACACATTTGCGTTTCTTCAGATCGTCATATTCACAATGAAAGTCACCAACGCCCTAAACCCTGAGTTATGGAACTCTCTCTCGACCGCGATTAAGTCCCTCAATATCCTTCCCTGTACAATCGAGGAGTTCTTTCGAAGCATCACACCTATTTGTTGTGTCTTGACGCTAGGTTATATGTTCACGTATCGAGGTTCAATCATCGCCCTTCGTGTCTTTGACAGCATTGATATCGTTCTCCAGATGATCATGAATCTTGTCGATATCCTTGCTAACATGATCAATACGGTTCTCGAAATGATTACAGAGTTTTTCAACAAAGTTTTCCATCTGATTTTCAGAGCTCTCAGTGTTGAGTCTTGGCCCTTGATTGCTATAGGCACACTTGCATATGTAGTAATTAGTATGCTAAGATTTATCCTTAATCTTGAAGGACATCTTCCGGCCCTTTTTATCGTGGTTATCATTATGCCAGGTGTTGTTTTGGGTTATTATTGTAAGTTGAGCTTTTATATTTCGATATCTGTTGTTTGGGATAATTAGATACTAATTTGTATGATAGTTATATGGCTCCTCATCAGACGTGGAAATCAGTTCAATCCAGGTGCCGGAATCGAATAACCTGGATCTTTGGCTTTCAATTTCTCTATGATTGTGCTTCTTACAGTTTTGGTGATTGAAAGATCTAATTTCGGTTGGACTGCGTTGGGAATCGCTTGATTTGTTTTAGCGTTGAGGGGGGAAGAGAGGAGTGCGGATTTCGGAAATCAATATGCTTGCTGGCGTTGCATCGGAGGTCTGCATGGAGATCATGGATTGGATATAGGTGGCCTATAGATGGATCTTTTAAAATATATATGTGGTGATCAGTTACGTGGAGTGCACTAGATTTCTTGCATAGGATTCATTTAAGAAACAAGATTCTGATTGCAGAGTTCTTATTATTTCATGACCTTTCAGGTTTCTATTTAGTTTTCGATTCAGATGTTCTTTATTAAGAATAAATTGTTGAATGCTTTTCACAACATTTGTAGAAGTTCCCCACTTTCTTATTATTTAATACCACGGTTGTTCCTGATTATAATATATATCCTCAAGATCTCCTAACCGATCTAATCTTGATAACATGAACAAATAAATCAAAAAGGATTCTGGTGATTAGCTTTAAAGAACTTGGATGCTTTACCCAATAATAGTGACAACCACCCATCCCTTTATATTCTATAATCGCGTACTTTCTTATCAAATGAAACATATCCTCAAGAGATCTTGATTGATCTAACTCTCATCATATAGAAATCATGTGAAAGATAATCATGGTGATTTATTTCAAAAGTATGCGGTGCTACTAACCACCTTGGAACTTGTGAACTGGAACGGAGAACTGTGTAGAACATCAAATTAGTTTCGAAAATGTTCAACGCGCAAGATATAGGGGCATGCATAATACAGGGATCTCGGTCACCCTCCAGCTTATATTAAGCGAAATTCAAAATAACGTATTTCTCAACGTGATCCCCTTTTGACTCTTTGACTTATTTAACGTTATATGTTATACAGCAAAAAAACCTCTTTACTATATATTTATCGAAAAAAAAAACCTATATGGATTGAAAGAAATGAAAACTGATACGTTATCTACGCTTATAATCTAAATCTATTTATAAATGATTTGAAATAAATGAACGATCGTCACGGAAGGCATGACGACAGCACAGCCGCTGTCGCCGACGTATCAACAAGAATGACATAGTCGAAGTTTCGGCAAAAGCGAAAGATAGCGTTATAGATATACATAAGAAGCTTAGATAGCTTGAATAAAGATTAGCTTTACCACGTTACTTGATTACACCGTGCTTCGGCACTAAATATAGTAGAAGGTAATCTGTTATTTGAGGACACAAGTTGAAAAGAAGAGTTGACATGTGCATTCTAGGGGGTGGGATAGAGGGTAAGCAACTGGATAGTAATGAGAATAGCTACACAGGCCGTGTTCTCAGAGCAATATCAAGAAATGGGAGATATGATAGAATAACTGACAGGAATTGGGAATGGGATATCGGTCACTTGGTGTGCTTGTCAGAGGATTGATCATATAACTAAGAAGCTTTTGAAGGCTTGAGTCGATGAATAGAAGACGGAAAGTTATGTTGTTGATGAATAGCAAAGATAAAGTAAGCCACAAGTAGGAACAGTAAGTGTAGTTTACAAAACTAGATGACAAGTGGATAGTGGGTATTTCACCTAATTATACAATGAATTACAAACATATGACAAATGAATGCTCTATAGATCCCAGAGTTCACCTCACTTCTTTCCACGTCGCCACCAGAAATCCCTCTCAATCTGAAACCTAAAAGTAAACGACGAAGAGAAAAAGTTGACATGTCAGCAAGGTGTCCAACACGGATGATGAATTTTCCGACTTACTCAAATTCAATCTTTATCGAAACAAGCACAGAGCTTAGCTCTAGTCCGAAGTTCTTAGGCTTCTCCGGAATGATCTAAAGGCAGATCTCATACTTGCAAGACGGGCCAGTTGATGATCTGGTTTCCCAGGTCGGGCTTTCTTTCGCTTCTCCCGATTCCCCTAAGGTTTTACTCAAAGAGGGATCTCTCGTCAGAGAGGTGGTAAAGATAGATCACTTAGCTCCTCATTTGAGGGTTCCCAGCTAGCACGCAACGAGGACGTGTGATCAAGGCTAGCCACCCTGTAAAAAACACGAATTAGCAGTGAACGAAGTGAGGGTTTACTTATCAATGGGTAAAGGCGCCCTGAAGCCACGAGCTTCTTGCCTGGTTCCCTAGTCAAACTAGGTAGTTGGCCCCATTGTCGTTGATATTGTTGATATTGTTGATATTGTTGATATTGTTGATATTGTTGATATTGTTGATATTGTTGATATTGTTGATATTGTTGATATTGTTGATATTGTTGATATTGTTGATGCGATTGATATAATTGATGCTGTTGATGAATTGATGAATTGATGTAGTTTAAGTAGTTAATATAGTTGATGTAGTTGAAATAGTTAATATAGTTGATAATGAGTTGATGAGTTGATGTAGTTTAAGTAGTTAATATTGTTGATGTAATTGATGAGTTGATAAATTGATGAGTTAATAAGTTGATGAGTTGATGAGTTGATGAGTTGATGAGTTGATGAGTTGATGAGTTGATGAGTTGATGAGTTGATGAGTTGATGAGTTGATGTAGTTAATATAGTTGATATAGTTGATGTAGTTGATGTAGTTGATGTAGTTAATATAGTTGATGTAGTTAATGTAGTTGATGTTGTTAATGTTATTGATGTGATTGATATAGTCGATATAATTGATATAGTTGATGTTGTTGATATAGTTGATGTTGTTGATGTTATTGATGTTATTGATGTTATTGATGTTATTGATGTTATTGATGTTGTTGATGTGATGTTGTCATTGATGTGATTTGGTTGTATTATAAAGCCACAAGCTTTTTGCCTGGTTCCCGAGTCAAACTAGGTAGTTGGCCCCATTGTCGTTGATATTGTTGATATTGTTGATATTGTTGATATTGTTGATATTGTTGTTGATATTGTTGATATTGTTGATATTGTTGATATTGTTGATATTGTTGATGTGTGTTGATGTTATTGATGTTATTGATGTTATTGATGTTATTGATGTTATTGATGTTGTTGATGTGATGTTGTCATTGATGTGATTTGGTTGTATTATAAAGCCACAAGCTTTTTGCCTGGTTCCCGAGTCAAGCTAGGTAGTTGGTCCTGTTGGTATAAACTTGGTCAGTTGAAGTGTAAGTACTTAATCCTTTTGTTAGTATATTATCGTTGTTATTCTCTATGTAATCTAAGGAATGAAGGACGACTTTATAGACGTCCCCGAGGTGCTAGTACGCCCAATACGGTTAGACATATTATTCATACAGCAACCCAATATCACATGATTCATTTCCCGATAGGTCCCATTGTAGCTGTCGATCTTTTTGGAATAAGTGAAGAAAAATTGAATAAGAATAAGAATGTCGAGATACTGAAGAAGTGAAAAAAAAGTTTGGAACAGCAGATGAGGAGGTATTTATAATTTTCTGCACACAAGCTTTCTTCCGGAGTGTGATCTAGTACATCCGGCTTGATTTCAGATCCAAATTCCTGTTCTAGCCTAATTTTTAGATAGTTGGATTAGCCTGATGATTGTAGGCTGTAATAGCTTCACTGATGTGCGTCTAATCGTCGAGCGATTGTCACATGAACAGTCCTAGATTCATTTATCGAAACAATATACCTATCACAGAGCTAGAATATGCGTAATCTACAAGTTTACTCTGAAGTATAGTCCAATAGCATGAGGCCTATGGTGTATGGTATGTGTGAGCAAATGATGATCAAAATTGTGATTCACTTTCCAGTATCTAGATCCTAGAACCTTTGAATGAGAGTCACTTTAAGTAGAATCTAAAGCAAATGACCTAGTGATACTTTTCAAGTGTTCAAGACGGCCATGGAACTTCCTACGTATTATTTTCCGTATGTCCTAATCCGACATCATCGTCACACCTCTTTTCATCATCTATTTGCCCATGAACCACGGGATGAGGCATATCCAGTCTCTTGGTTTATGCAACCACTATTGGGTCTTATCTTGATCATACTAAGCAGTCATATAATTTAGAATATGAGAGGGACAATAGAAGATACAATGCATTATAAAGATGTAACTCAAATTCTTTGAAGCTTGGCAAGTTCATTGACATCTATCCCATTACATTTTTGCAGATTGGACGAATCTTCTTTCCATTAAATCTAGCGATTACAGATGAAGCGGTACATTGTTTTATTTCCTAGCCCCTCGCCCCTTCACACCTTGCCAGCGCTGATTCGTGCCTCCCAAATATCTGTCCAGATGATCTGAACTTGAAAACATAGCTTGCAAACTTTCACCGTGAAAATGAAGACACTTTTCAATTCTAAGAAGAAGAATAAAACTCTATTACCCCAAAGCAAACGAGTATTTAGAGTCTAATGGGAAAGAAGCACGCAACTAAACAACCGCTTGAAAGGTTTAATGCACTAGCGCCAGTCTAACATGTAGTCTCACATCAGAAACTAATTTCTATCCCGCATAAGAAATGCAACACTTCTCTTCTCTCCTTTCTTCATTTCGGAGTTCAGATAAATTAAAGTCGATTCAAAAGTTAAATTTAGCGAATTACTCGAAAACGGCACTAGTCTCTTATACCAACTACCGAAACGGCTCCTAAATTCCGAGTAGCTCCTTGTCAACTTATACTAGAGCCATAACTACTATAACTACGTGAATATTCTGTCACCTTGACCCTTCACTTATCAATTTGAGTATGAGATCGATGGGACTAAGGAGGTGAAGATGGCCTGGTGGGAAAACACACTAATTAGTGATTGAGACCCATTCAACCTATCATGAAGTTCATGAAACTCCAAACTTTCTTCTCTGCCTCTCAAAAACTATGACTGACATAGAACAAATCTCAATTGCACCATAATCACATATTCGAGTTCCTGCTAACCTCAAATCATTAACGAGCAACGAAATAAACTCTTATCTCCATATCCACTCATTACACGGAGATTAATACGGGGAAAGTCATAAATTTAATACGTAGAGGCCAAACCTGTTATGTCTCTGGCTTTCCCTTTGAAGATGTAAAAAATGAAGAGTAAAAGCCGAAATGCTCAACTATCTCTTCACACCTTGTTCCATATGTCCTCCCATCACCACTTCTCTCAAAACTCATCATCATAGCATCCGTTAAGAGAACTAGATGTGCCACTCCCATAGATTTATTGAAATCACAATAGCTAACTGTTACTATAACAACATTTCCATAGCCCAACAAACTTTCTATCCCATAAACCAATCCATGACCTTTTATCCAATGGTATTTATTATACACTCATGAGAAAATTACTCACAACAAAGCCCCCAGGCTCTAAACTTCAATTCCCAACCCAAACAAACTCACAGGAAGCACGATAGACGAAGAAAAGAGAAAACCACGTATCTATAACATTTACCCTCCACTCCACCAATAGCCAAACTACAATGACCTGTCTCCTGCCTGCCTAACAGAACCCACCGCAACTAGACTAAAACTATTTAATTCGCCACACACTCTTCATCACCATCTCCATACTGAAACCTGCAAAAGATCGCCCCAGGGAAGCTAATCACACACATACAAACCCGATGTACAAGTATTACAAATTTTCCTGCGCGTCATTGTGTGAGCACAAAGAAGAGGTATGAGAGCTACAAACGCAGGTCCACACGTACATGATTCAAGATTGGCGGATGCACCGATGAGTATGAATGCACGTGTACGTATAACTTTTGATGTATCTTGCAATGTAATCTTACATCACCTGATATGCAGACTCTCTTCACTGTTCATTATGTCCAGACTCGGGATTTTTGGGGTTTGCAGGGAAGATTTGGAGATGTACACATTAGGGTTCGAGGGGTGAGCGTGGCAGACGGGCATTTGCAAGAACCGACGAATTGAGCGGATGAGTGAAAATTAAAAAATTATACCATTGATAAGACTGACACGATATGTACTTGGTGTTCCTTGATTGCAAGCTCCCCAGCCCATGCTCCGCATCGCATTCCAGGACCTCACTCACACATCACCCACAGGTCCTCATCCCAGCCATCCTCAAAATTACCCCCCCTACACCCGCCCCCCCATCCACCCATTCCCCTAACACGTCGTCGCGTCCCCCAAACCCATACTCACCGCCGCCAACAGCAACTCCATGTACCCCGCCCCAATCTCCTGCAAATTCATATTATGCTGCGTCTGCGAGGGGTAGAACGGACACGACGCGGCATCGTTCCCAAACCCGAATTCGATCGTGTACCCATGGATAAGGTTCTTGGACGGATCGGCAAAATGTCGGGAGTAGGAATAATCATCGCTCACGCCGCCGCTGGTGGGATACAGTTGCGCCGCAGGGATGGCGCTATATGTGCGGCCCGCCGCAGCACTCATGCCGGCGCTCATTTGCGTCGCCGCGGCTTTGTTGGTCGTGAATTCGGCGTTGGGCGTGTATTCGCCGTAGGCGGGGCCGGATCCGGGGGTATCGGTCACGATGCCGCGGACCGCGTCGTAGGACGAGTTGAGGAAGTTCATGTAGGGGAACGAGCCTTGGTTGGTGTCGCTTCCCCAGGAGTAGAGGATGTCGCCTGCGAAGGCGTGCAGGTCGACGAACCAGCGGACTTTGGAATAGGTGTCCATGATCCATTTGACGCTTTGGGTTTCGGGCTCGGAGAAGGCAGCGGTTCCTATAGAAGAGGGCTGTCAGTCTTTGAGTTAGAAGGGGGGTGGAGAGGTGATGACGTACCATGGAAGACCTCGGATGCAGGGTCAGCAGAGGCAATATCATTTCGAGCACTTTCCGCAAACTTCGTCAAATCCCACAGGAAGTCAAAGTTGCGGTTCAGATCGACACCAGCGTTGTTTCCAGTTCCCGACTTGGGGTTTCGGTTCTTGCGCCAGCAGCTGTTGGTAGATTGGTCATAAGCCACACCGTCAGGGTTGCTGAGAGGAATGAAGACAATGCCGGTGGAGAGTGCCGTCTTCACCTGAGCATTGGTGTAAGACTTCGAGCCGTACTTCAACCCCACGCCGTTCTTCTGTGCATACAACAGATCCCCGATGAAATACAACAAGCCATCTGGGGAGCCACGCTCGCGTGCATGAAGACCTCCGTTAAAATATACGCGGATAGCATCATTGCATGTGCCATTGCCTCCAACCTTGCCACCGGTAATCGAGGCACCTTCGGAAGTCTTATATGGTGTGTCGAAGGTAGAAATACCATAGACGCTTGCGAGACCCTTGATAGCGCTGGCAATCTCGTTGACGTTCAAGAGAGTGCTTACATTCGTATTTTGAGATCCCACACCCTGTGGTGCAATGGTTCCCGCGCTGTAACGATCACCAGTCCCGATGGCAATACCGTTACTAGTTTGACGACGGGCAATGCGTGGTTTTCCTTCTCGCTCTTCGGGGAGGAGGCATGCTTGGGTAAAAATAGGAGCAAGACCCGCAACACAGTACCAGTATGTGAATTTCATGACGGTGGTTTGGTAGTGATTGAGGGACGTGATTATTTGGAGGGGGCCATGGTGATTAGATTTATAGATTCATCGAGGTCCCAGCTCTCGCTCCAATAATCCCCTCATAGTCCCCTTCACAGCTAATAAAGTCTCCAACAGGTATGTGAATGGGAATTCTAGACGGTGTCATGCCACTTGACAACCCTGGCTAGCTTGGCTATTCGAGTATATAAAAATTAACCTTCTCTTTCGAGAAACTGATGCATACGCAAAGAAAACATCTCGCAAGAGAAACCCACGAGTCCCCAAAGATTGAGGAGTAAATGACACACTAGTCCCAGATAACAAAACAACACGACGAGAAACGACAGTCCAAGTGCCGAAACACCAAGCCCGACGTTCACGAAGCAAGCAATTCCAAACCACTAAACACAGACGCCAACAGGCGACTGCATATCTGCAAGTTGGGATCCCAAGCACCAAGCCCGAGAGTGATAAACGTTCACGTTGACGAGCTGCCAGATCAGGCTGGTGCGCCAAGCCAACAACGAACAGGCAGAAACGAAACCAGAATGATCCAGCCACGAGGGGGAAAAAAAGAACCTTAACCCGTCCAGCATCGAAGAACCAGAAAACGTGGCACCCTACTCCTGTGAGTTCTGTATCATCCAATACCCACCCGAGCACCGAGCCGATTCCAAAAACAGAACTCCCATCCAATCTCCAAGCTCCACTCCCCAACAGGAACACGAAGGATCCTGCGATCCACGCCAGGAGCCCGCCGCGTCCGGAACCCAGCGTTTGGACAATATTACCCAAGCAGCAGGAAGGCTAGTCGCATCTGCGGGCCTCCTAGCGAGCGCCAAGAACCGACTAGGGGATCGCGCGTGGGGAACGCGACGCGTTTCAGATGCTCACGTGCGGATGCGTCGATCGCGGGGGATGGGAAGGAGGGTTACGAGGTCAACGGTCGCACGCATGTGTGGGCATTTCCAGACGTTCCTGAAACCAATCAATTGGCTTTCTGTTCAAACAGTAAGCTAGACGACGCTACACATTACACATCACACATCACACATCACACCTCACACGCGAGTTCCAGCATGCGCAGCAGAGACACCACGTCGGCATACCCTCGGGCACTCACTTTGAAAAGGGGCAGCGGCGCAGCGCAGCGTGACATGGGAATGCGCTCCGTAGCCGCGTTTCCACGCTGGGGCCATCCACCGACAACATCTCAAACGGGTTCGCGAAGATGAGCTACGCGGATGAGTAATGATACTCGTAGCTTAGGATGAGTCATGGGACTCGGAACCTATATTGAGAATTCGCAGTTCAAAGTCCAACATACTTCTTGACGGCGCGAGGCTTGTGCGAAAGAAAGTATCAAGATTGCTTCGAACTCATTAGATCTAAACCCAGACTCAATATCCCAAGATGCTTGATGAGGGGCAAATTTGGCTGGGATTTTTACACCTTTACTAGGAACTAAGTTTATAATCATCACGAGACTTGCTGGAAACTATTGGTTGATTAGTAGGGAGAGAAGAGATATATATCATACACATACGATATGATATAATATCATCATCAATTAGCACAAATAAATGGTTATCCACGAAAAATGCTCACCATAGATTCCCGCCGCCCCGTCCAAGTAGACACAAAGTAATCTTACATCTATTTTCCATGCATGCATCCCTTCTTCCACTACTCTCGGTTCCCGTCCTTGATATATTCTTATTTCATCCATACGTAATTGCATTACCTCATACATGACTCGATGTTTTCTTCCCTAAACTATCAAATCGAACAATGCGATAAATTCTCAATGCCCATCAAATGACCCGGGAACAATGATTTAAACCAAGCAACTCTCTATTTGGTATTCGCCTCTCTATCGCTATTTGGTATATGCCGCGGTATTATACTGATATAAGTACCCAGTCTAATGACGCTCCCTGACAATGCGAATGCCGATGCAATAAATCCTCAAAATTCCATCCCTCCATGCCTACCCATCCATTATATATCCCATTACCATTCCGCTTTTACTGCGGCAGTTCCTGCGCAGAATAAAATCTCTCAGCTGGCGGTCGCGATTGAACTCCCACAGCCGAAAGACTTGGACTCACGCTCTTCAGATCGGTCGGAACATCCGCATCGGCATCAACCTCTGTATCGACTTCACTCCCCTTCCCATCCTCAATTCCATCAATTCGACCAAGCACTTTCAATTCTCCCTGTCCCTCATTCTCGCTCAATCCCTCACTTCCACTCTCTATAGCTGAACCTTCAGCGCCATTGACCCCCAGATCCAAATGCTTATTCTCCTGTGCTTTCCCTTTTTCTTTTTCCCCCGTCTCTTCCTTTTTCACTTGCACGTAACCCTCTTTATCATCATAGTGCCACTCATACCCATCAGGAAGCGCACTCCTCACACTTACGAGGGATTCCATACTTGCACTAGCCTCCCTCCCAGCAGCGCCTATACTCGCATTCC
The DNA here is from genome assembly GCA_008692225.1 of Monilinia fructicola. Taxonomy (NCBI): domain Eukaryota; kingdom Fungi; phylum Ascomycota; class Leotiomycetes; order Helotiales; family Sclerotiniaceae; genus Monilinia; species Monilinia fructicola. The sequence continues at coordinate 1,424,085 of VICG01000013.1, read as the reverse complement.
TCTCTCTAACACCGTATTGCATAACGCCATCTACCCCCTCTCCACCCATAGCCATGGCAAATGGGAAAGCTATGCCCCCCGCAGTAGGTCTCCTCATTTCCTCCCCTTTGCTATTATATTTCACAACTCCCTCCTCATTCTCCCTCTCAATTGTCGGGATTCTAATTAATATTTCTGGAATATTCAATCCTCCTTCTTTCACCGCAGAGGCGAACGATTCTGGCGCTGGAGGACGATCGACAGGCGGTTGGCTTTTAGCAGTTGCGCTATCCGTGTCATTCTGAGAGTTCTTCTCCCTCAATGGAGCTGCGATCGTAGGAAGAGCTGAGTAACCCATAATATCATCAACATTTTCGTCATCCATCGTTCCTCTCCCATTAGCGTGTTTATCATTCAAGTCTCTGGCCCCAGCTCCATCTCCTGCACTTGCTGTCGTGGTTTCAACCTTTTGACCTGCTTTATCTGCTCTCGCCTCGCGATTCATTGTAAGTTCATCATGCTTACTACCCCATCCGCTCCACATCGACATTCCCCAACTCTTTTTAGTTTGTTTCTCTCTCTCAATTTCAATTCCGGCAATCCTGCGTCCAGCTAATGCACTGGGAGGTGGTACTTCAGTTCCAATCTTTTCGTATCCTCTTGCCAATTCTTTCGCTCTCTGCTTTTGAACTTTTCGCTTTTGGGAGGAATATTTTGTATCCCAGATCTTCTTAGTGGCCATCCATTTCTTGACTGGTCCTGGTTTGATGACACCAATTTCATTAGGTGACATGGTGCAAGCCCGTAGTTCAGAGGCTGGTGCGAGGGGAAAGATTCTTCCATGTCGGTCGATTCGCTGACGTATCATGTGGTTTTTGAAAGGAGGAAGAGGGTCACCTGCTTTACCTACTTGCTCTGTGACTTGCTCTGTAGATCCAGAAGAGGCTTTCTAGTTTTTGTTAGTTATATTATTCTGAAGAATGTCAAGAGGAAAGGGTGATATACCTTATCCTCACCCGACTCTGAAGATCGCGAAATGATCGAAACATCATCGTCATCCAAAATTTCAATTTCCGTCTCCTGCGCTCTAGCCAATGCCCAAGCTCCAAATTGTGCTATCGACCGATACATAAACTTGGCTGGACGAGTGAAACTTAATGTTGGTGTAACATGACATAGATCGTCCCAAACCTGTAATTGTACATCCGTTGGTTTCCACTTGCTGACTGCACTTCGCGGATAATTATCTTGAGGGTCCATATCAAGGAATGCATCTCCTGGTGGGTACTGAGTTGGATTGGCAGCTTTATGAGCAATGTATATTTGTTCATCTCGTAACATTTCACCTCCGCCTGTGAGAACGAGTAATGGTGGGAGACCACCAAGGGATGGCTGAAGAGCGGGAGAGACTAAGGGGTGAGATATCAACTGATTTGTCGCATACATTTGGATTTGATCCTTTATCACAACTAGTTCTCCATCAATCATGATTGAAAGGTCGCGACCAGATCCAGGAATCGTATTGACTTGTGGTCCTGAATCACCGTTAGAACAAGGTACAGCGGCTGCTGCATCATTTTGTGTTCCTGGCGGAGGGTGATTATCAACATGGAGTCCTTGACCAGCGTCTGTTTCGGCTGATCGAGATGAGGCACTGCCTTTATTTTTTGCCAGATCATTACCCAGTCCTGCTTCTATAGCTCGGATGTCATCTGCATTTGGAGGTGGCCATGCTGGGGATGGTCGTTGGTGAAAGCCATGTGCCGGTATATAATCTAAAGGATTATCCTCAGCAACACTCGGGAAAGAATGAGTTAGATCAACCCATGGCGAAATGAGAATAGCTCCAGCAGGTAGAGGAATTCCTCGATCACGCATGATTACTAGCATACTCAATACCATCCCTCCACCGGCAGAATCTCCGGCCAAAACGATAGTGGTTGGATCTTGAACCGAAAGAAGATATAAGTATGCCGCTAAGCAGTCATAGATACCGCATGGAAATGGGAATTGAGGCGCCAAACGATATCGAGGTGCAAAAACTCTAGCCTTTAATTTTCTGGCATGTCTTTGCATCTGGTACCTGTGTTCATCCGTACTCCCAAAGAAGTATGCTCCTCCATGAACATATAACATAACCCTCTTACTCTCTCCTCCTTTTTGAGTTCTCTCTCTTGGTAATCTGCCTTGGTCTCGATCCATTCAGCCTTGAGATCACTCCCCGGACGTCTCCATTGCCACCATTTTTCTCCTCCCACTCTCTCAGTTCCCCCATACATCCCCAATTGATCTACCAAGTACGTTGCCGCTTCTTTCAGATATTTTTCCGGGATATTTTCTTCATCCACCTTCACATAAGGAGGATGAGGTACCCATTGCGAGGTAAAGCTTTGAATATCTTCGACTGTGTGATGCGATGCATAGACGAGGAACTTGCGAATCAAGTTAAGACCTTCATCGTAAGAGATATGTGCCGTAGGTTTTTCTCTGCGAGGCCCGCGCTGGAAGTACTACAAAATGATCAGTTGGCAAGCGCAACAAATATGGAGGGAGTGCAAAAGTACATGAGTGATGAATGTTTGGAATACCACCGGGGCAACCGCTGCTCCAACTGAAGCTGTATTGAGCACCATGCTTGCGAAAGCGTGCGAGCCCGTAATTTGATATATTGGGTTGCAAGGTGGAGTGTTCGAATCGAACCAAGTTGTACTCTTGTTGTGAGTACTCGTGCCAGAATCCTCAAATCCAATCGCAATCCAAATCTCCCGCTCCACGCTCCCAATCCCAACTGCGCAATCCGTTCTCTGCCGTCGTTGCGATTGCACAATACCACCTCGGGGCGATCCAAAAGTCGTACGTGTATGTGGTTGTGGATGTGTATCTTAAAAATGCACTCTCAGAGCTTCCCAACAACAAGAAGAAACATTAACAAAGATTAACAATGCTCTCTGTTCTAGCGGCCCCTTTTTCTTTCTTACTTCTGTCCGTTACCTTTTACCTCACTTGACGACCCCAAACAAAAGGATAGAAAACTGGAACCAGGAGAAATGAGAGACAATTAATCAATCATTGATCAAGAGTAATAAGAACGGCCCTGGCCAAATAACACGAGGAAGAAAAGACCAACCTGCCACCAAGTGAACCTACCTACCTCTAGCCAAATTAGAGACCCAGCTGTGTTGTCGCACGCTCCTTCTGCATACGCAGGTGCAAGTTTGGGTCTACTGTGCTTTGTACTTAGGACTTGTACTTTACTACTGTACGGAGGAGTACTCCTGGAAGTATCAACGTCATAGGTGTCCACGGGATTTGCTTCAATCATGCATGCATGCATCCATCCATCCATCCTTCCATCCATGGATCCATGACTTGACACAGGACAGGATGAGGAGTGGAGATCATGAATTGCAGTAGTTGGATTGTCCACGGGTGGAATGAATGATTGTGCGTGGACCGATTATTGGATGATCTGATCCTCTAGTTGCATAAATTTAAGGTTTAGCGCGGATTTACATCAATGTGTACTGGACAAGGAGTCAAGGGCGGCCGGGAGGGATTAGGAGAGGAAATTTTTACAGCAGTTTTTATGCGGAGGATAAAAAATTAAAGAATTACTTGCGATTGTGCTTGTGCTTGTGCTTGTGTATGGATGCATACTCGGTATACAGTATTAGTATTGATTGATATTTACGGTGGAATATTTATCATTTATTATTATATTCACGTTTGAACATTTCATTTGATTCAAGGTTCCCAGGTTATTTGCACTACGAAGGCTTTACCCCGCCATTATATTTCCTTCGCAGAGCCACTCAAGTTTGACACCCATTGATCAGAGATTGAGAGAGGAATTGCAGGCGAGAGAAAAAAAATATAAGAGAAGAGAAGAGAAGCGAAGAGGAGAGGAGAAAGGAAAGCAAGAGAGAGGCGAGAAAAATAAGTGTTGAAAGAATATAATATACCATGGCTTCGACACAATCAAATGGAGGAAATGGTGTATACTCACCTGGTAAGTTTCAATTGCGCCTCTCGTCAACATCTCCTGCTTTACTGTCCCTTAACCTCTTCTACCTATCTTCCCCTCTTCCCCTCTTCCCCCTTCTAAATCTCAATTTCAACAACAACAACAACAACAAGAACAAGAACAACCACTAACCCCCTCCCCTCCAGAACTCCGCCTCCACCACTTCCACCGCAGCATAACCCTCTCCCTCTTCCTCTGGCCCTCCCTCACCCTCGCCGTAACCTCCTCATGGGGCGGCTCCGCCTCGTCCTCCAAGCGCGAATGGTTCGCGGGAACGCTCATCGACCTCCTATCGGACGCGGCCAACCACGACGTGGACGCGGCGTGGATCGAGGAGCTCCTGCTGCAAGTGATGGAAGACGAGTTTGACGTGGTGGTGGACGACGGCAGCGCGGCGGAGGTGGCGGCGGGCATCGTCCGGTGTCGCGCCGAGTGCGAGCGGGGCGCGTGGGGCGACGACGGCAGTTTGTGTTTCCGGTTGGAGAGGCGGTGGGCGGAGACGGGGGGGAAGGGCGCTGGGCTGAGGGGGTTTAGCAAGGGGGAGGATCAGGAGGATACGGATGGGGATGAGGAGAGTGGGGAGGAGGAGGAGGAGGATGGGGATGGGGATGTGGATATGGATGAGGCGCCGCAGCTGGTGAGGGTCAAGGAACCGGTTGTGCCGGAGGTGGACGAGGATGGGTTTACAAAAGGTTGTCAAGAAGAGGAGATGAAGGGAGCGCGACGAGATGCTTCAGAAAGCGGAATTAGGATTCGAGGGTCAAAACCCAAGGGGCGTGAGATGCTTTCGAACTGGGCATGGAGATGGGCCTGGCGCCTACCACAAATGGCCGGGAATTCATCGCAGCACAAGCGGATGATCATGGGTTCACGAAGGCCATAGAGAGAAGAAAGAGAGATACTCATAGAGAGAGATAATCCTACCAATCCAGCATCACCACATCAGATCACACACACCCCTGCGCCCGCATGCAACCCAAGCTCCCAATCCCAATCCCAAAGCAGCCAAAGCGACCCCCATTCAACCCCCATCGACAATTCAACCAAACCACATAGTCTCCCGCCAAAGCCCACGCACCAGGAAGTCGTAGATCTATAATCACCATAACCATAACCACTTCATTCATATGAGCTTGCAATTCCAATTCCTTCGCATCTCCTCCCCCCATGTCCTCCCTCCCCCTTCAACCTACCCACCTACCACCTACCCAGCCGCTCCCAACCACCCCATCCCAAGATACTTTCTTACCTACTTACCTATTTACCTACCATCTCACTCAACCAAAAGAAAAATCCCCAAAAAAAAATCCCCCCAAAAAATAATCCAAAAAAAAAATAATCCCCCCCTCATAAAAAAAAACAAAACAAAACAAGAGAAATCACCTCACCATTCAACACCTGCTCCTATTAAGCATTTAACATTTAGTATTACCTACCTTCAAGAATGCTAATCTAAGTCTAAATCCGAGTCCGCGTCCGAGTCTGCTCTGAATGGTGAATGTGTGATTTATCTTTGATGGGGTGGGTAGAGAGATGGAGATGGAGATGGAGATGGAGATGATGGGATGGATGATGGATGATGGATGATGGATAGTGGATGATGGATGATGGATGGTGGATATATACGAATGGATATATATGAATGGATATATATGATATGGATATATATGAATGGATATATATGAATGGATATCATTAGTATCAACACGCACAGCGATATCCACAATACACGCGCGCACACACATACACACACAGCACAGCACAGGACAGGACAGGACAACACAGCACAGCACGAAACAAACAAACAAACAATCCTCAAGGGTGAAACAGGCCACCACGCCATTGGCACCGCTCAAAAAGAATACACGACGCGACGCAACACAACACGATACGATACGACGACCAAAGAAAAATCCAATCCGTCCCCGACTCCAAGAATCGAAAAGGTTCCAGAACGCCATCTCGTCATAAAGTATATTCCGTTCCGCGCACAACACCCATCCAGATGCATCTATTCCCAATCTTCCTCCTCGCTATCATCATCTTCCTCGTCGCTCTCTTCCTCCTTCTGTACCGCGGCGCTCTGCTCCTTCGGCGCCCCCTTCTCCTTTTCCTTCGGGCTGTTGGGAGCGCGACTGGGAACCCCCGACGCCGCGCCAACAACATCATAACTGGCATCGCTATCCGCCTGAGACTTTTCGTCGTTGGATTTTCGGGGTTCCGCGGGTTTGAGCGTGGAGGTGGGGCGCGCGGGGGCTTGTGCTTTTTCTTGCGTTGCGGGATGGAGGGTGGTGGATGATTCTGCCGAGGCTGGTCGGTCGATTGCCGGTGCCTTGGTCTTCTTGACATCGTCGGAGGAGTCCGAGTCGGACGATTCTTCTTCCGAGTCTTCTTCTGAGTCGGAGGCCCATTTGACTTCTTCTTCTTGTTCGGTGGCGGCGGCGCCTGTGGGTTGGTTAGGGATGTGTGTTTTCGGGGCGGAACGATGGGACGTACCTTTGAGCAAATCTCTCCTCTTGGCCTCGGCCGTTTCGATACTGTGTCGGAGGAAATAATATCTTTTGAAGAAATCTTCATATTTCACTTGATCCGGCACCAATTTCTCCATTGAGCTTCTCAATTCTTCATATTTTTCCAAATCCTTGCTGATATCATCAGTCTTCTTCTCGACATTGAAATTCTTCGTCCAGGGTTCGTATTCTTCGCTGATGGGATCCGTGGTAAAGCTATCCAGGGTGGAATGGATAACGTGAAGCTGAGCATCGAACCGGGTAGTATGAATGACCCTCTTCCCCTGAGAATCTTTACTCTCGAATAAAACTGCGTTGGCTTGTCCTTCTGCATTGGACGTGGGTGGTGCAATGCTGACCGCATCTTTCAAGAAGTTTCGAATGTTGGTTCCAAACTTTAGGAGGGCTTCATCTGCTGCATCCTCTGCCTTTTGAATCTCCACCAACCTCTTGGAAGCCTCGGATTTTTAATCTGGCCAATACACCTTCTGATTCCTTCTGCGCATCATCAGTTGAAGTCTCCTTCGAGGTCGATTCTCCCTCTTTCCTTGTGGAGCCCTCAGTTGCGTTCTCATCTTCGTGAGCCTGCGTGATGGTGATGCCTCGTGTGCGACTAATAATCGAAGATCTCAGGTCCGTAAATCCTTTGGTAGCCTCCTCACTGACGGTATTAAACTCCTGTTGAGCCTCTTTATAAACATTCTCGCCCTGTAGATCAAACAGATTTACTCAGTCAAGCTCATGCATCTGGCAGCCCTTTCCACCCCTTACCTGTTTTACCACACTTCCAAAGAATCCCCCGAGTTTCGCACCCCACGGGCTAGAAGAGATGGCTTTGTATGCCTCTTGAAAATCGGCATTGAGCGTTGGGGCAGGCTGTGCAGTTTTCTCCTTGTTCTGATCTGGTTGGAGGGCTTCTTCTTGAATATGATCATATGCGAGATCCATCTTTGCAGGAAGGATATAGGTTTAAGGGGAGTTTATCAGAAGGGTTTACGAGTGGAGCGATAGTCCGTTGTGATTGATCTGCAAGCAGAGCGGATCCTCGCATGTCATTCGACAAGAGACACCCCGCTTTCAAGCCTCTTCTGAAAGAGTGGCTGAAACAGAAACACCAGCCACAGAGTCATGTGTTATTTGGAAATACCTAAGCCTGTCTATCCTGGCCAGGGGTCACACGAAATCTGGAGATGACGTTTTGCTGAAGGAAGGTGAACAAATTAAATATACTGGAGTGGTGCAGAGTAAAGGTTGAAAGAGATGATTAGTGATGTCCCCGAGACGTTTCGTTGGATATTGTAGAATTCAAGGCGAGTTTCGGGAACCTTTTGCATTCTTTTACTGTATTCCAAGGTTAGTTTAATTGCCTACCTCCAGGGCTACCTAGGTAGGTACAGTATTTATTACTTTAGTAACCCGTGGACGTCGGCAATGAATAAATAATGATGAATAGGGTAATGGTCGTTCTTCAAACGCATAAATTTGTTCGGGAATCGGGAGGTATACGACTGACTACCTAGGTACCCGTGGACGTACCCGTGTAAGCCTTACCTCGGTCCCGACCGGTAACATGATTCATGCATTTGGCTTCTTACACGTATGAAGTTGGGATGATTGAACCATCTGGGCATGACTTGGTAGCTGAAGCCAGATGAATAAGGAAGGGTTGAAGACATCAGATATATCAAGCGTAATTCCTAGGTGGTTATCAAGTACATCAATGATAGGAAATACATCAATGATAAGAAATACCTACATCAGATACATGAAAAACACATCAAAACATCAAGTACAACAACCATATCATATACATCAAATACATATCAAAAACATCAAGTACAACAACCATATCATATACATCAGATACATCCCTCATACCTACTTTCCTCCCTCCCTATGAGGTCCACGGGTATTGAAAGACTAGATCGTAAAGAACATGGAGCATCCTGAAACACACGCATGCATATAAGAGGATAATGTATCTTACCTACCTACCACTTGCGTCATTTGTGCCGGTTGACTCATACCACATTATTGCCTATCTCCTCCAAGTATTACTGCAGCTGTATATCCTTTCCTATGGGTTATCTATCATTGTGGTGGATGGACTGGACTGGACTGGATTGGATTGGATTGGTTAGCTCCTTTATCTATGAATTGATGATGACTATGATAAATATGCTGTATGCGTAATAAGGAGGTGGGAGGTAGTATGTAAGTAGCCTTTGCAACTATCTTGTTGGAGGTACAGCAAAACGGATATACTCTGTATGTATGTAGTAAGTACCTAGTAATAAGCAGGTACCTAGGTACTCGAGTAGGTAGTTTGTATCTATAGATGTTTTCATATCCACCAGGCGGTCCATGATGTATCCAGCATGTCCACGGTGCTCTGTATGTACTACTACCTAGGTAGGAGGTATGTACGGAGTACTCAAAACTACAAGAGGTATTACATAATCTTACCTAATCACCTATTTCCTTTTAAAGCATCAATCATCCATCTATCCATGGATTTGTTTTTATCTTACCTTGAATAGAGACTAGTACCATTTACGGACTTAGCGGAGTTTTCAAAAATGGAGGATTGCTGAGAAATCAAAAAGATCCCAAGATTGAATTGGATCGCCCACTTGCCCACTTGCCCACTTGCCCCTCTTATTGGAAGCTAGAAGAAATCATTCGATGGAAAAAAGGGAAAAAAAAGGAATAGTTTGAGAGAAGGGTCTGTGTTGGGTGTTACAGTACTCCGTACAAGTATGAGTGTTGTGTTATTGTGAAAGAGAATCATTCCGAACCATCGGGCACCGGGCAGGTACGTACCCTTTATACTATCTGCCGTACATACAATATTAGTACAGCCCTGGAGTACTACAGTCTTCTTTTGGATCCAACATAGATACCCGTGGACTAGGTTGATATCAGATCTCACCTATAGGAAGATATACCTAGGTACTGTACTTTGGTACTTCCTTCCTTCCTTACTAACTTACCTACCTAGGTACATACACACACACACACACACACACACACACACACACACACACACACACACACACACACACACACACACACGTACAATTCTTTCTTGCGTGTAACATCCATCAACTTGAGGCCAGGAATTCAAGGCTTTCCCTTTCTCTTTATTTTTTCTATTCATCATCTTCCTCCTCCTCCTCCTCCTCCTCCTCCTCCTTATTCCTCCACTTTTCGCCCCTTCATCGATCTTCTTATTTTCTCCCCTTCCCCTTCCCCTTCCCCTTCTCCAAGCTATCCGGACCGGACCCTCTCTTTATCCGTCACGGTGGGATTGGGTTGATTTGCCCTGCATAAGCTTACGATACAAGAGGTCAATCAATTGGAACTTTTATTCCGACTAACCTACAAGTCTACAAGTACCACCACCACCATCAAATGCAATCCATCCCACTTCAAGTCTTCAAACATACACACAAAACACCAGTGGTGAACACAACACGTTGATAATCTTCAAATCTGATCTCAAGGCCGACTGATTGATTGACTGATTGACGGACGGACGGACTGATTGACTTTAACTGATTGACGATCTTCTATTCTACTACTCCTCTTATCGGGATTGAGTCAATCCAGGGAATGTAAGATTATTTATTATTGATCATTTATTATCTGTTACAGTATCTATTCTTGCTCTTCCTCTTCCTCTTCCTCTTCTTCTCCTCCAAAGCATTACATTCATTCACCCTAGTTCACCTATTCTACCTACCTACCTATCTACCTACCTACCTACCTGCCTGCCTGCCTGCCTCCCTCCCTACTGACTCGACTCTACTCATACAAAGAAATTCTGTTACATTTTATTTACGTCAGCATCACAAATCAAGCACTCATAAGGTTCAAAGTTCAATCAAATGGCTACCGCCAATACAAATCGTCATAATCCAATAAATCCCGACTTTACCTTATCTCCACGACAAGAAGAATTACTTTTCGCAGCGCTCAATTCAAACAAATCTTCAAACAACATGGATAATAATACACAACTTCCCCCATCAAGTAACGGTCTTCCAAACATGTCCACTTCCGCATTCAATGAATCTCCGCTTCAAGCTCCGGGTTCGGGTACCTTGAACGGATTCGATGAGAGTCCTTTTATCGACTATGATTACGAATTTGATGGTGATGATAATTTCAATTTCGACCTTGGTAATGATGTACAAGGACAAATGATTGGAAATTTACCTGGAACCTCATCCGATGGCGATGCTGAGAATCATGAGAAGCGAAGTCATCCCGATGATGATGGTGATGATGAAGAAGGTGGCGGTAAACGAAGAGAAGGTGACGATAAATCATCAAAGAAGCCAGGCAGAAAACCTCTTACATCCGAGCCCACTTCTGTGAGTACTTTGTGGAGTTGTCGTTCTTCCTAAATAGCTTCTAATTTATGAAATTAGAAACGCAAGGCTCAGAATCGAGCTGCTCAACGTGCCTTCCGTGAACGCAAAGAGAAACATTTAAAGGATCTCGAGACCAAGGTTGAGGATTTGGAAAAAGCTTCCGAATCTGCCAATCATGAGAATAGTATCCTGCGAGCGCAAATCGAACGAATGTCGATGGAATTAAGAGAATATAAGAAGAGATTATCCATCAACGGTAATATCAACCGAAGCCCAAATGGCAACGTACCAGCCTATTTCGCAGGAAAGGGACTCTCAAACGTATCTGCCAATCCAAACGATGTTTAACTTTCAATTCGAGTTTCCAAGATTTGGTCGCCTTCCGGGTCCTCCAGTGACAAATGGAAGTTCAACCATCGTACCATCCATCTCTCCAACTACCCAAAATGCTCAAAGTCCAACTGACAAGAGCCAAACTAGCTCACGCAATCAATCCAATGCTAGCAATACCTTTGGTATTGGTTTATCTCAGAATCCAGCTCGAATCGGCGGTGATGACATGTCCTCTTTCTCGGGTCTATTCGCTCCGGAATTGATGGATAATGCATCGAAGACTGCATTCGAACAGTTTGGACATGGTACTACCAATGGATCAATGTCCAGTACCGACTCGCCTAATATCTCAACCGGTGGTCAAAATACTTCATATAGCTCACCATCAGTTTCTTCACACTCCAACAATGGAGCTAGCTCATCATGTGGCACGTCGCCAGAACCTACCAACATGCAGTCACCATACAATAAAGCTGTTGATAGTACCTTGACCACAATTGGAGAGGAGAATACATGTAGCAACATCAACTCGGCACCAGGTGAGCTGTCCTTTTGCGAGAAGCTCAATATGGCTTGCGGCAATCCCAACAACCCCGTTCCACGTACAATGTCTGAGCCTGGTATCAATTCAGGAAATAATGAAACCGCCGTTTTCGATGTCAACGGAATTGATTGGTTTGCTCAACAAAACAACAATCAGTTTTGATCCTCAACTCTTTGGTGACTATCGCGAACCTCAGAACAACGTTCTTTCAAATGATGCTTTTGCACTTGATGATGGTTTCTTCGCCGATGCATTTGATATGCCAGATTTCAACAGTCCATTCAATGTTCCTAGTCCGATGGCTACCAAGAAGGATCTTGTACAACAAATTGATGAAAAGCAGAATGAAGATGATGAGGTTGTTCCCGCAGAAGATAGATCCACCATGCTTAGCTGCAACACAATCTGGTATGGCTCTCCCATCCTACAAAAGGAAGACCAAAATTATGCTGACGAGGAACAATTTAGGGATCGACTACAAAAGTGTCCCAAGGTCAAAGAAGGCGATTTTGATCTCGATAACCTCTGCAAAGACCTTCAAAAGAAGGCCAAATGTTCGGAGACTGGCGCCGTTGTCAATGAATCTGATTTTCAGAATATCATGAAAAATTACATTCCGAAAGGATCTGATTTTTCAAATTCAGCAGCCAAAAGGGCATAAGTGATCGATCGGATACACATTTGGGATGATACCTGTACTGGAACGGAATGGCGTTGCAAAACACATTAAAATGACCACAAGGTCGGATCATGGATAAGGATAACATTTTGCTAGGAAACAGCAATCTTTCGGCGCCCATTGGTCATGATATATTTCATGGACCTGGATTGATTTGGGTTTTTTCTTTCCTTGCTATCGGGAACTGAGAAATTGGATTTGGCTGTCTGCTCTTTACTTAGTTTTTGGTTTGTTTAATTGGTTGTTGGTTGGGGTGGTTTGTGGTACTTGATGAACGAACACTATGGATGGATGCTTTTGCGGTAGTATGGTGAATCGATGAGTTTACAGTCATTGTTACACACATGCTTTTTTCGATGTGGCAAAGTTAGATGATGGATGTAACAAACGATTGATCTTTTAGTGTTGAGAAGATGAATATGCATGGATATGATATTCACAGTGCAGAACGAATCAGGGAATTCAATGATGATATGAATGAATGAGTTGATGGTTGGGTGGTTGGATGGTTGGGTGGTTGGATGGTTGGGTGGTTGGGTGAAATGGTATGGTCCGCTATGATCAAATCCAAAAATCGATAAGCCGTAAATAGCACATGGCACACAGCGAACAGCGAACACTCAAATAACAAATCACAAATCGTATATCCACTCTACAGATGAACCCACCTCCTCTCAGTCCTTAGTGCTATGCTTTGTTTTCTGCGTGTGAGTAGGTGTTAGGTAGGTAGGTGGGTAGGTAGGTAGGTAGGTAGGTGGGTAGGTAGGTAGGTGGGTAGGTAGGTGGGTAGGTACTCTTTAGTCTTTTCTAAAGTGTTTGAATGGGTTTGTTTGTTTGTTTTGTTTGTTTGTATTCATCTTCTTTTCTATTGATTTGTGGTTTTTATGTATAGGGTTTTGAGTATGCGGTTTTTGAGTATGCGGTTTGGGGTTTGGGTAGAGGGTTGGGAGATGGGGTTTGGGTAGAGGGTTGGGAGATGGGAGATGGGAGATGGGAGATGGAGGTTGGAATGGATTTCTTGGTGGTGCGTCCTTTCCATTTACGTGGGATTTTACATGTGTTGTTCAATGCAGGGGGTGGAGAGTTTCGGAGTCTGGCGGGTAGAGAGAACGGGAAGAGGGAATGGGGAAGCGCAGCGGCGGCAGCAGCAGCGTCTTGGGTGTTGGCTTGATATGCGGAGCTTGTGGTTATGATTGTGCTCCTGCTCCTGCTCCTGCTCCTGCTCCTGCTCCTGCTCCTGCTCCTGCTCCTGCTCCGCGCGACGTTGACGCGGGAGAGAGGGATTCGGAGGATCGCAGAATTTGGGCGAGCAGCGCGGGCATCGTGGGGAAGACGCGGCTCATTGGCCCGGCGAGATGGTCGTGGGCGCTGCGGAACGTTCGCGAGGGACGCGGCGCAGTCTGTCGTTTCGTGGGGAAGAGCGGGTGCGATTTGCGGATCCGGCATGCCGGAGCATCTCGTATCGCGATGGCTGGCGTCTTGGGGGGGTTCGGATCTACGCACCTGGTTTGGCGTGGGTGGCTCGTTTATGGCTGTTTGTTGTTTTGGGGTTCGCTGGTCTGGGTGGACTTTGCTGTGTCTTTCTTGTGTGGTGCTGCGTTTTGATCGTTCGTTTGCGCTGCTTGGCGAGGATGATGGGGGGGGGGGGGGGGGGGGGTGGAATCTTGGGAGGGGCCTCCGTGCGGGTGTGGGGACGTGTGGGGTCGGTGGGGAATGGAGATTTGCGCGGGCGATCCTCTGCCTGGATTTTACGCGATGATCGGACGGCGCCTTGCTCGCGGGTGGGCTTCATTTTGGGAGTTTGCGCGGTGATGGTGCCGGTGGCTGGGTGTTGTGCTTCACTTTGTGACTTGGTGGAGATCCTTCCCTGTTGCGAGCGGAGGCCGAGGATGGGCCTGGTTCGTGCCCTTGTCATCTGACGAGGGATCTTCCTCTGCGTCTGATGGTTCCTTGGGTGCGTGTGCGAAGCGATGGATGGGGTGATGATGTTTGTTTGGGTGGAGGGTATCGTGAGCGAGCGGTTTCGTTTTATGCATATTGATTTGTCGTCGAGTGGTGATCGATACTATGTCTCTTTCCCTTTCACACCCCGCACAAACTCTTCGGCCGAGGGATAGGAGCTTCGCAAAGAAGATGGAACGATGATCGTGAAAGGTTGATGGCTCTTTTTGCTTCCTCGTTTTTGGGGTCTGGTAGACCTCATCGATGTCTTTACTTCGCTGAAGGGTAAAACAAAAAGAGCCCTGGTATGGATGGCGCTTTTTAGGCCAATCTTAGAAATATTCATAAGATCAGACACTCTATATCATAAAGTCGTACATCACATATTTTCATTTTCAGATCTGGATAAGAAAGTGAAATATTTTGAATCGTTCCAAACAATGCTTAATCAATTTAACTGGATTTATTGTTCATTGTTTGTCATTTCTTAAGCACCGCAAAAACATACGATGTGCTACTTGCGATCGATATACGATTCTGGAATCTACTTTGCTCAATTATGATAGACGAGAAACCCATAACATGTCCAAGAAAATGACGATATACCATAGAAAACATTAAATCTATCTGGAATGGGCCCCAAAATCCACCATAATTACCTGGAGTATTCAAGTTTGACGTATCCTACAAAATGGCAAGCAAGATACGCTGACGAGCGTGACGTCTTTCGATACCCGCGAACAGTCACCACGTACCAAACATACTCCACCCAGCGAAACCATAACCCCACCCACAGCCTCCGGTTTCAGAATCGACAGCCGAGCCGGATAGTCTCCCGGAGATGATGGGGGTCTGGGAGCTCGTCGTGAAACGTCACGGTATGCTGCGTCGTCTTTCCGCCTTCCGTAGTGTTGCACGTGGCCGATGGGTATACAATTACACGCTGCTTGCATTTTTGATATTCTTTCGCGCAATCATAGGATCGAGAGTCTGTCTGAGGTCCGCAGATGGCTTTTACAAAGCTGCTAGAGACCTTGCTGCATATATGTAGCCATCTTTCCTCTATCGCGTGGCGACGAGTTTGACGCCCAGGGATATGAGCGTGCGCGCATGCTCGAGTTAACTGCCATCGCCCTCATCCTTGTGATGCTGAGCGCGTCTGCGTTGCTCTGGAGGTAAGATCCTGTTGGAAGGCACCGGCCGAGCGAATGAGGAACGAGGATTACACATACCTGGCCTCGTGCAAGCGGACTGCACATGGCCCTGGAGCTGTCCATGCGCGCGTCCCTCGCGGTTGGCTAGGATATGCAGAAGCCGATTTTCAACATACTGGTTTGGAGCGGCCGCCAGAACTCCCCGGGGTTTGGTCCGTGGTTCATTTGAGCACCTGCCCCGGGTATCGCGCCTTGTTTGTCCTGATCATGTAAGATGTCATGGAGCCCCACGGGATCAACTCTCTGACTTGTGCGTATGGCTTACCGCCAGATCTATTGGGGTAGAGTTGTAAGTAGAGAATACATGGAAATCTGTAGGAGGGTTGAGGTTTTAGCAGCATTATTTGTACAAATTCAGATTGGCACTAATTAATTGATGAGCCACTTTTGTTTAAGCTTGGCTTGTCTGAATATACTCGAGTATATCATGGGTTTGTTATTTTCATTGTTACCATTGAAGTTATGCATATCGAACCTACTCAGAGTTTAGAGCGATTGATTTATTATTGAAAAGCGATGGAATAGGGGAAAGCGAGGTAGAAGTGGCAAGTCACTTTAACGAAATGAAATGAAATGAAAAAAATAATTTCGTCGAAATGAAATGATTTATAAATAACTTGCGTTTGTTAATAATGGGACGGGACTTGTTACTATCAGACTTCAGTTGATGGTAGCAAAGTGAAGTTGACGACGGCAAAGTTAAGTGAAATTGAGGAGTTGAAGTGGATTCAAGAACTAGTGCATCGTAAGATCAGTATTTAGAAGCTAGTATAGTATTACGAGAATTTTCAATGTAAACGTTTGACAGCGCGTTCTATTACTTGTATGAAATATAAGATGAAGCAGGAGTTAAGGCTGATTCAATAGATTGCTAGCACATAATCAGAATAGTGGTTCTCTGGGGAGCTTGCCTTCGTGACATGTTGTTAGATTCGCAGAGACCCAGTCAATGACTTGGAAGACCAGCATGGTGCTGCTCCTGATAGTGTTTCTGTGCAAAGAGACAAAGCTTGTAACTTATAAATTGAAGGAAATTGATTTCCTAGTCGTGCATGTAATTTGAAAATCCACATGGTACGTAGATCTGTAGAAGATAGGTAGGGGAGCCAACACCGGTTGCTCGACTGGTGAGACTTTCCCTGAAGCTGTGCGTTTTATGTTTGGATTAGATTAACCTGGAAGTATTATGCTGGTGATTGGCTCAGAAATGCAAGGCAAGGGTCTTGATGTGAAGATGATGGTGGAAGATGAGGTGGAGGTTATTGATATACTTGGGATTGAAGGTACGTTATTTACTCAAATGCTTTTAATTGGAATGAAAATATCTCTTACAACTTTTAGATGAACTAGGAACCAGATATCCTAATGCTGCTTACACTCAGAACAATTTTCCAATAGCCTCCTTGCATCAGCTGCTATGAGATTAAAATATCTTTCGAAAGGTTGAAGGATGGCTCAAAGCTTGTTTACCAGCGTATGAGAAATGCACCAGATTTGAAACGTCAACTATATCTACCCGTGTATCTATTGCCTATTGGAGACGAAAAATCTGAGACAATCTCTCTGCTGGCAACCAATAGCTCTCGAGGCTGTTATATCCAACTTGACTGCTGCTGGGGAAAAGTTGTACCACTGGAGATTACGCCGTTTGACATGTCTTCAGGTAAGCTCCCAGCAGCGTTTCGGATAGTTTAAAAGTCAGTCATTGTTGGGTGTAAGTGCCTTTGGATAGATTCCCATTGTATTATTCAAGGCAAGGAGACCTGTTGGGAACAAGAGTCTGCCAGGATGGCAGGCGTTAATGGTAATACCTTTCTTACAATAAGTACCGCGGTCCCAAACTGCCAGTATACAATCATAAAAGGTCTATCGGTAGACATCATTTAACATCTGATAGGAACCGATACGTTTATGTTTCTTCGAAGGCATGGATTCAGGTTCCATCTAGGAGGCTCCAATTTTGATTGCACCACTGGACGAGAAGATAAGTTGCTATTCTGGAGCGCTTGACGTATAACGAAATACTTCAATCTCATAGAATGATTTTCGATGGTGAAGTAGCTTGGAGATGTGGGTACGAAAATTCGTGCTAATGGTATGTCAAAGCATCTGAAAAATGATACGCACTGAAATTTCAGCTCATTGTTACCTGTTATCAAACG
The DNA here is from genome assembly GCA_008692225.1 of Monilinia fructicola. NCBI lineage: Eukaryota > Fungi > Ascomycota > Leotiomycetes > Helotiales > Sclerotiniaceae > Monilinia > Monilinia fructicola. Next base: position 1,406,320 of record VICG01000013.1, on the reverse strand, counting down.
AGAAGGTGGTTATACTTCAGACACCAGTCGACCCTATCTTGCGATTCTAGTTGAGTATCTGGCAATCGATCCCAAGCCATTGACAAAACATGGTCAGATCCATTCAATTTGGGAATATTTGGTTGACTTCGATTATTCAACAAAAGAACAACTAAAACATGAAGACATCCTGCCAGCCCCATCCGGGTTCTGTGGAGTATTCCAGGCGGTTCGAAGTGTCGGCATTTGGCTGGAATATGGGAACGTGACTTTATCTTGGACTTTCCTGGTAATCTAGAGGGTCACGGGTGGAGGGCGTAGCCAAATCACTTGTAGGATGGCAGTATGTATCTGGATACTTTGCTCCATCCTGGTCCCGAGCATATCGTATGCACCCAATTGTACATATCAATATAAATACAGGTGTAAAAAAAGAATGGATAGGCGCCCTAGAAGTCTCATGCACATCTGCCTCCCTCGCTCAGACGGGAGTATCGTGTCTGAAATTATCCTTCCAGTGGAAATCTCTACGACTGGAATATCTACACCGAAAGAATATTGCCCAATGATTAAAATCAGACTGTGCAAAAAGAAATGCATGAATCTACGTGATACATTCTTCAAAAACATCCCGTTCACCTATAAGCTATGCTCTCGAAAATTTCAAGAGAATCTATAATGCCTCTGATTACTTACTACGTATATCGGGTAACTTATCCTTATTAATGCATTATGATTCTTAGACAAATGCTAACTCACCGGTCTCCTAATATCGACTCGAGGGCTTTCGAACGAATAAGAATTGCGGAAATTTCACTTGAAATTAGCAAACTTGTTCTAGATTCGGAAGAAAACTTCTCCCTGATATAACAGTCAATATGCCACTAGAAGATGGTGAAGAGAGTTGGGAAAGCTTTGTGAGTATTGTAGGTACGAAAATGTCCACACTACTACATTGCAAAGGATTGTAAGAATTGGATGTAATGTGACAACGAAGGTATAGGAATTTTGACAGGTTTTTTCTCTTCGGTAACCTGATTATTTAATTACGCTTATAAAACCTGTGTTTAGATCTTCGCTTGCCCTGAATTGAGTTCTGTATTTGACATCTTTCAAATAAAATCGTTTCATAATTAGTTCTAAATTGACATGTTTCTCGATCTCGCTATTCAATCCCGTCTTCTCGCAGTACCGTCGTATCGAACTCGATACTTGAGTGTGTAATAGCAAATAGTCCACAACTAAGCCAGTTTATGGAATATCTTGAAACTAGAGAGCGATCTATAGGAAACTAATCTAGATTAGATTTAATTGAGGCCATCTACCATTGTGAAAAGGATCGCAATTTGCAGGAAAATGCATTTGACAATCAATACGTGGAACTTTAATCGTCGTAAGTTCAATGGTTACAACAAGTACCGAAATTATGCGGTTAGAGGCAATGCTAAGCTAAAATAGGCTTAGGTCGATGAGCGATTGACTTCGCTTAGAGAGCTAGGGGTCAATTTTATGTACTAATGGAACTTAAGGTCTAGGTTTTGAAGTCTCGTGATTGGACTTGGATTTCCATTTGGACCAACATATGGGTACGGGTAGGCGGCGATTTCTCTTGGACTGTATTTTTTTACTCGTTATCTGATGGATGTCATTTTCGTTTCTTTCAAAATTCTGAATTGTGGATTTGAATTGGGAAGAGTATGCTATCGTTTGATATAATGGCATACTAATATACAGAAAAACAAGAAATCATGAATGAGCTACACGTCTTTCGAATCAATATTCATGTGGGAGAACTCCTTGCTCTCTGAGCTCCCCGCGGAAGAGTTAATTTGGAGATGTCGGGAAGTCGGGCAAACTGTTCTTGGTAATTATGACGAGTATACGAGTCTTTCGGCGAGAATCGTATGTCTAGAAGCTACATTGAAGTAGAACGAGGAACTTGGGATTATCCCTCTGCAGCAGAAGAGCATGAAAGGCTTGCTTAGGCTAGATACAGTGTGTCCAGTAGTTCAAAGCAATGTCAAGTAGTCCGTCCAAAAAAAAATCAAAATCATATTTGGAAGATTTAACAGTGACATTATCATCATGACTAGTCCACAGATCCACCCATTGGCAACTGAAACTACCAAAAGCTTAGACCATCTGAACTGCTGGACACACTGGCGAGATGTACGTACATATGAAAAGGAAACAAGTTTACGAGTCAGGAGAGCGAGCTATCTTGCAACGAAACAGATAGATACTATTGTAACGTGAAAGTATAAATTCTCACCGTATGACTTCTCTTCAATGCATATAAACTTTCAAACGATGTCATTAAATAATCATATGTTGAAGTTCATCCGCAAGGACTCTTCATTTGAAATCTCGAAGTACCCAATTCGAGTGCATAGAATGAATTGATCCCATGAGTCTAGATGTATTTTGTAAATCTCGACAGATAACAAAATTGCATGTCATAGATAGAATTTGGGAAGGAATAGAGAGGGACTGAAAGTAAACTGGTACTAATCATGCCTGTGACTCACTCGTATGGCGAGAACACTCTTGTCAATACCAGGAAATGATTTTCTTCACGCAGAAATGCATTCTACAACGTAATAAGATCCTACAGCATTTCACTACTTCAAAATCCAAATCATTTCCGGAAAGTCAAAGAGAATCTAGATTAGGAGCCCCATAGCTAAACTGAGAAAAATCATGTGGTTTCGCCGGATAACCTCGATCGACAAGCTAAGGGGGTACTAGGAAATAGGCGAAAAGCAGGTTTTGAATAGATGTACCTATATTTCTTTTCTCGCAACAAATCCTTTCCTGACCTATTCATATATCATCTGTCATTCTCAATCTCTGTGAAGGTTCTTCTTACCTTTTATTTAGTCGCAGATTTCACATCAAATATATATTCGATTGTTCTCAATATTCGACTTCCATATCAATAAACAGCTAAATATCTTAAATCTTCAGTCTCAGCCTTCATAATCACTACCAAGACGATTTCTCAACATCGAGATTCCTCATAAAGTCCAATAACGAGTCACTCTGAATATCCAATCTAATTTCAACATCCAAACAACCTCAGTATTCAACGCTATCCCAAGCGTCACCATGGGTTCCCAAGAACCCCGTCCGAATACCATGGATATTCAAAAAGCGCATATCTTGGCACCAGAAAGCCCAAGAATCTACCAGAGGCTGAAGACACTCCCAATAGTCGAAGATGACGAGGTGGACCTTAGATCTCTAGACAGAGCTTTGGCAGTGGGCTTTCCAGATATTTATTGGGGTCCTGAAACTAGAATCCAAAGAGTCACTGCTGGAGCTTCCAACCCAGTTCGAGAATCTTCATCGATCAACATGCAATCGGGCTGCAAAGGAGGGAAAGATACCACAGGTACAGATATGTGCTCGTCTCAAAAAATCGGTCTCAGTGCCGGATTCGAAAGATACTGGCAGGATATCTCAAATGAAGAAGTGATCACGCTACTACATAATAGTGGACTGATCAGAACTGTAAAGGAAAGAATTGAACCGGATTTCTGCAACCATCGTTTGAAGTATTACCAGGCGAAGGATTGGACAGCATGCGGCATGAAGGAGGCGAAAGAGGATTGGGAAGTATTTTGGGCAAAGGCGGTAAAAAATGGGGTGGCCATTTTGAAGATGATGAAAGAGTGTGGTATGGAGGATGAGGTGAGAAGATGTGCTAGGAGGGAATTTTTCGTTGGGACTCGTTTTGCATGATGGTGTTAGGAAATGAGGTCGTCATTTTGAAGATGATGAAAATGTGTGGTATAGAGGACGAGGTGAGGAGATATGCCAGGAGGGAAGTTTTTGTTGAGAAGTGATTGGAGGGCCAAGGGTAGGGTATACTTCAGGTCATCTGGGGTACTACCAGTTGGTAAGTTACCATATTTCTACGGATAGAGTTGTTACCGTGTGGAGGTCAAATGCCCACGATGAGGTACGGGTGTCCAACCCTGGCTGGAACTATGGCTTGAGATGAACATGGGATCCCGCGCGCGTTTATCGCGTGGAGCGCCATGTACTCGAGTATACTCGCATATTTTAGAAATAATAATTATTATTATCAAAACTTCATCTTCTATATCATCGACTGATGCAACTAATAAGCACATCTAGTCCCCGACAGCGAGCTTTAGGGCGCAATCTGTAAATCTTGGAATACAAAGATTCCAGGCAAATATCTTGATAAAACTCGACAACACCCCGAACAAGGACATATAATCTCCTACTTGATCTCACCTCATCTCTCCTATACCGCCTTTATCTAACTTGTCAACATATCTATACCAAACTCCCAAGCCATCACTTCAAACTTCCAACATCAAACTACCAACCCGTCAAGCCCTAATGCCTACCACCACCCCTTCACTTACCCTCAGCCCTCCAACATCTAACAACAAACAATAAATAACAAATAACAAACAAACACCCTTAAACCTTCCCAAAACATCCAAACTGAAAGCTATATCAAATCCATTACAACCTCATATACATCCCTCATTCCACCCCCCCGTCCATCCAATTGATCCAACCCACCTAACAACCCACCTAACAACCCACCACCACAATAAAACCTATCCCCATCCCCGCCATCATCACCCTCTCCATCCTGACCCAAAAACTCCAACAAGAATCACTCTCCCCTTCTCTAAATACCCCCCAAAAAATCACACCTGCCCGCCTGTCCATCCTACCTACCTCCCTACCAACCAACCTACCTACACCCCAACCAACCCACCCCCTCCTAGAAAGAGAGTAAAAACCCACCAAAAGATGCACAACCACAACCACAACCCAAAATCCCCCTCTCCCCCCCCCCCAAAAAAAACAACAACAACAACAAAAGCGAAACCCCACCAAAACCACCCACGCCAAATCCAAAAACACAACACAAACGACAAGACAAGACAAGACAACAAACGAAAAAAGATCCAGGAACGCATAAAGAAAAAAAAATCGATAATCGAAAATCGACCTCACATCACATCCAATTACCGAACGTGATGTATCCCGAGACCTTACCATAGCTAATGCCGAGTCTCGCTTTTGACAGGGGACAATTGGCTGGGGGGTGTCGTGGGTGGAGATGATGATGGATGGATGTTGGGATGGGTTTGGGGGGTATGGTGTTTTGAGCTGGAGCTGAGGTAACTTGGAGGTGAGCAATGGGTTGAGGACAAGATGTTTGAGGTTGTATACGTGATTCATATTTTAAGTAGGTATAGATGCTCATGCTATGCTCCGCTAAACTCCGCTATACTATTCCACGAGATGGTTAACTTAAGCCCATTCCTTTTACGCGTGAAAATGTGTATATGATACTAAAGATACATCAAGTTATGTCGCACTGGTCCTTTTCTCCCGTGGTTTACCTCTTCCCCTTCCTCCACCTCCATTTCCACCAGTACCACCTATAGAGTCCCCACCACCTCTTCCCCTCCCGCCTCTCCCTCTTGATCCACCCTTTCCTCTTCCACTACCAGATTTCCCATTACCCCTAGCAGAACCACTAGTAGAGGCCTTCGACCTTGAAGCCTCTTCCTCTTGCGCCCGCTTACTCTCTTGGTCCCACCATTCTTGGAAAGCCTGTTCTTCTTGAATTTCTTGAAGACTTCTCTTTGCAACTGCTTCTTTAATGACCTCCTGTTCCCTCTGTTGCATTCCTATGATATCAGCCATGGATAATTGCAACGACGGCTCAGCTTTTGCTGCTGGCGCAGTGTATGATTTAGAATGAGGAATGAGTGGAGTAGATTTGGTTGGTGCTAGAATTTTTGGTCTTGACGGACCATGCGATGATCTTTGTGCTTTCGTAATGCTGCTATTATCATCCCTTTTTTGGCCGGCAAATCGAGTATCTGGAGACGCGATTCGGTGTGTTGTCGACGAAGTATTTGTATTTGAGCTTGCTGCTTTCAATGCTAAAGATGATGACGAAGATTTGTTCTCCTTGTTAAGAATATCCTTAAGGTTTGCCTTTGAACCTACACCTGCAATTTGCCAAGGAGATGATGGTTTCTCTTTACCCTTGTCTGCAGGAGTCTGTGCAACCGCTTGCTGAAATGCTGCCTGTTGCTTCTTGCGTTCCTTCTGTGAAAGCTTCGGTGTGGATGACTTGGAATTTGCTTCATCCTTGGCCTTTTGAGCCGAGAGACTCATTGATAAATTCGAGGTACGACTTGTCGACGCCTGAGCCATGATTTCTTTCATATCAAGCTTTAATGAAAGATTAGGAGATGACCATGTTTTGGTTCCAGGTTGAGGAGTATCCGGATTGTACTGTAATCCTAGCCCGACAGAATTTGGTAGCTCGGATGGGGATCCTGATTCTAGAATCTTGGGCGTCGAACTGGCTGTGAAAAATCTTGGGGTTGTTGGACCTCCAGGAGAAGCAGAAGTAAGATCAAGAGCTAAGTTCAGATCAGGTGGACTTCCAGGTCCTTCGTCATCATCCATATCGAACATTAGATCGGCCGCAAAATCCTTGGGGCGTATACTTGGGCTGAATGGTTCGTTCTTCGCCACTCTGGATTTTCGCTTAGATTTTTCTTGACTAGGGGAAGAGAAAGTATCGTCGAGACTCCCCATACGCGCTTTGAATGATGAAGATATTTTGTTATCATCATCCCTAAGCTGGGAACGAAAAGTCATATCTCCCAATCTGCGGCGCCGCTCCTCATCTATATCCTCCGCCAATTCGGGATATTTCTCATGCAAATCCAGATCAGCCCGGCCACTTTTGGCAAATGGAAGACAATTCAATTGATTGTCCCGTACGACTTCATCCAATTCAAGAACAAGATCCTCGTCAAGGTCATCAAGTAGACTATATAGCATTAGCAAAGTATGCTACCAGAAGCCATGATTGTTCGGCCTATCATAGAAACGAGAATGTACTTACTGATTCTCAAGAATAGACTCCAGCTGCAAGCACATATACTCGAGCCCAGCGTCTTTAAGCTCAGTGACTGAGCATGGTGCGACAGCATTAACAATATTGCAAACGTTCCTGGTGTTCACTTTGGGAGTATCAGCATTACCCACTAATGATCTGTGAAACATCGCACTACAGAAAGAACATACCAAAGCGACCCAAGACTTGTTGACAAATCTGAGATAATCTATCAATCATCAACTCGTTTGCAACACTCATGACATCCATAACACATTCCGAAAACTCGTCGATATCAGCAGAGACGATGTTATCGAAAAGCTCAGGCCCGACATCTGCATATAGATAGCGTAGTACAAGCTCGAAAGTCTCTGGCGCAATATGTTTCAAGTCAATCCTAACGGGCTCCGTGCTTTCTCCACGTCTACCAGCAAGCCATTGACCTCCAGATCGGCCATTAAATAAACCATCGAAGAAAGGACATCTGCGGCATACGAGCACGCTGTGGATTGGCATCTCGTCTCCATCCAATTCAACAATAGCATCACAATCATCAAAGAATGCCTCATCTGTGATTGCACTGTCGAGGTCACAGTTCAATTTGTCAGACGGTTGTACTATCATTCGAACTGGAGCTTCCAACCAGGGCATTTTCAGTTGAGAACTAAGCTTCATCAATTCAGTTCTGACCTGTCGTAGTCTGTATGCCATACTCGGGAAGAACTTTGTGAAGTTCCAAACGTCAACAACTCTGTCCGTGTAGAGGTAGATGACAAAGTTGACAAGAGTAATAACATCCAGGCCATAGAAGGTAATTCTTATCTTGTCCCCTGCACCGTGCTCGATATTGAGGATATCAGGTATTGAAGCGATTTCGCCGTGACGGAATCCAGTCAAGAGTGATCTTAAGACAGAACTTCTGCCTGCTAGTATGAAGCCGTGGATAGGTATTGCGACGTCTGATATATTGGAGCATATCTCAACATCATAACCATCACTCCCAGAATAACGACCCATAAGTAAGCGATTGACATCTGCCTCAAGATCCTGAGATTTGATGACTGCCGCCCTGACAGAATCATAAGCTTTGGAGGCGGCAAATCTCGTTACTTCTGCGGACAGTTTCACTGGCCCCTCTGAAGCCACGAGATCTCGAATACTTAGCAGAGGCGCAATGTCCTTCCACAAGGTTTGGTCTTGAACAGCCACTTGAGTCCTAGTCACATCATAGTCCTTGCGGACAGCAGCAAAAACACCAAAAGAATTACTTCGCACAGCAGCTACTTGAGTGAGTCCGGGAACCCGCTGAAATTTGAAATCTTTGCGATTGTAGTCATTGATTCCAGTGAATGCATCTTTGTTCTTAGCCCTCTTGATGCGTCGCCAGACGGCACCAGCTTGAGTACAGACAATTACAGACCCGTTTTCAGCGACACCGACGGATTTTATTCCGTCCCAATTTCCCTTGCGCAGGGACCAGACTCGTTGCGGCTGTGATAATGCCTCTTTCATCTTGGTTGGATTCGTAGTAGAAGCGGAAACCTTCGTATCAATCTTCCTTACGTTTAGTGTGAATAGATCGCCTCTACCAGATATAGCGGCTATTGTATCTCCACCAGACTCAATACTGATGATGTTGTTGGACCCGGAGTCATATCGGGTAGTGACCGAATTACTTTTGAGATGGTAATTTGTGAAGCCCTCATACAAGGGAAATTTCACCATTGTGTAGCCATAATTAGTGAAGACACAAACTGTATGGTTCTTCAGAAGGCATGTAGTTGCCCCATTAATGGCTGAAACTTTGACAATGGATGACTTGAACAATGACGCAGCAACCCTTCTAGGTATTGGCTGTGCTTCCAAAGATCGTGAGTCAGAATCCATAAGACCTAATTGACCTTCATTCTTCCCCCAGCAGAATAGCGACGTGGATGTATGTGCTACCGAATGAATAGCCGACGCAGCAATACCAACAATAGTTTCTCTTTTCAAAGGTCCAAAAATTTGGCGCGGGGTTGTGCAAACCGGTTCATCATCTTTCAGAGAAGGTCGAGGTAAATTGTAGCCTAATTGGCCCCATGTATTTGTGCCCCAGCTAAAAATCTCCCCTTCCGATGAAACGGCGAGAGTATGGTTTTGGCCTAGGGCAACTGTCTCTACTTTCTTCCCGGCCAAGCCACCCTGGTCTACTGGCATGTAGTTGAAGCGAGTGGTTTCATCTCCCATACCTAACCTACCTCCTGGGCCAAATCCACACATATAAAGATTCGATTCTGGATCAGTGGTCAATATAGCGCTACTTAGCTTAGATAGAGCAACATCTTTAATAATGATAGGTTTGTTCTGAATCATAGAAGGAAGTTCAGATATCGTCTTCGGCATCTTTGGGTTTCCGATCGGAGTATGCTCGTCGACAGAGTCCAGATATTCTTGATAAAATCGAAAGAGTAAATGATCGGGACGTTTCAGTGTTATCTTTTCCGGGTATTGACGATCATCTTGATCACCGAAACCCAGTGAAAAGTTTTTGTTGCTTCCGAACGCATAGATTTCATCACCATCAATGCTTTCGAATTTGGATGCTTCCCCTGATGGTAAAGCATTCAAGCCGTCATCGTCTTCATCGTCATCGGGAAGATGAACCGATTCCTGGACTCTTACCTCTTGCAGAGACCGTCTAGCTATTGTCGCATTGTAAACATCAAACGGCGTGTTGCCCTCCCAATCCTTGACCTTGATAACTGAAGAGTCAGACCTGGCTCCTGCATTTCCCGCTGCGCGATCCTTCGAGTCTCGCTCGATGATTGCTCGTGCAATTGTGATGTTACCAAAATACAAAGCCCTATGCAATGCTGTCCACCCACTTTCTGTATCCTGAATATAGAGGTCGATGGAGGGGTGCTCGATGAGTGCGGTGGCAAATAGTATCGCATTCGTAGATGTCGAAGATGCAGCTCGGTGCAAGACCGTTAATCCAGCATAATCTCTGCCATTCAATTCCATTCGACTGAGCGCATTTCCATTCCCTTTAATTCCACCGATATTTCCTGCCGGACCAGAAATTTTGCGGTTCTTACTAAAAGTCTTGGGTGAAGTTCCCAGTCCACCTGAGCTTCCTACTTTATTTCCAAAGCTACCAGAGAATGCCAAACTTCCCCCATGACTCTTCGGTGTATGGTGAGAAAAATGGGTGGCATTTTCCAATAGGCGTCGAAATTTATCGACGTCATCTTCGAGATAGTATTTCCAGAGGAGATTACTCATGTGTGAAGAACGGTGGTAAGGATATCTTCCGGTCACCTCAATGAACACCTAGCTATGGCCTCGGAGGGACACGGCGTTTTTAAAGGTGTTATGAAGTGGAGGAAGACTCCCGAAAAGCTGAGAAAAGAAGGATGTCTGGTCGTGGTCTGCCAGACAAGTTGATGGGTAATCGTCGCAAGGTGATTTGGGCGATTGTGAAGCGGGGCGTTGTGCGATTGATGGAAGTTGTGCGGACTCCCGAGGTTAGATCTTGTAGATTGTTTGTTCTTCTAGTCAATACTGTGTATTCAGTTGAGTTTATGGTGAGATATGAAATCCTATCGTTAACGTGAATTGAAATGGTTGAGTGAGTATCAGTTTATGTAGGTAGGGAGGTGGGTAGGGAGGTAGGAAGGTAGGTATTGGAGAAGTATAGTACATTAGGAACGATTGCCATATCGATTGTGCGACGCGATTCAGGGTCTGGCCAATCAGAGTCGCGACTTTGACAGCATGCTTACTATATTCTTGAACGTGGGGCAAGGATTTGACGAGACGAGATCTACCAAGCGTCATAACTACCTACTTAGGCAACCTTAGACCTCGCTTGAAGAATCTATTATGGAGAGAAAAGATAATAAATATTTGTTGTTCAATTTTATGTTTAAATAATCATATATATTTATATATATTCATATTTATACTTCTTTAAAGCTTTGGACGAGACTGAATATGTTAACTAACAAGAGGTACAAAACACAACCTTGGAAGCACGAAGCCTTCCTTATATATTCGTAATCTGACCACCCCAAAAGCCATTTCCTCCAGCGGTGAAGGAATAGACCCACATGTTCATGCAGAATGCAAGTGTGTTTCCATCACAAATCATATTCCCAAAGGAGAACGAAGCATACGATAAACATCCATATCATATCACATCATATCATATTACATCCTTCCTTGGTTTGTCTCAAAGTCACGCAAAATCATTGCCGGCCGGACTTTGAAGCAGCTGCTTGACTTTGTGTTTTTGTGTCTAAGACTTTCCAATCTTCAAGATCCGTCCTGTATAAGGAGTTCCAGAATTTAATGGATCACTTCAGACTTCCTTGGCACGATCAGGTAAGGTTGGGTAGAAGCCTTGAGCATCCAAACTCATCTAATCATGCAATTTGCAGGTGAATCTAAACTGTCTTGCTTTGCCAGCCTGTTTCCAATGTAGCGTAGCTTACAAAATCTTCTTGCAGGTGGTACATCCATGAACAACAATATCTATTCGGATCTCATGTCTGATTAGTCTCCCTAGTTTACGTATCCATGTGCTTATCTATCATTTCTAGACTTAAGCGAGCTTCATGAGTTGATGGCCTACCGAGCATGATAAAGATAGCCAGTCGCAATAGATGTGGCAAATATCAATCTAATCATAGAAAATCATGATGTCAATTTCGTTCGTTCGGCTTCGATGACTTGGAAAATCCCATTGACGAATGTGTCGATATAATCTACGACCACCATCATCTGCACTCTCCCTTCACTCCTCCTCTCCTTTCCTCGCTCCCCAAAATCCCCTCCCATAACTTACCAAAATCTCCTCACCCTTTCGAATGCCCTTCCACTTCCCTGCACCCTTTCCCTTTCCACCACCAGCCTTCTCTCCCAACACCCAGACACCCATTCCCCTCTCCCCTCTCCCCACATCCCAAATTTCCTTAAACTCTGCATTAACCCTCGCTCTCTCTCCACCAATCGTCACCCCTCTAAAATCATTAATGAACCTCGCCTCATTCCCCCTCCCCTGTGCATCCACTCCAATCCCCCTTTCTCTATCCAGACTCAAATCATAATCGCTCTTCTCATGTCTTTCTACCTCCTGCCTCAACTTTGCATCCTCAAGATTGTTGGGCGCAGGTGCATGTACCTCCCCAATATACTGCAAGATGAACGTTCCTGGTTTTAAATCTCTTGTCGCGAAGAGTCCGCACTGACCGTTGGCAGGATGAGAGGGGTCGTTGATAGGCGTGATTTTAACCAAAGGAGAGGGTCCTTTAGAGTGCGAGGTTGGAATAGGTAGGGAATCGGGAGTGGGTGTGCGAAGTATCTTCAGGTGCGAGGGATTGATGGTTGTGCAGTAGATGGGGGTTGTGAGGTAGGGAATTTGAGGAGGCCAATTTTTGGGAAGAGGTTGAGATGGAGCCATTTTCTCTACTCCTACTAAGAAATGAGGTCGTATCGTATTGGATGTGACGTCCAAGTTTCTCCTTTCTCTCTTGACCACGCGAGGAGTTCAAATTCCTGTCTTATCCCAATCAATTACTGCGACAGGCACCACCTAAATCTTGTTGCTCCTAGAATTCCATAAACAAGAATCAATCGCAGAATCCTCCCAGACTCGTCAGAGAGTGAAGTTATCCATAAACGAGACTTCTCCCTTTTCTCTATTTTCCTCGTCCCTCAATCCAACGTCCTTCAATGAAATCTTTCTATTACCAAAACGCCAAGGATTAGCGTCCGTTAGCGTCCGCCCCCACAAGAACCCCTTGTATCAATGACGAGCATGGCGATGAAACCCTGTGAAAATCAAAATCAATTAATTTCCTGAACTTCTTTTGACAAAGTCATCTCATTTCATGTGAAGGTCCATCTACAAGTTATGGAATATGCAGAAGTCCGGATGAGCTTATGAGAATGCCATGTTTTCATGAGCGACATGAGTTGAGCTGATCGATTAGCCATTTTGATAGGAGATTCGAATGGCGGGGTAAGGAATGTTAAGTTCGATGTCCTCCAATTGAGATTACTATTATCGAGGGAGGGCTGCAAACAGGTTTATGACATGACGAATTTGTATTCAGTGAAGCCGGTACAAGAAACAATCCAAGGAGAGTGCGCGGCTGCTTTATTGCAAGAGACGTATGCAGCGTATTACTCGTTCGTTTGTTTGCGGCAATGAGGTCATCTTAACTTGACTTGCACGTTGACGCCCCAAGGTGCTTAGGATTGATACAGAATGAAAGGGAGTATATATTGATCTAGATGTTGTCGCCACATTTTCTTTCTTCGGTTTTGGTATTTGGTCTATCTATCTTACAAGTAGGAGCTCATCTTGGGAGTAACACATTTCAACACTTCAATCACAATCCAGCCGGAAGCCAAATTCAAATCTAATTTTGTCCATCAAACCAAGTGAAAGAAACAAACAGCAAACATGCCCTCACTTGTCGAATCCATTTCAAACCTCATTGCCTCTATCATCGACACCATCATCGCAACCTTCAGTTCCATCATCGCCGTCCTCCTATCAATCTTTAACACAATACTTGGTCTTATCAATGCTCTTTTCTCTGCAATCGGTGCTGTTATCACTAGTATCGCGCAAACTTTCGAGGGGTTCCTCAAGTTCTTGAGTGAGTATTTCCTGCTTCCTTTACTGAGAGAAATGAGCGTAAGAATTGGTCCTTAAGTTAACCATTCAAAGTGGACAACGCAATAGTAATCGGTTCTCTCGTCATCTTTTTTTTCGCCTACGCCATCTACCAGCGACAACAAGGACGACCCATTACCGCCGCACCCAGCAGCCCCAAGAAGACTTCTTGAGTTCCTGCTCCCTATTTCAAATTGGGAAAGAAGGAGCGATGCGAAATAACAGCGGTCGGATCGGATAAAAAATAGCATGGCAAATTCGTACTCGGATTCGGACTCGGAAATGAAGCTGAAGATCGATAGGAAACGATTAAGATTATAGGGACGTAAAAGGAAAGGAAAGGAAAGGAAAGGGAAAAAAGGATCCAAAAGGCGATATACGTGCATGATATTCTTTATGCTTTATGAATTTTACTTTATGATACCTTGGTTCGTAACGTATCACCAATAATATAACAATACTAGCTAGTCAAACGAGCATCTGGAACGTTAATCCGCATCCCATTTCCACATTCACAATGCAGTAAACCACAAATCACATCGGTAATTAACCACCCATTTGTAATACCCATCACTCCCCTCCCCTCCCCCCCGTCGCAAGACCCAGCCTCGGAATCAGAATCGGAATCCAAATCGGAGTTGCAAACAATCCTGGACGCATCACACCAAGCACCCTTGGAACTCCCAGCACGCGAATAACCTGACTCGCAACAACCCACCAACACCCAGAAGCCCGCACACATGCACAGCAAAAAAACACACAAACACATGCTCAGCATCCGTCCCGCATGCGTAAACAAACAAACAAACAAACCATCAATCACAAAATCAATCAACCACGTCCCCAATCCCAACACACCCCACATCCATCCTCAGCACCACACCGCACAAGAAAAGGGACCGTCTCCCGTCCGCGATCCCCAACCTCCCTCCCCCCTCTGCCCCTGTGCTTCGCTTGCAACGAAGGGGCTGCGCAGTCGTCCTACCTCCTGTACTGTACTGTACTGTACTGCCCTGTACAGTACAGCACAGCACAGCACAGGACGGGGTCCCGGGATCCCGAGCGCACCGCAGCCGTCCGTGCAGCGACATCGAGTGCAGATTTCGCGACGCGCTACGCTCTTCCGGGACGCTTCGAGCGCGAGCTAGGGCTGGATGGAAGTTGGCACCTACAGTACCGGGTGCTGATCAGCCCCTGCTTTAGAGCCGGGGGTCGATGGACTTAGGGGTAGTTGTTGGTGCATGGCCCCGTGTGTGTGTGTGTGTGTCGATCGTCTGGATACTTCCGTTCGTTGGTCCAGGGATGCGCAGGGGATTTCGGGCGTACGGTAGGGATGTCCTGTTGGATGTGGCGTCGCAGGCTGGCAGGATAGGTGAAGGTGTCTCGTGCTGTGTGTTGAAGGGGGAGGGAAGGGGGGATTTGAGATTTTGTGAGGGTGGATGGAGGGTGGAAAGGAGTGGTGAGCTGGGATGGTGTGGTGTTGGGCTTGAGCAATTCATGTGTAGTTTTATGTATATATCCGGCTCATCGTTTGCACGTTTGATTAATCAATCAATCAATATACACATTTCCACCATCCAAAACCCACAACCTCTTCCATCACCATCCATCACCAATGGCCATCCTCACCACCACCCGCACCCAGATATCGAACACCCATCCCAACCACCATCCACCAAGCCGGCAGTGACCCCAATACCCAAACCCAGACCCAAGCCCCCAAGACCCAAAACTCTTGGCCGCTTGGCACCACGTGGAGCCCGCACCCTCCTCACCAAACACGACACCGGATTTCCAATTAACTTTCTCCCTTGCTTCCAGCACACGATTCTAGGCTTGCGGATGTCTGCTATAGGAAGGACCCCTTTTCTCGTCTGATATGGGGGTCCAACGCCGCGATGCATTCGCACCGCTGGACTCGCCGCGGTGGATCCGCGTCTGGTGAGCGGGAGGGAAAGTCTATTTGAGTGTATGTATGTTTGAGTGCTGGCGTTGCTTTCGAGCGATTTGCTCTTGTTAACGTTGCGATTTTGTTTTTCGTCCCTTCGTGCACGTGTCTTTGTTGTGCTGGTGTGCGGACGGGGAAAGTGGCAGTTCGCACTTTGCACTTTGCGCTTTGTGATGGGGTTTGCGATTTGCAGCGATGCAGGGTGCGCGGTGCGAGGTGCGAGGTCGGGATGCATACAGGAGGTGCATACATACATACATACATCGGTACATACAGAAGTGCAGACGATAGCTACAGGATGCAGAGCACGTGATACAAATGAGGTATTTATTTTATTGGTCCAACGCGATGGCGTCCAGGCAGTTCAAAGGTAGAATTGCACCTCGAGCACCGGCCGGTACACCTTATTCCTTTCAATGTACGGTGTGAGGAATTATCCCGTTTGCCTGCCTGCCTGCCTCAGTTGCCTTGCCATGCTTGTCCGGTGGGTTTGGTGCTGCGTGCCTGTTCTGCATGCGTTGACTCGATGTCCTTTGGATAGGCCACAAGCCATTTTGCGGAGGCCGGAGGGACGTACAGATTGAGCTTAAGCTTTACCTTGTGCTTTACCTTGTGGTTCGTTTGAGCTTGTGAGCTCAGCTTGGTCTATCAGTGGTGTGTGGGATGGGATTTTTATGGAGCCAGGTGCTGTGGGAGTTTATGAGGTGCATTTTCATTGGCGGTTTGCATTAGTTGAATGTTTATTTGAATGAAGGATCAGGACAGTGGACGAAGATGATTTTTTTGCGGATGACGCGCGAGTGAACGGTGGATGGTTTATATTTTTTTCTATGATGCGGTTTAGAGAAAGGCGTTGAAGAAATCACCTGTGTGTACCTAGGTACGTACATAGAGTAGTATGTAGCTATAAAGCTCGATTCTCAGGTCTATCCCCCTTACCTACCCTACCTACCTCCTCAAACATTTCGCTTGTGGAACGATTCGATCTATGCAGGCAAGTCATGTCTATGTACACACAACTACCTAGGTATGTAATGCATGATATAAGAAGCTCAATTGACCCCCGCAGGAGCATATCAGCACCCATAACTCAGACCTTACGTACCTTATCTTTCGAGTAAACAAGCAAGAAATGTCCATTTCGGTCCGGGTGATTGTCCAGAGTGAAGTAAGTGCAGGTGAGCATCTGATCAAATTACACCTAAGTATCGATTCATATCACCACCGAGAATCGTGGCATCGGGATATTTCATCATACACCAATCAGATGGGGACAAAGATCAATCATATTATGACGAAGAGGGCGCAGCATGCATATCGAAAATTTTGTGAGTTCCTCTCGATTTTGTTTTCGATTTGGTTCGTGGGGTCGGAGTGCATTCGACGGGCAAGAAGAGCTTCTCGGATCCTCCCTGGCGAGAATTCTCATGCAGTTGACTCTAAACGTGGCAACTCTAAGATGTGGATGTTGCACAACCTCTTTCGAACATCCTATGAATTTCGATATCAAAATCCCAGAATTCTGGTGGACTCATTGGCCATGCATTGCACTACAGCACTATTGTGTATCAAAGCTTGCGTATGACGCCGAACCTCAATTGGCGGTTTTTACGGTCCCGAGGCGCTAAAATAGTGAAATTTCTGGACTTGAAGCGACTACCGGCAGCCGTAAAAACTAATGGCAAGATCATCGAGTGCCTAGGTAAAGATTTCGGGAGACGAGCGTCGATTGTCTTACTATTCTTGTAGATTTCTAGGATACAAGTAGATGGGTAGATATTGTGAGCTCCGTTTACCCGTGGTGCGTGCGTGCATCGTAACTTAAGATAGGAGGATATGATCTCCATATCATCAAAAATTCCGAAATGTTCTTCATTGCCATGATGTAAGTGAAGATCTTTTCACGCCAGCTGTATTACTGTATGATATAAAGCTGGTGTAACCTCGACAAATCTTAGGTTCCGGGTTTGTCAGAGGAACAGTAATTATACGGGTGGGTATCAGTCCTGGGGCTGAGTCGATGCTGTTGATGCCGATTCATGGGACATGTACTGTAGGTGTGGTAGGATGAGTGAGCGGCTTGCATATTCTTCTTTGGATAGAGGGTACAGTAACCATGAAGGCGTCAATTTTGCCAGACGCATGTTTTCGAGATTTGAAAGGCGGCGATTCGAATGTAATGGTGGACTGATTAATTATCGATGCATCTATCCACTGAGGAATACTCGAATAACTCAAAATTAGATGGATACCTAGATAGAACTCCTTCATTGAAGTCAAATTAGACGAGGTTTTCAATGTCTCTGTTGCGAACCAATGACGGAAGAAACATATACATTGATTGAATCGGCTATTAGAAAATAAAACATGATTTGTTTGGTTATCTGTTTTGTAAAAAAAGTCTTAATTAGCTCAACAAGATTAAAAAGATTCAACATGGGATGGAGGATGGATCATGGATGGGGTTCAGACCGTTTCCGGGGAAGCAAGCTATGCTGGGTAAAATGTACATGTGGATTATGATGGTGGATTCTGCAATGTGGATTCTAGCTTTCTTTCTACTCTGATTTGATCTTGCTTGTCTTTCTTGTCTTTCTTAAACCTGATCTTAAACCTCCTTATATACGAAATCCTCCAAGCCGCCATTACAAAATAGTTGGATGGTTGAAGCTTCGTACAGGGAGATGATGCTGTAACCCTCCTCTAATCGTACTACTTCCAAATTAATCGTTACAGCAAAATCAAGATTAGAGGAGCCATCACAAGATATGCCTAGGTATTGATGGCTAAGACTTCGTAATATGAAATTAAAATGTTGTAGGCATCTCCAAATTGGAAGTCAGTACTGTGAGTTAGTGAGAATTTGTTGAGTTGGTGAGCTGTAAGTACTTAATAAGTAGTGCAAGTATAGTAATATGAATGAAGAAAGAGATTTTAAATAAGATTAATGTAAGGAGTAGCTTTTGCAATAAGATCATTGATGGATGCTTGTTTATGTTTATTTTCCTCTATTTTGTTTGAAATAGAATAGAGTAAATGAAGAAAGGAAAAGGGTCTTTTCTTATATAGCTAGCTAACCAGAATTAATTTGATTTGACTTGATTTGATTTAATTTGATTTGATTTGATTTGATCGAAAGCCAGAGAAAAAGTTGTATAGAGATAGATAGGTATTGATGTTACCTACTGTGTATCTTCGATGTACACCAGGATTAAGTAGTAGTATATAATATATGAAGTAATAGTAATGATTATCATTATTATAATCATCACTACAATTAGAGGAGGCAATTGTATAATCATACTAGGTGGCTAATAATAAACAAAGAATAATACTACTACATTTATAATTTGATAAATAAAATAAATATAGTAGTAAACCTATAATTATATTTAGATCCTAATAAGTAACTACCTAGGTATGCGTAGAGATTTGTCTCGCTTCTTCTTAAAACTAAAACATAAAAACCAAGTAAATCCTTATTTTTGTAAAGCTTATTATACCTAGGTACTACTAATTACTTTATTTTATATCTCTACTATATATACCGAATTAAGTATCCACTCCAGCTCCAGGCTCCAGGGCTCTCTCATATCGACCTCTTTTATTACTTATTATCTATTCACCTGCCTTTGCTGGTGCTTATTATTATCATTGTTATTAGACTGGTTGGTTCCAGGTTAGACGGATTAGACGGATTAGAGGGATTAGACGGATTAGACAGATTAGATAGATTAGACTTACAAGACTATTATACTAGACTTATTAGACTTATTAGACTATCCATACAATGGAACCAACTAAAACCCACTCTTTCTCTTCCCATACATCATATACATACTAATCTTTATTATTACTTGGTACTTCTTTCTACAAAGTATATGGATACATTCTCCTCACAACTCTCACAACTCTCACAACTCTCAACTCTCAACTCTCACAACTCTCACCTCTCACAGATCTCACCATCACAATCACAACCACAATCACAGACTCTCGCTCCCCCTTCTACTCCAACCCACCTTGATACCTCTACGCCTCTACACCTTTACACCTCTACACCTCCACCCGACACCTCTACACCCTTCCATCCTTACATCCTTACTACCGTCACCCACCCTCTCACACACTGGCCACACTATAATCCAACGAACTGCGTCTTTGGTATTTGTTTCAATTATATCATCTTAACCAAATTTCAAAAATACTATTGTGGATTTATCAAGGGTCACCGTATTCCTCATATAATTCAATTTCATCGCCCAGTTTTCTTATAAATTCTTAACTCAACTTTTATCTTGTCCCCCAAACAAAGGAATCAAACCCATATAATTTGGTAAAGCCCAAAACCGGCCTCGGTGTCCCGCTGTTCTAAGCCGGCGCCAGACGGTGCAAGGCTCTGCCATTGTAAAAATACCATAAAAAAAAAGGTTCAAAAAATATATATTCGTATATTGAAAATCTCCTCTCAATTCTTCTTTTCTCTTTTCTCGGATATCGCATCTACCCGGCGGCGTTGGAACAAATATTCAAATTTGGAGTCAAAAGGGCATATACCATATACCATATACCATACATCATACATCATATACCATATACCATATACCACGGAACGCGGATTTGTACTTTTTTGACTATTTATTCTCTTGGGAAATTTCAATTATTTCACTCTTAACTTTTATTTCATTCCATTCGACTCGATATCCTCGACTCAGTAGTTCTACGGAACTGCATACAATTCTAAGATCTTATCATCTTGAGGGTGGTTCTTTTCCCATCTTGTTCGTTGGTGACGGCTGATTGGCAATCACACAACTTGACTCTTGTTCTTGTTCTTCTTCCCTTACTCAAACAAACCTCCCTCAACCTCGATCCATCTCTCTTCAATATGATCATCGACGGAGAAAAATGGGCTTGCGATGCTTGCGTCAGAGGCCATCGTGTTAGCAATTGTCACCATTCAGAAAGACCTCTGCAGCACATCAATAAAAAGGTATGCCAATTGTATTTCGTCCTGCCCATTTTGCTAACAATCATTCGTTTAGGGTCGCCCAGTCTCACAATGTGCTCATTGTCGAACAATGCGCAAGTCTAGAGCAGCACACGTTCGATGCGAATGCGGTTCAGAAAAAGGACATGCGAAAGGATCCTGTCCGGAAAATGGAGATGCACAGGGTGAGCTTTTGCGGGATACCTCTGGCACAACAACCCCAGTCTCTGATATGATTGTAGCAGATACCTGTTGTTGCAGCCATGGAGCCCGATGCTCATGCGCTCTGAAAAATGATCATCTCCCTCCAGTACCCGAGTCCGACTCCGACCAAACCCCTTCGATGTCTGTACCAATATCCAAACCAAGACGACCCCGCGCACAGACTGCCCAATCAGAAAGCAATTTGACAATATTCACAAATGGTCACCACAAGCCGGTACATAAGAATAACAACATGGCACATAAATGCGGTCTTCCATATACTGTACCTCGCGCGCATTCAATTCACGGCCAGTCATCATCGAGTCTTGCAAATAGGTCTGTCGATAATTTACCACATACGAACACGGTCGATGCTTTACACAGCGAATCTCAAATCAAGGATTCTATAGTGAGCGCTCAGCAGGAGCAGCGAATGGTGAAATCGGAGCATGCATCGCCACTTGTTAGTCCTACAGCGGATTTTCAACAAATGAATAATCAAGTACCACCTTTGGACTTGACAACCACAGCCAATGACTACAACAACTTGTACCAATTCGATGCATACACCCAGGCAATTCCAGATCTCGAACAACCAATCTTTTCTGCCGGAATCAGTTCTGCGTCTATTGATTGGTCACATTATGATGGATTGGATTTCAACAATGACAATTTCGCAGCCTCATCTTATAGCCAAGCAGCCTCATTTAATGGATTTGACTTTTCCAGCATGGATCAACCAGCATTGACAACGACATCAACCTCTGGTGAACAATCCGAAGTCGAAGATTTCATCGGCGTTTCAGATACTTCTCGGCCAGCATTGATGAACCACCAATATGGATCGGATCTTGATGCGTCAGAATTTGGTGGAGAAATTGATAGATACAGATTGAGTACGGCATCATCGTATATCGACGTAACACAGATGCAAATGCTTGCAAGCAATGATATCGAAACCCTGGGACTCGATGAATTCTTGAAAGGAGGCTCTAACGGATATTTACCTTTGACAACTTCAAATCACGGTCTGCCTGCGACAGGATATTCAAACGAGATGAAGAATAATCAGCCACTGTCATACGATGAGAACAACTTTTCCTTGCCTATAACAACCGAAGAACCAGGAGCTTTTTGGATGCCCGGTTTCACAGCCGCAAATAACCTTGCAATCAGTAATGACAGTGGAAGACACGAGGGGAACATTTGGACACAATAACAATAGTGGAAAGGCAATTGGCCTCTGTGCGAATTTCAGATCTCTGGATAACTCTCCCGAAGACTTATGATGATCCCTTTCCCAATAAATTTAAGTACAGACTGGCGGCAACAGCGTTTGGCACAAGAAGTGCAACATTTTCCCCGTGGCATTATCTTTTATAGACGTCTCTTGTGAATATTGACAAATGAGTAAATGACGAAAAAAAAAAAAAATGAAAAATCAAAAAATATCATGATGCATCTTGTGTATGCACTTGATATATAAATGTACCTGAACCCTAGAGTGAGAATTATAATCTAATCTAGCCCACATCCAACCATCCTTCCATCCACGAATCAACCATCCACGCCCTCGTAAATCTGTAATTAATTACCCAGGTACCTGTAGATAAATAGATAGATAGATAGATAGATAGATAGACCTTACGCACAATACTTTCGTCCAGGTGAAATGGGAATGTTGGAGATTGGTCAGATGATTGAGATTGATTCCTTTGTCGTTTTGCCGTTTGCTGTAGGTAGAACCACTACCGAGGTACCTACACTCGCTCGCTCACTCATTATCTATCTACCTAGCTGGCTGGCTGGCTGGTACAGTACAGTACAGTACAGTAAGGTGAAGTGCAGTGCAGTGTTTTGTTCGTTTTGTCTTGTCTTGTTTGGTATCGTTTGTTTGTTGGTTTGTTGGTGGGTTGGTTGGTGGGTTGGTGGGTGCGTGGGTGGGTTTGGATTGCTTTTATTTATCTAGGTGTTTTAGGTGTTTATCTATTAGGTAGGTGCTTATATATCTATATATCTATATATCTACATATCTACATAGGTAGATACATACATACATACATACATGCATGCATGGGCCATACAGAGTAGGTAGAAAGAGAGCTAGATTATCTAGGACGAAGTTGATTGATACAGTCAGTACTTCTTATTTCCATCTACATTTCCATCTACCCATGTCATCTTACCTATCCATGGATGTGTCGACGTACCTAGTAATTATAGAAGTAAGTAACCTTACTGTATATAAATAACCTTGGAAGTCCAGTATGTATGTATGTCTACGGAGTACTTGCGGGAGAGGATTACAACCAACCATCACTCTTCCGAGTGCGTATTTTGAAGTGGCGGGACTTGGGTGATGGTGCGTGGGTGTGTTTTGATGTGCGGTATGCTGGCTGTTGGTATTGTGCTGTGCTGTGCTGTGCTGTACGGAGTAGTGTAATTACTGTATTGTACTGTACTGTATGGTGACTTATGGTGGGGTTGGTTTGGTGGGGTGTTGGAGGTGGAGGTGAGGTGGAGGTGGAGGTGGAGTTGGAGTTTTTACAGTAGAGGGGGTTGGTGGGGTGGGGTTGAGGGGCGAGGTTGAGGGCGAGGTTGAGGGGCGATGTTGTTGTTGCTGCTGGTGGTGGTGGTGGTGGTTGTGTTGGAAGGTGGAACTTGGAGGGTGAGACTTGGAAGGTGCGTGAGTGGGGTTTTGGGGGATGGAGGGGAGGAGGGGAGAGGAAGGGAGGGGATGGGAGGGATGGGAGAGGAGAGGAAGGGAGCTTTGCTTTGGTTGGATGGTGGGTTTGTACTTCCAAGGTTATTTACGTGCCTGTCTGTTGGGTGGAAGGGATTGGGGGGTGGGTGTAAATGTAAACGTCAATATCTTGGTATTCCATGTATTCCATGTACGGAGTATTCAGAGTTCAAATTCAACCAACCGAAGGAAGTGGGGAAGTTTGATGCTATCACATAATCACAGTAGGAGGAAGGGAGGGGAAGGGAAGGGAAGGGAAGTACCGTGTTAAGCTCGCTGTCTGCTGGGAAATCATCGGAGGGTTGAGGATTGCATGTGGAGATGGGGAGCGGGAAGGTGGGGTTGGAGTTGGAGTGGAGTTGGAGTTGGAGTTGGAGTTGGAATTGCAGTTGAAGTCAGCACCGTGGCATTGGGAGAAGCGAAGGTTCTGGACTACGCTACAGTAGTAGGTAAAGAATTCTTGTATTGTATCGCGATCGTTGCGTCGTCACATGTCGGTCTTATGTAAGGCATGCTCGGTTCTGTCGTGTGTTTTATCGTCTATCTGATTCTTATCCCTGTGATACCCGGCGGAAAAAGGCTGATGAGGATGGATGAGGATGAGGAAGGGATGGATACGATGGTTTGTGAGGGAGGGGCGAGGGGCGCTACCTACTTGGACGAACGTTACATTGCTTGGGGTGGATGCATGGTGCCATGGTCCTGTTGCAACGGGTGTGGATGGTTCCTTTATCATTAGGTACAGTAGTTAGTTAAGGTTATGGGGACACAAATCAAAGGAGCGCGATAGGAGTGCCAGATTCTTACGGAATGTTGGTTTATCTATTTATACATTGAGCGTGTGCGTCGCATGATGGGATTCGCAGGTTGTGAGTGGTGTTTCCTGTTGGTGTTGGCTGGTGTTGTGATGCGCGTCCGACGGAAGATTAACTTACTTTCTTCCGGGAGATCAGGCTTCTCTGGCAATTGGGGATCGATGAAGAAAGATTCTTGCGTGAAGGTCTTCCTTTTGCTTTTTCTTTTCTTTTCTTTCGGCGGCAGCAGGGTTTAGGCTAAAGTGTGCATGGGGGAGGGGGGGGCTGCAAGTGATCAAGTAAGTGCAGATTTCATCGAGTTTATCGACTTCGTCGGTTGGTTGGGTGGTGAGATGGTGGGATGGATGGAGGGTTTCGTGCGGTGTTGTGTATGGGGCTGGGTCTGCATGTGCTCGTCTCCAGAATTATGAAAGGGGGGGTGGATATGAATTGGCAGGGAATTGGCACGGCAGAGGAATGTGTCCAATGAGGCAGGGGAATGGTCGTCCTCCTCCTTTTCTGCAAGGGCTCCCGAGTGCGCATCTGGAGGCTGGTGAGTGTGGATGTACCATACAGAGTATGTGCTTGATGTGGTTGATGTATGTGACCTTAAATTGATCGAGGGAGGTATTGGAGCTGGATTTAGAATCCTCCGACGCACCCAGTCGTTGACCCGTTCGTGTTTATATTTTTCCATACGGGACGGTATTATTCTTACATACATCCATACAGCCATCATCCATACATCATCCATCATCCATACATCCATACATCATACAGACTTACCTTGAAACGAAACCTGGTTTCCCCCACATTTCCACATTTGTACGGAAGAGCGTGCCTTCTCTTTCTCCGTGGCTTGGAGATCATCAGCCGAGGGAGCTTACTTGAATGGTGGTTGTGATCAATGATCATGATCTTGATCTTGATCATCACTTGTCAAATACGAAGTGCAAAGGATGAATGAAATCTTGATGCAACGGTAACTGCATCAACATCAACATCAACATCAACATCAACATCAACATCAACATCAACATCAACATCAACATCAACATCAACATCAACACCAACACCAACATCAACATCAACATCAACCTCTCGAACGTCAAGGTTCTAAGGTCGGATCTACCCGGTACATACATCCTTTGCATCAACTTGGTTGATATGTATACCGATAGATAAAAGCTGATAATTGATAGGTTATCGGAATTCTCCGAGGCTTATCGAATTACGGAGCTTTCTACTGTGTGATGTTGAACACACGAGGTATTGTGAAACAACATCTTGACGGTATTTCACACACACACACACACAGTCTCCTTCTCTCTCTGTCTTGTCTTTCTATCTCTTGGAGGGTCTCTCTTCATCAAGATGAAGAAAGTAGTTCAATACCTAGTACCTCCCTACCTACCTACGAGTACCCCAACCTACCTGACGTACCCTGCCTACGCACACCTATAGAAAGATATATCTATCGACGACTTTCGGATAGATCATTCTATCTTACCTATTCTATTTTCTATTCTCTATTCTCGATTAATTTAATCTTTTTACTTACCACTCCAGCTACAGTACTTCTTACTCTTCCTCCTCCCCTTTCTCACTTCAACGTTTTATCCGAAACTCCCCCTTCTTTTGATTCAACATTGATTTGTTTACTAATCTAATTCATTCATATACTCTTCATTTACATAGGTAATCATCAATCAATCATTCATCATATTCCTGTTTCATATTCCTGCATTCCCTCCTTCCTACCTTCCTTCCTCTTTCCTTCTTTTTATTCATCAACGCAAAGGTTTCATTTGGCGGCTTCGGTCTTTTTGGCTTTTTTGGCCTATTGCCTATGCCTATTAGAAAAACTTTGGTTAAACAATAATAACGTCCACTTATATTATTTACATTATTTACATTATTTACATTATATTATTCTATTTTATTTATTCCATCGGACTTTATTATCGCCGAGGTATGAGAATCCATAAATGAATGAATATGAACAATATGAATAAATAATAATAATAACCTTGGAATAATAATAATAGATGAATGGATGGGCGAGAGTCTCCACTTATTATTATTAATTTATCCTTAGCGTCTGCTTTTCTCCAATTTTCATTGGCTGTTCCAAATCCACCACACTTTTAAGGGACCTGGTCGCTGCTTCTACTTTTCTAACTTTGTACAGAATCCTCCGTACAGCTCCTTCTCGGACAACAGTTCTTCCATACCGAAAATTTCCATATTCATCAGTCTATCAAAAGCAATCATCCATAAGTTCCGATTGTTGTACAGTGAGCTTCTACTTGTTTATTGTACTGCAACTCAAATAATCAGAGTCGCGTATATCTTCTTCGTTGTCAGGTCTTTCAAGTAAGTTCAACGAAGGCAATTTCATTGTTTGGGAATGTCACGTCTATCATGAATCTGCGACAGCTTTGTGGATGAAAGTACTTGAGTTCAATATCGTCAATTAACTTTTGGACTCATAGGAAGATTGATAATATTCCCCCTTCTTTTGCGTCCATGACGACGAGAAAATAATTAAACATGAATCAAAACGACGCGCCAACAATGCAGTCCTACCCATCCCCTAACGCGACTGCTGCTGATAGTGGCGGTGGTCCTTTTTATGGACCAACTTCCTCTAATCAACATCAGCATCAGCATCAGCAACCCCTCCCTACTCCCGATGAGCTGCAGCTGGCAGAACAATTATCTGCCGATGCACAACTATCACGTAGCTTGCAACCAAATATGGGTGCAGGTCGTGGAATGAGCGAAAATCCAGACCCCCTCGAGGTCAGGCGAATGTCAACTTGAACCATCAATACCAGCCAGAACATCAGATGCATGGAGGACATCCACAGATGAATCAAGGTCATATGGATATGGGACCTCAATATGAGGATGATTCTAATTCTCCAGCTGGAAGAAAAAGATCAAAAGTTTCAAGGGCCTGTGATGAATGCCGGAGAAAGAAAATCAGATGCAATTCGAATGAAACAGGAAATGAAATGAAGAAATGTGCTCAAACTGTAAGAGAGTTGGAGTTACTTGTTACTTGTCAATTTAGTAGACAACCTATGAAGCGGGGACCAAGCAAAGGGTAAGAAGATGAAAGAAATGACACGATAAAAAAAACTCACTGACAGAAGTGATAGCTACATCAAAGAACTTGCGGATCGTATTAATTCATTGGAGGGGCAAGTTCAAGGAAGTGGAAGTGGAAGTGGGATACCTCAACATTACCAACACTCACAAGAAGATTTACAAAGAAGACCCTCCTGTTCCGAAGACTTTTCTCCGACTCCGAACCCTGAGCAGATTAACCGTAAGCGTGATTATTCCTCAATTTCCGGCTCCGGCGAATTTGTTTCTCCGTATCAACAACAGAGATCGGCCTCCAATTGGCTCCCTCAAGAACAACAGCCGAGATCTTCTATATCGAATTCACAATATCCTACTTCGCTGCCCACTAGAGAGCAGAACTATTCGCCAAATCTGATGGTATCTCAGCAAAAGTGGTTGAACGCACCTGATGTAGGTAACACTGTTGACGCAATCCCTCACGCTTCTCAAACTCATGGTGAAGATGCTGTTGACTGGATTGATGACTCTCTTCTTGAAAGGTATGCAATTTTGAATTCCGTAACATATACGCTGGCTGATGATTGTTAGTTACTACAAATTCATACACCCAACTTATCCTATGCTTTCCCTTACCAAAGCTAGATTAAGTGCTAGACTTTCTGCATGTTCTAGTCCAGTCCGAGTTGCATTTTGGGAAGCTTTGCATGCGGCAATCAGATCATTTCCTACCGCTATTTCACTTAAACCACAGGGTATTACGAACGCCATCAGACTGATACATACGGCTCCGTATGATTCGCAACCCACACGTTCTTCCTCTACGAATATCATATACCTTCAAATTATGATGTTGTTGGCAATAGAGGCTAACAATCAACCTCGCGAGCTGGTAGAAGGCGAGATAGCTCAATCTCCATCTGTTTGGATTGGCACTGCTGTTGGTTTCGCCTACTCTTTGAGGCTACATCTGTACAAGCCCCTTGACAAATCAAACAATGATCCAGATTCTGACGATAAGCTTGCACGTCGAGTATGGTGGAGTCTTGTTATGATGGAAAGGTGGAATGCTGCAACTACAACTTGTCCATTACAAATTCCCGATTCGGCAGCACAAATTTACCCTGACGATCAAAGTCTATTGGGAGAAGTTGCATACCATTTAGTTCGTAAGTTCAATCCTGTTGTTCTATATGTTAAGCTCTGGCTAATGACGCAGGTCTTGCTATTGTCATTGGGAAACTACTCGGAAGTAAAACTTTCTTCTTCTGATCTACCTCCTTACGCGGTTCATCGTGGACTTCACGCCAGACTTCTGAAAACCCAGCTCGAGTTATGGCGTCAAGATCTCAGTAAATCCGGTATCACACCCATTGACTCTCCTGTAACTCACATTGCATACTGGTCTGCTTACCTTTTGGTACTCCTGCATGCACCACAAGAAGACCGTGATGAACAAATAAGAGCAACTCATTACATTATTAGCCAACTTTCGTTTAACACCGACATGAGATCTCCTTTGATAACATTATTTCAAATCTTTCGCAGCCCTCGCACTGCCCAACCTCCTTCAATTTGAAGAGACGAAAAAAGACGCCGAAGCTACATTGAAAACTTTCCTCGAAGGTCGTCTCGCTGCTTCAAGTTGGGACAACTCTATCAGAGAATACCTGATCACTAATCTAGAGACTCAGAGAAGACTGTCCATCAGTCAAAGTCAAGCCCAAGCTCAAGTGATTACTCAACAATCCACGGGCACAGGTGTCAATGCAAAAACAGATGATAATCAAAATATGATCACAGCAGCAAACCAAGGTCTTCAACGTCTAGCGGATTTGGCAACAGCATCTACCGAAGATAGAGGCGAAGTCCCAACTTCCTCTGTGGATTCCGGAGCAAGAAACGACAAGGATGGATCGTTCTCAGCTGCTGCTTTGAATAAAGTGTAGGTCACGTCAGGAGAGACAATAAAAGGAGATAATCAGGAAAGTACATAACATAAAAATGGCTTGTATGCACCGGGGTGACGGCGCTCGTGCGATATGGAGTCCTTGGCATGGATTGCACGGTGGTGTTTTGAATATTTTATGTAATCTACACGTTTTTGTTTGGTGTATACCCCATTTGAGTTTGGAATTTGAATTGTTCGCGCGTATGGTTGAGAAGGGGAATAGGGGGGTAGAGAGTGGGGTTAGAGGATGGATGAAAAAATGAGAATAAGATCTTATTTTGCGTGCTTGCATGTATAGGCGTTTTTTTATTTTTTTTTTTATTTTGGTCGTAGGTGGAGACATGGGATAAGTGCTGATATGGACATGGAGTCGGAGTTGTGTGGTTGACCTGCCTTTAATTGATTCAAGCGCTGCCTTTCGTGTCGGCTTCAGCGTGAGATGGAGACAGAGATGGAGAAGGGGGTATGTGAAAATAAGCAGAGAGAACCGACGGAGGATATATATAAAGGAAACGGAAAGGTAGACAGTCGAAGAGAGAAAGCAGGAGCGCGGGAGAATGGGTAAGAAAAAGAGTTATCTTGATTTGATAAGGTTGCACATTCCATCTCCCATCCTGCATATAGAAAAGCACCCCAGCCAGACCAGACCAGACTCAATCGAATTATGTTGCCCTGTCCCACGCTCAACTCCTCGCATGCTCCCGAACATGGAATCATCTCATCATTTATTATTGTACGGTGTAGGCGTAGGCGTAGGCGTAGGCGTAGGCGTAGGCGTAGGTATAGATTCTCCCGTCATCACGACACACTCAGCAGCAATTGGAATTACTGGCATCGCAAAAACCTCCAAACCTACAAATTCTACAAATCGCCCTCCCCTAGAGTGCAATGGATCGTGGATGAGGCTTGGTTATGGATGGATGGATGCAATGCTTGATTCTTTTCCTTCTTCTTCTTCTTTCTTCTTCTTTATATAAATTCATTATGTGAGATGTGAGATGTGCAAGATGCAAGATGCAAGATGCAAGATGCAAGATGCAAGATGCAAGATGCAAGATGTAAAATGTAAGAAGAGCTCGATATACAAGGAAGATGGCGCGTGGTCTTGTTTTGGCGGTGGGTAGGTGGCTGTTTGCGTTTGCGTTTGCGTTTGCGTTTGCGTGTGGGTTTGGGTGTAAAAGAGGGGGAGGGGGAAGGCGGGAATGAGAGGGGGGAAGGAAAGATAGGAGCTCGAGCAAAAGGCCGGTACGGTCAACGAGAGTAGCGGCAAGGACCGGATCGCGTTTCCTGGATCGAGCGAGCGAGGTCGAGGATGTGATGTGATGTGATGTGATGAGATGAGATGATGGGGATCTTACTTAGGGATCGCGGGGGCAGCGCTCCCTGTGTTTGCTTTTTGGGGTTCCTCTTCGTGGGGCGCGTCTGGATGTCGGTTGAGAGGCTCGAGCCGCGGTGCTGGAGTGGGGGGCTTGGGTGCGAGTGTTGATTTTTAGGTGAGGTGTGGGGTGGGGTGGGGTGGGGCATTGGGTATTGTGTCGTCGGATGGGGGGGGTGGGTGCAGGTGGTTGTTCTTGTATAGCGTCTTGCACAAAGGTTGGTGTCAATCGTCTCCCTTGTGGGTATGCAGTGCGATGATGGGAGCGGGTGAGGAGAGACTTTGTTCTGCGGCGGGCCCAGCATCAAAGATGTAGAGGTGAGACTCGTAACACGAATGGAGTGAAAGGGGGGGGGGGGAAAAACCCGGTGATCTCTTCATGTTCGGATGGACAGGATATTTCACTTCGTGGAGGTCAATGTCGCTGAATCTTTCATTCATTTATTAATCATGAATACCAATTATCTGCCTAACTATGTACCGGACAGCTACCTACAGAGCCAGAGTTCAATGCTGGTGGAACTTCCTTTCAACTTATTATTTGCCTCGCTCCCTTAACATCCAACTCATATGTACGTACACATATACAAGTCCAATTAATCCCATCTCTAATCTTTGAACTGTATCATCAAATCTAATCCATACACACTCAACTCTTTCTATATGCATACATCGTTCATGCCATCGTGATACTTTTTATTCGCTCTTTTCCACTAACGCCAGCATCGTCAATCTGTCGAGTCCCAAGTAGCAACATCTAATAGTACTCAGGCAAGTCACTGAAATCCGGTATCGTTGAAGAACATGTAAAGTCCGGTTCGTAGGCCAATTTTGGAAGAATGCCTGCTGCCAATCCCCTTTCATAACCTATTAATTTGGCATGATTAGTATCCATTCAATAATCTCCCTTAGCACTCTTTCTTCTCAAGTAGATCCGACAATATGAAAAGCGGAGATTTGATGAAAAATGGAAGGCAAAGAAAAAAAGAAACTCACTCCACTGAGTTCCACCACCCTCACTAGTCTCCGTAGTCCAAGTCCAATAAAACCAGCCCCACCCTAATTCAAAACTGTGCATTTGCGCCTCGGCAAACATCTTCAAAAAGCTTTTGTAAGAATCACTATAAGTACTTGGATCTGCATTCGCATTCTTGCAACTACATGTACTATCCTTAGCAGGACAATCCGGCGTTGTTTGTGCCGACGTTGGGTCTCCAGTATTATAAGTACCTTCCCATCTATTTCCTTGATTGACATTCGTGAGATAAGTTGCACAATCCGTATCGGCTTGGGACCATTCAGCTACCATCGTCGGACCGAATCCCGTACTTTTATTCATGGATATCTCGGTTTGTTGAGTCCAGCCACTACAGGCATATGTGACCTTCTCCGAATGGTTAAAGACAATTTGGCCGCTGTTGAAGATGACGTATTGATGGACATCCAAAATGAGATTGTCATAGCCCGTCAAATCACCCTGCCAGTTTTCGAGTCCGCGGAACCCATCTCCAATTACAACGTATGCTGAGATACCATTCTTTACGACCAAATCGGTGACGGTGGATGTCCAATTTAGAACAGAGTTAACGTCGAGAGCTGTCATTTTAGGTTCATTGACGAGGCCATAGAAACTAAGAATATTTTTATAGCGGTCCTGAGCAAAAAATTTAGAGAGTCGATCGTGGACTTCAATGCTGCGTTGAGCATTCAAATCACCATTTGTTCCGTTCAACCAACCAATCACTCCTTGGCGACCGGAGTGATTCCAACCGTTTTGGGATCCAGGGAGCGCGTGGAGATCGAGATTGATGCGAAGGCCATACTTGCGAGCCCATTCTATACCGCGGAGGAGGTAACGCCATGAGGTTCGAAAAAACGTATGGATCATCATCATAAGTTATCACAGCCCAATAAGAGAAAGGTATTCGAACGTGATCCAATCCAGCAGCGGCAATATCGGCGAAAGTTTGTTCCGACACAAATGTTGCATA
Organism: Monilinia fructicola; assembly: GCA_008692225.1. NCBI lineage: Eukaryota > Fungi > Ascomycota > Leotiomycetes > Helotiales > Sclerotiniaceae > Monilinia > Monilinia fructicola. The sequence continues at coordinate 1,373,663 of VICG01000013.1, read as the reverse complement.
GTGCTTTTCGAGGGTAGATGCCGCGGTAGTGGGCCCCAATTTGGTGACCAGTGTCCACTCATCGATAATACCATCTGCTGATGAGTAAGAATTAAAGAGAGATGGCGTAATCCATGGTTCGATAGAAAGCCAACCACCTAAGTTGACACCTCTAGCTGGCCTTGAAGTATACGCCCCCCATTCCTCAGAAATTTTGGGCACTTTAGAGTTTGGTGCTACATCATCGCTGTAAGAAGTATTTAAGCCCATAACCGGAAGATCTCCAACAGTCTCATTTGTATATGTGACATTGAAATCTAATGTATCGTACCATGTAAAGGGGTCTAAATATGTCCCTCGAGCTCCAACTGGAATATCATTTTCTGACATCCCATCGAGATTTGAATTTTGGAGGAGTTCCACTTGCTGATGCAGGTGCAGTAGATGGTGAACTTGACGTCTGATTTTTGTTGGCGCTTACAGCAACTGCTATTATAATTATCAAAATTACTATGCCAATGCCAATTCCAATCCCTAAATACATGATCAGTTCTTAATCTCAAACCTTTTCCCCTCGAGTGTAAAAACTCACATATACGCTTCCTCCTCTTCCTGAAATCCTCGTCACTTTCAATATACTTCTCATGATAACTCGATTCCGTGGGCGCATACCCTCCCCTCAGTCCTTTCAGATGCCTCAGGTCATTTTTCAGTCCCGCGCCACTAAATATCCTTCGTTGCTTTAGCTCTCCTTCACCTTCTTCTAAAAGTGCTCCGCTGACAACCCGCCGCTTTTTTGTTTTGGGTTCTTTCAGAGGTTTCTCATAAACATTTTCATCATCTGTAAATTTGTTGGGTATCTTCGAAGCCCGTTGTTCTTTACGCGGAGCATCTGGTTTTGGTTTTGATTTTGGTTCGGGGATGCCATTCTGCTTTCTTCTCTGCTTTGCAATTCTTAAAGCTGTTTCTGCAGCTGTCTCGTATTCGGAATATTCGCGCTCTCTGTTCTTTTTGTTTTTGCCAGGGTATCCGGTTTCATCATCGGTGAATCCTCGTTCTTGTCTTCTTCTGTCCTTATTTGGTGAACCAGACTCATCATCCGTATAACCGCGGTCTCGCCTTCTCTCCTTACTTGGTGATCCGGGAACCTCATCATAACCGCGCCCTCTCCTCCTGTTTTTACTCGGCGACCTGGAATCCTCAGTCGCATATCCGCGTTCCTTTCGTCTCCTGTCTTTGCTGGGCGAACCTCGTTCCCTTGACCGCCCATGGCCCTCCTTCACCGGTGGTCGCGACCTCGATTTCCTCCTCTCCTCCCTTCTTTTCTCTCGTTCAATGGCATCGTTTAATCTTGTTAAAGTATCAATTGATAAAGTCTGAGATTCGGTTGGTTCAGAAGTCGCTTCGGATTCTGCCACGATGGCCCGTGATCGTCGTTCTGCTCGTCGTTTCTCATGCAGCGTGCTCTTTCTATATGGTCGCTCAGATGTCTCCCCCGCCATTCTCTTTCCACCTCCAGCTCTCGTCAACAGTAGAAATGCGAAAGGCGTACCAATATAAGTGAAACTATCGGAGTGACATGGTTTATATGTACAATGAATTGTGAACGTGCTAATCATGCATCAGAAACTTTTTGATATTCGTCATACGTATGTATGCGCAGCAAATGTCCAGGGGCTCTTGTTGTGTTCCTACAGCAACATCCGCATAAATTTGGGGGCTGGGTCTATAAAAGCTTGGCGAAAGTTACTTTCAGATAGCAATCACGTGACTATACACTAGTTTCAATCGGCTTATCAGACAATCGGTTATGGGCGGCTTACCCCAGACTTCTCCGCGTTTCGTTCGACACTGTACTTCAACATTAATATAAGTTTCCATTATATAATGGAGATCTCTTGTTACAACACAATCAATTCAGCCAGCGTAGTGTTGTAGAACGTTATACTTGATCCATAATGCGAATACCTTCAAGATTATCAACTTCCTTGGCGAAATCAATCAAACCCTCAAGAACAGCACACAATACAAGATTCTTGAAAGCGTACTCGACCCATCCTCCACAAGCAAAACTCAATAAGAAAATTGACTATGGATCTACTGCCATGCTTTGCCATAGCACATCAAGTGCATTACAGAACCCGGAGCTTCCACCTGAGATACAAAATGGCACCACCAAGCGAATGAACCTGTTTCAATCCATTAACGATGCATTATCTCTCGCATTATCCATCGATGAAACAACCATGGTTTTTGGTGAAGATGTAGGATTCGGAGGGGTATTCCGTTGTACTGGAGGACTTGCAGAACAATACGGATCGGAACGGGTATTCAATACACCATTGTGTGAACAAGGAATTATAGGATTTGCAATCGGGGCAGCTGCGGAGGGCATGAAAGCTGTTGCAGAAATTCAATTTGCCGATTATGTATATCCAGCATTTGATCAATTGGTCAATGAGGCTGCGAAGTGGCGATATAGAGATGGTGACTTTGGTAGAGGCTTAGGTGGCCTCACTGTTAGAATGCCGTGTGGAGCGGTGGGCCATGGAGCTTTGTTTGTTTTGACTTTTCATGGACCCTTTGGAACAGCTCAACTAACGATTGGCATTTCACAGATACCATTCCCAGTCTCCAGAGTCTCTTTTCACACATATCCCGGGTCTTCGAGTCATCATGCCACGTTCGCCAATTCAAGCAAAGGGTCTTCTCCTCGCCGCTATTCAAAGTCCCGATCCATGTATCTTTATGGAGCCCAAAGCATTGTACAGAGCAGCAGTTGAACAAGTTCCAATAGATGCCTATACCCTACCTCTATCTGTTGCAGAAGTTGTTAAGCCTGGAAAAGACTTAACTTTGATCTCTTACGGTCACCCCATGTATACATGTTCCGCTGCTCTAGAAGCTGCAGAAAGAGACCTCGGAGTCAGTATCGAATTGATCGATTTGCGGACTGTATATCCATGGATAAAGAAACGGTATTAAAGAGTGTAAGGAAGACTGGAAGATGTGTCGTAGTACACGAAAGTATGATCAATGCAGGGATAGGCGCCGAAGTAGCAGCGAGCATACAAGGAGACAAGGAGACATTTTTGAGAATGGAGGCACCAGTGACCAGAGTTGCTGGCTGGAGCATACACATGCCACTGATGTTTGAGAAGTTCAACGTACCAGATGTTGCCAGTAAGTTCAATAAGGCTCCATGAAAATCTGATCGAGGGCTAACCATCGCAAAGGGGTGTATGACGCTATCAAGAAGTCTATTCAGTATTAGACGAGACTTGTAATTACGAACATGATAATGACTTTGGGGGTTTCTGTCTGGCTTTATAGAAACGAGTATCAAATGTACTGCATATATCGAATGATTTGTCGCACCATCACTTATATGAATTGTAATTGGTACAAATTGAAAGATCATACACTCATCAGATACGTTGCATCGGTAGTATGATTCCGCTTCGGGACCACCTGGTGACATTCTATGCCATAATCATACACAGGTATAACATCCTATCAAGGGACTCTCAATTCTACCCACCAAATCAATAGATTTCATACTTCAAGTCGGCACTTTTTCAAAAACTATTCATCAAACGTTCATCCATCTTTCTATCCGTAATCACGACTGATACGTCAACTACGTAACATCAGATCCGCTCTATCATCCGAATCCACCCAATCCAAGAAAGCAAAGTTAACACGCCATCTATGTTCCCCCTATCCCTAACCCACCAACCTCCGAATTCTTCTGTGTAACCCTTAGCCTCATTACTCTTGCCCCTTCGTCTTCTCCTGCTCCGTCATGATACGTTCAAAATCTACTTTCCCAAATCAATATCGTGGAATCATTATTAGTGGTTCCAAGGTTAGTCAGTCAAACATATAAACATCGGCAGTATATCAAGTCCGCTCGGAAATGAATTCCGTAGTCCCGATTCCGATTTTGATACATATAGGAACAGCGAAAACACTTGGAGGGGACCCCTTGCCATGTACTTAAACAATGAACTATAGGGCTACCACTAGGTTGTTGGAGGCTGAGATTGTGAAGCATGATCCTTTCTGTAGGGGTAGTATTCTAGGATTCGTGGAATAAGTAGAGAATGCGGTAGATGCAGTGGCGAACTTTTTTGTTGAAGCTGCAGGGGCCGTCTGTACCTTTATAGAGGATGGTAGAGTTTATGGGCGCAGGTAATGGCGTGTAATGACTGACCCAGTACAGTTCCTGTTTGTTTGTTGTTCTTCCTTGTCTTGTTCCTCCGGTTTCCGTCGGCCACCATCCTCTCTGGGTTTTATTTAGCTCAGATGTTGCTTCAAAACGGTCGCCCGCGCTATCTCTGCCAACACTACTATAGTTCTCACCTGTATACTTCTCTAAATTCTCAAACCACAAGCCCCAAGCCCGCCCAAATAACCGACATCCCTCCGATATGTTATCGAATTTGTCCATTCATTATTGCACCTGGATCAGTCCCATTCGTCCTTAATTGAAATTCATACTCCCTTCCAAGCAGTTCCACTTTTCGCAATTTCGTACTTCCTCTTAGCTCATCTAATTTTGTAGTCTGTTTCTTACAATTTGTTCTTTCCCATGAATACAGCCGAGATCCTCCCTCGGCTCTTGAATTTATCCTACCTCACAACGTCGCTCTCAGTTTCCCACAACCGGTAATTTGAAGTACGTCCCCTTTCAACAATCTATACCTATATATAACTCGTCAGCTCTTCTCACCTTACCTTCATCGTTCTTTTTCATGGTTTGTGGTTTATTTTCGCTGCTCGTTCCCATTCCGTAGTTCTCTCCTTCATATTCGTTCTTTTCAAACTTGTCCCCCCTCATAGTTCGTAATCCCGCTTACTCAGAATTCCTCTCCGTAAATGTTGTTATTCCGCGGCGCAATTCATCCTGCCAGGCAGTTCATTCTTGTCCACAATTCACCTTACCATGCTTCTTGGATTTGTCACCCTTCTTAGTCTACTGACCTTTGCGGCTTACCCTTCCTCTCTCAGTTGGCTCTTGCTCATAATTTCAGTTTGTCCCTATTCCCACTTCGTACTCATTCTATGGATCTTCTAGTCGTCAATTTTCTCCCGTTCGTCCTCCATTTCATTGGTCAATTTGTCCCTGCCGAATCCGTCGTCAATAACATTTGTTCGCTCCCTTCAAGATCTTCTATCACATTCCTCAGTCAGATTCAACGCTCTCCTAACATTGTCTTCCGAGTGGTCATCCCATTCATCCTCCATAAAGCTCTCTCAAATTCGTCGGTCATTCAAATCCACACTACTTTTATTCGCCTTGTTCTTCCCAATGATCTAATATACCATAAATCGCATTCGACTTTCGTGATATTCTTTTTCCCTCCGCAATGGGCATCATTCGTCTTTCCTCGCATTTGTGCCATTAATTATTCCCCGACCCCTCCCATTCCTTCAAATTCATCGTAGTTGTCCTCCTCACAGTCGTCTCAATCATCCTCTATCACAGGTATGGATATTTGCATCCAATCTCTGTCAAAATCTGTCTGTCCTGATGTCCAGCTTACTTTTTTGCATTCGCATCGCATCCATTGCAGTACTCCATTCCCAGTCGTTCTCTATTCCCAGTTTTCCTTCATTCCCAATGATACTGTATCGCATTTATGCTTCATTATCCCACTTTTCCCTTGCAGCAGTCATTCAAGATTACTCGCTTCAGTCGTCCTTAATAGCGTTCATCGCATCTCATCCATTTATCCTTCGCCGTGTTCAGGTTCATCCTTGTTCGTATTCATCTCCAGTCCTTGCATGTCTCGCTCACGTTGGGATTATACATGCTTTGCCGTCTACTTTTCATCCCTAGTCGTATTAGCCTTCGCGTCTAGCTGCTACCCAAACGTACAGAACTTATTTTCTGCCGCTTTTGCCATCACCCATCCAATGGGTCCCCGTCTTTCTATTGCGCCATAACCTGCCCATTTGCTCTCGTTCGCCGATCCTCGTTATGAATTCTACCACCGACTACCCACTCTCCTTTCACTCCCTTTACTCTGACTTCCATTCTTCGCTTGTATTCTTTTCAACCCCTGATCTACTTCCATCTCATTCCTCACTGGTCGACCTGAAGTATTCATCATCGTACCAATAACTACCAAGCCCTGTCATGTGCATTCTTCTCAATATCGTGCTCATCGTTTTGTTCGTCGATAACAACCCAGGTGTGTTCTCATGGCGCTTCTGATAAATGCCCCTCTCTGTTGTCGCTGGTCGCACACTCTTTCCAATTCCAAATCCATACTGATAAGACTATCGGCTATCCTATATTCTGAAGGCATTTCTAAACGAAGTCCAAATGCATGGTAAAAGACGAATGTGACGGTAGGTCGAGTTAAATGTTCGTCTTAATGTGTATCGTTTTATTCCATCCTATTCCAATCTGCGCGCCAGACCCAATCCTATACTCACTACACCATTAAAATCCATACAACTCCAAAAGTAAATTCATTCCGTGGCAAGTATAGATCCTTGGCGTCTGAATCAAAATTTGCGTGTGCGACGTGTCTTCCCTTGAGTTGTCCATCAATAACAATAACTTGCCTTTTGATCCAGGTTGTAACGAAGTTTTCAAATCCTGCGGAGAATCCATTCAATAGTTAAATAACATAATGAGGGGCTTGCAGCGTGCAACTAGCCCGAAGATCATTCTACTCGAAATTAAATGCTTTGGTCGCTGATTCGGCGCATATCCATCCAGTGCGCGACTACTCTGAAACCTACCTTCACGTTTCAATAATCTTATTCGAAATTTAGTGCAGACTTATAGTCGCATCTTAATCCCACGAGCAATTCAATTATGCCTAATTGGAGTTGTAGCATGAAAGGTAAGTCGATATAAATGCAAAGCTGTGTAGTTGTCGATCCAGGCTGTATCCTTCCCATCTACATTTCCACCACAGCCGCATTTCCATTCTTTTTCCATTCCATCGGCGAGAGCGTCTAATTTGATTAATGAATCAATTCGATAACATATACCTCGTTCATCGGCCAAGTCTCCTTGGTTATGGGCCAGTGCGCGTTACCTCCAACCCATCCTATTATTTGCGTCATCTGTTGCGAATTGATATTCCTGGGGTCGCATTCCGAATCCAAGAGCAAGCCATCTGATCCTAAAACACCAAGTCGCACGATGAACAAATCCAAAAGAGAATAAATGCCTTCTTCAGTTTCTCCCCGTGCGGCGTCTCCGGCTCCCACACCCCATCTGCATCTGCCACAATTGATTGTCAATCAACTCCATCTCGATCGCATCCCAATTCAGAGAGTACTTCCATCCTACAAGAATGTCTGAGGTGAAGGATAAATAGACGGGAATGATGGCATTAGTTATTGATCCATTCGTCCTGGCTGATGATTCAATGCGCCACCGTCTCTTTGCCCATAGGATTCTTTGCGACAAGCCGTTCATCGTCGTATTTCAATTTTATTCCGGTGGCATTATAAAGCGTATGTATCTAAGAATATATCGATGTGAAAATAGGCGTGTTAGTCATTGGCGCCACTAGTCCTGGTCGTTGATTTTGTCCCAACCCCGCTCCCGCTAACTCATCCTACTTTGCGAAAATTGATTTTGAATCGTATTCAAATTCGTGGTGTCGTTGATAATAGAACTCGCACCACATCCCAAAGTGCATATACGAACGAGGAATTCAATCTGTAAATAAATCTTTGGCGGGTGGTCCGGCTGGCCTGGCTTCCTAGTTGTTGTTCCCATGCGCAACCTGATCCACTCACCTTATGGTTTATTTGCGACAATTCATCGTAGCCCGTACTAAGATACATGGCGATAATGTGTCTCCAAGTCCCATTCTTTCACAACGTGTATATGTCGAAGGTTAAATCATTTTGGGAAAAAAAAACCCCCCTTGGTTGTGGCCAAATTGTCCGAGTTGCTGATCCAAGTTGTGGCCTCTTCCTCTCATCTGTCCGCTATTTTTGACGATCCATCATGAATTGAGTACCTCGCAGTCGCATTTCAATCTCAAAGTTTGCCTCGTCGCGAGTCTCTATAAGTCGATAAATAAATCCTTATGAAAATAAATACCTTGTTGATTTGCAGTGCCCATCACCTCCTACATCTATCCTCCCTCGCGACAATCAGTTGTGCAATTTATCTGGAATTCGTGGAGAGGATTACAATCCTGAGCTCCATTCCATGATGAGGGTGATACATCGAAGAAAAAATAAACCTTAAGATCTATCCCTTGGCTGCTGTTCCAGTTGATTTGGCTGTCCTGCTGTTCCTGGCTCTTGATCCTATTCTCGACAATTTCACTACCACCCGTCGTGTTTTGCCATAATCAAACCTCATTTAAGATTCTTTAGTCGCAAGTCATTTCCAAAGGTGTTCCGATCACACAATGATAATACAAACAGCGAAACAATCATATCTCTGCAAGATCAAAACATATCTTGGTAGTTAATTCGAGGTAGTCGTCCATCGGGTCAGTCCTTCAATGACTCCTCCAATTGCTTCCGACAATCCATGGGAGTTGGGATTGGGAATTCGTAGTCGCATTTCATTTTAATCATCGATAGCCTCTGTCGCCGACAGATTGTTGATCCAGTGTCTGATATCATCAAGTCTCTTTCCTCCAAGTCGATTCGACAACTACTCGTGAAGCCAAAAAAAGTCGCGTTTTCCATCCATACCCTTCCCAGTAAAATAAAATCCATCTATATCGTACCATGTCATTAGGTTGACATCCATCATGATTATGTTGATCCAGTGTCCAGTGCCCCGAAGCCTCTCTCCACACAGGTTGATCCGACAACTTTTCGTGAAGCCAGCCAATGTCGCGTTTCCCATCAAGCTTGCAAAATGATTCTATCAAGTACAACAGAAATCGTCCAGGTAGACTCTACAGTAGGCAAGAATGCGGCGTAAAAATCAAGAGATATCCAATGTAGGCGCCTTGTTGGTTGATAATAAAAAATCGAAAGTTGGTGGTAAAGTTGACTTGTAAACCTTGAAGATTAATTTCGCGAACTTCAAATTTCGAGAAGGTAATTGTGCGCAAGGGAGTTTGGTTATCACGTGTATCATTACGGTAACCTATCTACGGTGGCCGGTAAAGTTAAAGGCGCCATTTGAAGGGGGGAGCCCTACAAAAGTCGATTCCGAGTTTTCTGAATTGAAGAACTTTGAAAAGACCAAAAGAACCGCTCAGATTGGGGCTCTAGAATACTAAATTTGTGTTTCAAAACATGTGGTGGAGCTTGAGTTATGTAGCGGGATGAAAAACAGGCCGTTTTGAGGAAATTTAGGTTGTTTTTGAACCTCTACCTCCCGAGGAATGGTACAAGCAGTTTCTGTCTTTTGAATTATTTAAAAATATGTAAATTAAGAGTAAGATCTGAGCTTGTATTCGCACACTTTTGGCACAAAACGGATATGGTTTCGATTTGTTGATTTAAGGAAAGCCTCGAAAAACCAAAGACGCCATAATTTTTTTGTCTTTCATCAGATATGCAACCAAACTACTTAAGGTTTTGGAGCACCCACGTGATGGAGGCGCGCAGCAATCTACTAATCATCCCAACTATTCAACTCTGTAGTCCTAGCTTGCGCTCAGCAGGCTATTGGTCACCCAAGGGCCACCTGCATGAGAACTAAAGTATTAGCGCCGGGTAGGAGGTGGGAAGGCGCGCGGGTAGGGCTGAGGGAAAGATGCACAACTTTCAGATGGGCAACAAGATATCTTCAGTCTGTGGCCAAAGCTTTGCGCTCGATCTCCTACTGGCTACAAAAAGCCACCTCCCGCGGAATTCACTGTGAGCCCACCCCCTGAGAATTATCAGATTCCACTAGTCCTCGTCCACCCAATCATCTTCCGATCGCAAAGGGGCCTAAGCTTTGCGATCCTGTTCTCGCACTATCTGAGCCAACCATTTCCAGCTGGACCAGGGCTAGTTTCAGTTCATTTTTCAGATATGCAACAAAAGATCTTGAGAGATCTTTGAGATCTGTCGGGTGGTCCATGCTTGGCGCTTAATTATCTATTGGCTCATGCCTCCCACAACAGCTCAGCCCTACGAACTCTGTAGAGGTCTGTCCTTTGCGGTGACTAGTTTATTGATCTTGCAGATTCAAACCATACGATGACCAAGTACCTAGGGGCGGTACCGCCATATATTGAGGTAGAAGTGATTGCGATATTCAATACATAGATTTCGCTGCTGCACAATCATTGCTTTACCAGATGAGAAATTGCGCCCACCAAACTATTGGGTGGTATTGGCTCTTTTCTCTTGAAGTCTCTGTCATCAGACTTTGCGCTCGCAAAGCTATTGGCTACCTTCTCTTGCTTACGTCAATTTCGATGTTCTTCAGATATGCAACATTTCCATATGATCGCAGCAGTGAATAGAATTGCGTGGCGGGAGTATCCGCTAGTGGAACGCGGGGAAATCTCAAAAAGCCCTATTTACCAGGCACCCACCCCCTTAAACTAATCAGATCCCACACTAGTCCTCGACCATCCAATAACCTTGCGATCGCAAAGGGGCCTGAGCTTTGCGATCCTGTTCTCGCACTATCTGAGCCAACCATTTCCTACCTGACCAGGGTCAGTTTCAGACAGTTTTTCAGATATGCAACAAAACGAATTAAGGTTTTCACCTGGCAAAGTGAATGAATTCCGACGCCGTGCACTACAGTGAATGGCCTTTGAGCACATTTTGTTGCATATCTAAGAAATCAAAGGTTTTGAAAATCTAGAAATAGAAGGAGGCGTTAGGGAATGGTTGATTCTTGATGAGCGCAAACGTACAAGGACGAGCACAAAGATTTCTGGGCTTTGCGATCAGGAGGCTATTGGCTGTTTGAGAGCTGAGAAATTCCGATGAACTTGAGAGAAGAATGCAAGAAGGGATCCTAAAACTAGCCACTCAGAAGCTGATCGCAAAGCTTGGGCCTGCCTGTCCTGTTATATGGCCGTTGACAACGGCCACTCAGAAAGCCAAACACTCAAAGAAGCACAACGAAAATTACCTACCTTCATGATTTCAATAACAAACCTCGACCACGAGAATTGACATGGATCACAATGAGAACGATTCGTCTTGAAGTAACCCAGTGCTTTTCGGGAATTCTAACATTGGTATGTTTGGAGAGCGTACGTTGGAACTACCACTGGTATTCATCAAGCTTTCCAACCAAAAATGATAAGCTTCCGCTGTAAAATATCTGTGTCTATCGCATCATAATAACTGTTCGGGAAGTATCATTCTGCAATACTTCATGCTTACACTGGAGGAACACAATATTACTCGTCTGATCAACCAGTATTAGCATTGCACTTGCAATACTTGCAGCTAATGACATGCGAGAAGCAAGGGCTCAGGCGAAGTCTGGGGTTCCAAATGACATTCCTTGTTACACACTGTATCCATACTTGAGAGCAATGTGTAGCCAACCTCTTTAGAAGTACATCTACAAAACCATTCATTCCATCTGCCAATTTTCCCAAATGGTGAAACTCATGTCATTGTACTTCCACCTATGATTGTACTGTTAGCTGCAACCGTTTTCCGAAGCAAGGGAATCGATTTCCAATCCCGCACATGCATATGAGTCTAGAAATACTAATGGTAGATTCTGAAAAGCTATTTTCGGAGATCACTGCAATCTGAGAACCATCGGGAGGGTCAACTACGCTCCGCTGGGAGAGAGCAACCGTTCAACCGAAACTTAGAGAAAGGTCGTCAAAATTATGTTCCAGCTCGCCATATCAGGTATCTGAGCTTGCAGATTATTATTTGATCAGTATCATTTTTCATCAATCCATGTTTCGACTGCAATGATGCCCCGCATCATCATTGTATACCAAATATAAAAAGCTCACCATGCTTGGTCGTCAAATTTGAGTTCTGTAACTAGTGAAGTTGATTACATAAATGATGACTACACACATCTTCGTTTGTTGGACCCACAATTCAGGGTTACATCGAGAACGTCGAACTTGTCATGGTGTAATCAATACATGAATGCGAACATTCTTTTGAAGAAACAATTACTAGATAGGGGTGTTCGTGGACTCTTAATGGTTTCGATATTTCTCTACGAGTTTAAATCATCCATTTAGCTCACATGAAGCTACACACAATTTCCTACAGCCATCAAGCTTAGCTGCTAAGTTTAATTATTTCATGAGCAACTAATATCTCCAGGGCTGCTGGATCTAGAGGCCTTTTCCCCATACACAAATGCTCTTGCCGCGAATATATCTCTCGGAATACTTTAGAAGAGTTGGATCAATCGTGCTATCTAAAACCATGATTCAATGCGCCCTTTGGAGAATTGAAAGATTGGAAAAACTCTTCTTACAGTATATCTGCCATCGAGTCATAACCACGAAAAACAACTGATCTTAGTTTCAATCCTCCCCAGATTGCTATGCAACCCCCTAAAACCAATACTATCTTCACCATGGCTATATTTTCCTTCAATACTACACGATTGGCAATTTCCTTGCTTCAGCTCCGATTAGTACAATTTATGGATCTCCTAGATACTTCAATTACTTTTCATTCAAGTTGTTGAAATTCGGCCCAGTGTAGCCATTCGATTAGAAGGTCGAAAATATGTACATTCCTTTTCCTGCATGCTTCGTCTACAGAATCCCCGCCGAGCGAATCCGCAAACATTGGCTTTTACGTTGAGGACATACTTTAATATTTCGAGATTTGCTAGGTCACCATATGTCAGTCGAGGATTATAATCGAATAGACCACTGTAGTGCAAACCGAGACCAGGGTCGAGATGGATACCAGAAGGTATTGCAATTTCAGGATCTTCATCGGGCTTCACACACTACTCTTTGAAGAACTTCCTAACTTCCACTCATCATGGCCCAGAAATTATACCAAATTTCATACATACCGACCGCTGCGCTTTTGTTCAACCGTTTTTCATCTTGGTTGACAGAATATTTCTTTTTCGAGACGCCAAAGTGAATGGCAGTTATTACCCTGCACAAGCTGAAGATTTTTGCTTATTGTTGATTCTGTATAATGTTCGAAGCTGGGGAAGTCCAAGTAGTGTTTTTGTATCATATTGTTGCAGCGTCGTCCTCGATATCTATCTCTGAAGCTCTAATAATGAGCCGTCGCGCAAGATCCGTCCTTAATATTTCTATCGCCAGTAGAAGCTATCAGTTTCTCTGCAGTTTCTTTGTTTTAGACTGCAAAGATATGGGTATTGATAGATCGCGGGAGCTTCTATCAACATATGTAAACAGAGTTATTGCGATGTTGGTGCTGCTGTTGCCTGCTGTATCAATAAAGCTGCCATTCAACTTCTTCCGGATATTCACGGTCAGGATTCCGTTTTTGCCTTGAGTGATGGTGATAATCTGAGTTAACTTGACATCGTGTCCTGTGCTGATACTTTTCAAGTTTGTCCCCCTTCAGTCAAATCATCACTTCGGTTCCTGTAATTAAGATATTAAAAGCGGCCGCTCCTGCAGACTCTACTGTCCAATCCACGCTCCCGAGAAAACCTCAAATCTTCAGATGTCAACTTCACATCCACATCGCATCCACAATTCACATCCCCCATCCAATACTCGTTTGTATCCACAATTTTCTCCCCCTCCCCCAAAAAACAACAACCCCCAAAACAAAAAATGATCAACCAGAACCTGAAAGCGACGCTAAAAATAACAAAAGATATGAAGTCGAGGGATAATCAAGGGTCTCCAATCCAAACCAGACGAACTGAGTTCTTATCAACAGAGGTCTTGTGTCTACCCTAGAGCGTGATGTTATCCACGGCGGTAAATGGACTTTGTATGTCGAAGTGACAGGTCGTCGCTTACTTCTGTATATATATGGAGAAGGATAGGTGCGTAGTGATTGGGCTTGGTAATTGTACTGCCGAGATGGATTTGGCTTTATGTTCTGCGATCAGTGGGAGTTGAGCAGGCCATACTTTCATCTACTTCGTCGGGAGATTATATTCGAGATAGGCCTGAATTTAATGCGTTTTGGTTTCTTACGATCTCTTTCAGAATGGAAGAGCTGATTATGGATGAAATTTTGTCGTTTCATGTCACCCTCGGAATTGAATATTAGCATATTTTCAAGGTAAATAAAAATATATGCGACAGACCAAATTTGAATCAAAATATCTCAGGTCATTAGCAACAACTGAAATACGTCTTTGAAGGCGCGGAAAACATGGCAGATCTTTATGCTCTACGTATATTACGCCCGGGAATGGAGTGTGCCCAACGCTGTTTGGAGCAATTCAGACTTCTAACACTGTTCCAATCATATTCGGAAAACTCAAGCTCATCCTGTATCATCATTCTAGACCCTAGCCTTACCTTTCCCGAATTACACGTTCACAGTCAGGAAGAGCAGATGAATACAACAACAATCGTGGGCGCGCGATTGATATCGAAATGTCGCCACTCTTTCGGTCTAGTGAGCATTATTTTTATTCCTTTGAAGATAGGGCAAGATTTATGCTGAGCAGGTTAAAGTAAAGCTATTGCTGCGATGGCTATCTTTGGAGTTAGAAGCGAATCAAGAATAATTATATGTCCCTTCCTCTCCAAACAAAAGAGCCCAGTTGACTGCGATGTGCAGAAAAGAAGAGAAGTCATTTTGTGCCCAGATTGTACTTATGAGCCTGCAGTCGTTTATCGAAGCCGCAAATACATTTAATGACACAATATAAAAATCTGATTGAGCGACTTCTGTCATACGAGTGTGATGAAGGACTGTTGTCATAAAGGGATAAAGCCCGGAAATTACATATAGGCGTTTTCTTTTAGCTCTGGTTTCTCGAATTCTTTCATGTATGACCGGAGAAGCGTAGTGTGTGGCTCAAATTCTGTTCTTGAAATAAGTTTCGAAAGCTTTTGGTGGATTTCTGGGCGTTCCAAGAATTCTCGGACGCTACAGTGTAGGTATGAGATCCGATATCCAAGATACCCAAAGCCTGGAGAACATCTTTGTCCAGTCTCGAGTAGGTCTGCACACTGTAGTTTTAGAAGATCTCAATTTTTGGTATTTCTCATTTACAGATCTTGTAAGTCAAACCCAATATTCCGGCTCGATTATTACTGTAATAGAGAGCGAAGGAAAGGCTCAAGATATCCATGTACGTTTGCCGTTAGAAAAACAATAAATATCAACGCAGATTTCCTATCATAAAATGGGTCAATGTTATCAAGCATAGAAGAAATCAAATCTTCCAGATCGAGGGGGGTAATTTCAATACGTTCTAGAAGATCCTGTACATTATCTTTATTTCTGAGGCCCTTGAGAATCTCTGGTACGACAAGCTTATAATTCATATAGGCATAGCCATCGAGCATCGCGAAATGAAGGAAACGATTAAGCTTACAGGCCCTCAAATGTCTCGAAATGGCACACAATACTTGCCGGAAATGCGTGCTTCTCAGCTAGAAACTCCATTCTCACAAGCACCTGAGTGATTGCCATAGTCTGGTCTTAAACGCTTTTGTCGACTTCATCACCATGCTTGAGAAGTGCAGTAATAATAGTTTGCGTACTAGAATCGAGCGACTTGTTTGATTTGAGGACATGAGGACAAGCTGATCTCTTCTGATTGTCACTGTCAGTCTAGGACTTCCTAGAATTTCTCACCGAAGATTTACAACTATATGCATCTGTCGAATCCCTTGATAACGCGAGCCGATGCATTAGGGTTGTTAACTCCTTCTCAGACCAAACTGACTTCAATGCTTGCTTGAGTGTTTTCCATTTCTTGCGATTCCCAGTTGCCATCACTTTTAGATTGTGAAGCCTGGTATAAAGCTCTTTAGACAAATCCGTTGCGTCTCTTCAGATACATATAAAGGTGTCATATGAGGGTGTAGATTGGACCCCCATCCCGGCTATACCCCAATAAGTATCCGAGAATCTCCTGGACAAGTTATCGGTTACAAGACCTAATTGCTTATTAACATTCAAGTCTGAGCGCCTGACTTGTAGAGCTCGTTAGTGCC
The DNA here is from genome assembly GCA_008692225.1 of Monilinia fructicola. Classification (NCBI taxonomy): domain Eukaryota; kingdom Fungi; phylum Ascomycota; class Leotiomycetes; order Helotiales; family Sclerotiniaceae; genus Monilinia; species Monilinia fructicola. The sequence continues at coordinate 1,357,662 of VICG01000013.1, read as the reverse complement.
AGCAAGCACCTCCGAGCTAAATTGCACAGAATGTAAGATTATCCCGGCCAGTGACAACGCGTCTAATGGGTTCATCATAATGAGCAAGTGTAGGGGTGAGCAAAATATTGATCATTGCATCTATGATATCAAAATTTGGTGTTGAAGTGCTTACCTACATGCGGCTAGTGAGATGCGCAGTTTAACCCACGCTATGTTACCTAAGGTTATATGGATTTTTCAGCCATTCAGGCAGCTAACAATCCTGATGACACATCAAAGCACACCTGAGCTTCATGAGGAAGCCAGAAATTGACGATAATGGCTTTTCTATCATTTCATATGAGTATGTCTGGAGAAGTCGCACCTCAGCAGACGGTAAGATTACCATTCGATGCATATAAAGGAGTACCTAGGTACGTCGAGTTATGCTTAATAGAATTGAACGCTAGAGCCAAATGAAGCAAAGCCTTTCCGCTAGCGTCCGCTCATAAGATGCCCCTCATTCCACGCCACTTTCCTCTTGACGTTGGAGCTCAGCTTGATACAGAGCTGAGTGTACCGAAAATAACGAGAATCCGAAAGAGAACGTAGTAAGCATCAGGTGTCATAATATATCCAGTAGCAGACACTGACAATATATTGAGAAGTTTCAAAGCAACAAACACAGGGGAAATGGCACCACTATACAAGATTGCCTTAGTGCAGCTCTGTCCGAAGGTTTGTGCTAGTATATCTCTTGTACGCTAGCTCAGGTAGTATTCGATGGTAGTGGCTTATTTTTCATAACACTGTTATTCCAGGACCATCAGCAGAAGTTTCTGCCTTTTTTGTTTCCCAACTGTACGGGCAAACCACCACCAATTCTTTCACTATACATCACCATACAATATCTTCTATAGTCATGATCGCTGCCGATGTCCAAAATCAACAGACGTATCAATGGACTTATCAACAAATCTTTGCACAGGACATCATCTTTTCCTTTGTTTCTTCGGCACATGATTATCATCTTTGTGCGGCGTTCACAGCATATTTTTTGAGAGCTGCTTTGAACTTGTCACGAACGTCAGCTCATACTTCTCAACCAGCCTTTAGCTATCGACTACAACTTTGAAAAAGCTGTAGCATTCATCAGAGACGCCGCTTCTCAAGGCTGCGACCTTGCGGTTCTTCCCGAATACCACCTTACTTCATGGGTTCCAGATGAGCCCGAATTTCTTTCACTCTGTCACCATGACATTACCACCAAGTACCTCTCGAGCTATCAATCCCTGGCCATTGAACTGAACATATCGATTGTCCCCGGGACAATCTGCACCGTTCACCCCGAAACATCACTCCTCCATAACACAGCTCACTTCATCTCTCCCGAAGGCAAAATCCTCTCCTCTTACACCAAAAAGAATCTCTGGCACCCCGAACGCCCACATTTAACATCATCTACACATGACCCACATACGGCTTTCGAGACTCCTATCGGCAAAGCTGGCATGCTTATCTGCTGGGATACCGCATTCCCCGAAGCATTCCGCGAACTCATCTCCCAAGGCGCAAAACTCATCATCGTCCCCACATTCTGGACTCTTAGTGACTGTACCCCCGCAGGACTGGCACGCAACCCACTTTCCGAGGAATTGTTTGTTCAATCTACCTTAGTATCGCGAGCATTCGAAAATACATGTGGAATTGTATTTTGTAATGCTGGAGCACCAGCAGGAAAGGGCAAGAAAGATTCTGGGTTTCTGGGTATTAGTCAGGTTACGGTACCGTTCAAAGGGGCATTGGGGAAGATGGGCCGAGAGGAGGGAATGGCTGTGGTGGAATTGGATATGCAGATTTTGGAGGAGGCAGAAGAGGCATATAAGGTGCGTATGGATATTGGAGGAGATGATTGGCATTATGCGCATACATTGAAGAGAGGGAACAGCAGTGAAGAAAGTAAGTTGTGAGGTATCCAGTTCCGTATGGTCGTGTCATTCCACCAAGTTAAAAGTGAGGGCTTAGATTATTTCAATGTATCAAGATAATTTGTGGTATGCATCATGGCTTCCGACATTATATAAATGATCAATAGATGTTCAAAATATAACACTACTAATCATCTCAATAACGTTGGAAGTCATCGTTCCATTAGCACCAACCCATCAGTCACTTTATATGCTCACTTCAACAACTGGAAATTTGGAGAATTTCAATTCCATCAGCTCTACATGGAGTGAGTGAGTCAGGTCCTTTTTGCGTGCGTAGATTGGGATTTGCTGTCCATACAATACGATTCCAACACGTGATCTTAGAAGTGATCTCACCATTTCTGTACTGGTATAACCGGCCTATCAGCTTTTAGATGAATAGATAAACCGCTCACTCTACTTAGTAGCTGCCATACTGATTGGACTACTCGATTGGTAATCCAGGCCGAAGCCATCAAGCTGGCTTTAGTTCACCACAAGTGCAGTCTCACCCTGGGGAAAGTTCTACTAGGTGTGCGTATATCAAAATCAATCACGTCCAGATAAACAGGCGAACCACCAGAACTGATATCGAAGGCAATAAATACCTAGGTACAGTATATCAATTTCTGTCAACATTTCTGATAAACGCACACCCTCCACCTATGATTCATACTTATTAATCAATATCCAAGCTTCCTACAGAGTACAGAAGGTCATCACGGTCATCAATGGGCTTCGTAACCAAAAGATCTCCGTTGAGTATAAATCCTTGTATCAATAGTCTATCCAATCGATGGATGGCACAGTTTATATAACTCTCTGGAAATGAGATCTTTTCTTCAAACTTGAATTACTCAATCAATGACTGGCAGTCAGCCAACAATAAACGCGAATGTGGGTAGTATCACGAATCTAATTTCAGGAATCGCCACCATTCTTTCCCGGACGTTGAGTTGAAGAAGCTATAAGATAAATAATTAAGCCGATCCATTAATTCCATTATTATTGTTCGAACCACGAGAGCTTACAAACCACAATGCCCCCGAAAACAAGAGGAAGACCCAAGGGGAAAGGAAAAGTAGTCAATCAGAATGTTGTTCCAGATGTATATCGGGATATGCTGGCAGAGGCCATACCGGAGCAACCAGAAGTTCCTGAGAGACCATTGAAGAAGCGGAGGCTTGGTTTACGAGGTGCTGCAGTTGCGGCATCAGGTCCATCAAACCCTTCTTCTGTGTCGAAGTCACATGACGGCCCCGAAGATGATGAAGATGTGGAATTTGAGGATGTCATCGCGGCACCGAAAGGCTCTGATGACGATGATTTGGAATGGGATACAAATAATCATCAACAAACGGCATATAGAGATTCCGATGAAGAGACCGATGAGAGCGATGCTGATGTCGAAATCGACTGGGAAAACATCAATTTTGACACCAAAAACGATGAGCCATCAGGGGATTTAGAATTAACGCTCACCAGACCGGAACCTCAGCGCCAGACTAATACGTCCAGACGCAAACCTATAAATCAAGCAGACAAATCCCTTCGATTGGAGATTCATAGATTACATCTCTTATGTTTATTGTCACATGTTGACATGAGAAATCAATGGTGTAACGATCCTATTGTCCAGGATTCTCTTAGACCACTTTTAAATAAAAAGATGCTGGATTTCTTGAGGCCGAGGGAGGATTTATCGCAGTTTAGTCGGGCTGATGCGTTGAAGAGGGGCTTGGAGATGGTGGCTATTATGTGGAGAACAAAGTTTCAAATTACAAAGAGAGGGATGAGGAGAGCGCTGTGGGCGGATGATGATGATGATATCAATAATGTTAGATTCTCGCGCTCACTTATGTATCAGTTCTGACCGCTACATAGTACAAATTACCGGATGATGCCGATGCTACATATGAGAAATCAGATTTTAGGAAAGCGGCCACGGAACTTAAAGGCTCTAGAGATGTAGGAGCACAGCTCTTCTGCGCATTATTACGAAGCGCAGATGTGGAAGCTCGTCTAGTCTGTTCTCTACAACCTCTATCATTCACCACTGGAGGCCCATCCATGCCCAAACCACCAAAACCGAGAACAAGGCCAATCATCCCACCCCCACCTGCTCCTTCACCCGGTCCCAGCACCGCAACTCTCCTCTCCAACCCCCGGAGCCGACTCGGCCACCCAAATGCCTCCGCTTATCACCTTCCCACCATCACTCCCACTCCCTTACCTCCGCCAACCCCAAAATCTAAACCTATTCGTGAAACTCCCTTCCCCATCTTCTGGCTCGAAATCCTCGATAACGCGCACCAAAAATGGATTCCCATTGACCCCCTCGTAACGGAGTCCATGTCTAAACCCCGCCTCTTCGAGCCACCTCTTACCGACAAAGAAAATGCTCTCTCTTACGTCCTTGCATTCTCACCCGATTCCTCCGCTCGTGACGTAACCCGTCGCTATGCTAAAGCGCCCAATTCCAAAACGCGAAAGCAGCGTATCGAATCTGTTCCCGGAGGACAAAAATGGTGGAACAAGGTCCTTTGCCGTTATTCTCGAGCTTGGAAAAGCGACGTAGAACAAATCGAAGACGGAGAATTAGCAGCGCTCGAAGCACGAGAGCCAATGCCGAAAAACGTGCAAGACTTTAAAGACCATCCCGTATATGCCCTCGAGCGTCATCTACGCCGCAACGAAGTAATCATCGCGGAGAGGGAAAGCGGGACCGTAGCCACCGGAAGCACGAGTTCAGGAAGCAAGAAGAAACTAGAAAACGTATACCGACGAAAAGACGTCCACATATGTAGAAGTGCAGAAGCGTGGTACCGACTCGGCCGCGAAATCAAACCCGACGCTCAACCCGCCAAGAGCGTACCCTCCCGAGCCCGAAAGCACGATCTCTCGAACGACGAAGGCGCGGGAGAAAACCCAGGCACAGATTTGTATACAGAAGCTCAAACAACACTCTACATCCCTCCCCCGGTAGTAAACGGCAGAGTGCCCAAAAACTCATTCGGGAACATCGACGTATATGTTCCGTCTATGGTTCCGAAAGGCGGGGTGCATATCGATGTGGAAGGGCCAGATGCAATGTATGCGGCGAGGTTGCTGGGCGTGGATTTTGCGAGTGCGTTGACGGGGTGGGTGTTTAGGGGGAGACATGGGACGGCGGTTCTTAGGGGGGTGGTGGTGGCGAGGGAGTTTAAGGAGGCGGTGGAGAGTGTTGTGGAGGGGATTGCGGAGGAGAGAGAGAGGGAACGGGAGGAGGAGAGGAGGGAGAGAGTGTTGAGATTATGGAGGAGGTGGTTGGTTGGGTTGAGGGTTAGGGAGAGGGTTGGTGCGTATTTTGAGGTGGGGCAGGAGGAAGGTGAAGAGAAGGAGGAGGAATATCCGGGGAGGGTAGAGGGGGGTGAGGACGGTAGTGATAGTGGGGATGAAGGGGGAGGGGAAGCGGACGAAGGTGGATTTGTGAAAGAGGACGAAACTCCGGGTACTGGGGAAGAGGGTGGGTTTGCGAAAGGAGATGAGGAGGTGGAGAGTGACGATAGCAGTGAGTTGAGTGATACATATACAGATGATGATTATGATGACGATATGGGTGGTGGATTCATACCAGAATGAAGTATTATATAAGGATAAGCAAGAAAAATAATATACTCATTACTTTAAGCTGACCTTTGGAAACTTTCAACGCTACAATTCATACATGTTGAACTCTCACGTTCGCTAAATCACTGACTAAACCCCGTCGATTTTTGAAGTGTTCTTCCAAGTCTGAGCTGATGTGAATGAAGCAAGGTATCCAGGAAGCTTGAGGGTATCCATAGATCTCACAGCATCTACCCGAGGCACAGCTCAAATGGCCCGGAACATCGGAGTCATAACGCCTACCCTCTCTAGCATCATTTACCCCTTAACACCCATAACCCAAGTCATATATCCCGTTGGCCATGTATGTCTCTCCCTCCCACTCAAGACCCTCCAACCCTCCATATCACCCCCGCTCTTCTTCATCAACGCCTCTACTTCCCCCGCACTCCTTGTTCTCAATGAACTGATGATTCCATCAAATACCAATACGAATGGGATGATAGGTATGACATAGGTAAAGAATAGATGTCCTGGAGAACGCCAGAAATAAAACGGGGTTATTGCCATTATCATGATGCCCATGGCGAATATGGTTATCAAGGAAGAGAGGGTGCGTTCTTGGAGTTCGAATATACTGGAAGGGATGTTAGAATTTTTGGACGGAACGGGATACGGGAAGAAATTGAAGGGGAGGGAAAGGAAAGGAAAGGAACGGGGAGAGGAATCACATACCCAAAACCATCAGCAGTCTCCACTGTGTTTTTCAATATCTCACTTCCCAATTCATTATCAAAATGATGAAAAGCCAAATTGTATAATCGAAACACCTTTCTTTCTCCATGGATGCCATTAATATCACTATTGCCATGAACATTCTTCAGTAAGTCTCTCGGTGCATTCGCTGCGTCAACAGGTTTCGCGATAAAGTTGAGATTAGAACTGCGTTTCGAGGCTGCGGTCCAATCAGGTATGTGTGGATGTAAATCTGTTAACACGAATTGTACTTTTCCATTCCCCGCATCTCCATGATCTCCATTCACCGGACGTGGCGAGCGCGGAGTAAGTCCATTGGTAGATTTGGGGGCGGCTGCAACTTCGGCGTATGAAGCTTCGTGTGTGGCTATTGATGATGCTGAAGGGTTGGAGACAGAGGATGAGTTACTTTTCAAATGTGCATTCATGTACACTTCGATGTAAGGAGTAGGACCCCCGGCTCCAGCACAGAAATCTACATAGGTATAGGATGTGACATTGTTGGAGAGAGTGCGGGAAAGGGTTGTAGCGACTAGTTGGGCTGGTGAAGAGGGTTGAATGATAGGAACGCGGAAGGTCCAGCAGAGGGTGAGGCAGGATTGGACCTTAAGACGGAAGTATTGGGGAAACCTGGAGAGGGACAGTTAGTTTGGAAGGGGGAGAATTGATGAGAATGGGGAGAGATGGAGAGCTTGGGAGGGCATGAGAGGGCATGGGAGCTTGTTTATTGCTGTTGCAAGGGGATACGAACCAGGGTTGATCATTGATCTCAAAAAGATGAAGTCTGGGACAAATTAGAACCATTTTTCTGTCCTTCTTCCTTGTATCTTCAATCAAATAATATGAGTTTTGATGGGAAAGAGAATATAAATACACAATTAAAAAGTGTGAAATAATTAGATGAATGTTGTCTTCAAAGTCATAAACTTGAAGCTTTATCTTATCCTGACGACGCTAGTACAAAGCATCATCATCGATTGTAACAAAACTTGTTCCCTCATTCCATTCTTGAGCATATTGCATCACCACATTTTTCATGCATATGATCCTTTGTTTCATCGACATCGCCATCAACAAGATAGATTAAAATGTATATCTTGATCATTGTATCGATTGTTATCGCAGTTTGTTTGTCGAGTTCTTTGTTCAAAGCTTCGGAGATCAAGAGGGATGGAAAAGCGCTGAGGTGAGTGGAACACACGAATATGGCACGGCATCACGAGTTTTTGTGTTTTTTGATAAAGATCACGGGAGATCCTCAATGTGACCCATGACGATGACTGCCGAGATTTCCTACGAGAATATATATACGTATTCCTTTGGCTAGAATTCAGTGGCTTCTCGGAATCCTCAAAACATCTTGTCTTTATCTTGTCTTTATAACAAGAACCACGCAACTACTCGTAAACTAATCAACTATCCAGGCGGCCACCAAATACATTGCCACTAGTTGGCAATGGTATCCTCTTCCTTCAAGCTCGTCACAAGCTATTCTCCTGGTTCGTCAAGTGCGAAAGGAGGTTTGGCTTCGAGACTTTTGAAATTTCAGTCCCATCATTACCACCGGGTGTGGTAATAAATGATCCGAAAAACCTCGAGTATGTTTTGAAGAATGAAGGCATTTTTGCTAAAGGGGATTTTTTCAAAAAGAGGTCTTGGGATTTATTCGGTAACGGCATCATCAATGCTGATGGGGATCTATGGAAGGTTCAGCGAAAAGCTGGGTTAAATTTTCTGAATGTGGCAAATTTAAAAGTTCTTACTGATGTAGCACTCCGAGATTGTCTTGTGGAGGCTTTGGCGCAGCTTACATCTGCAAACAATGGCAAGATTGTTGATTTGGAGGCTGTATTCCATGGTTTGACCACAAAGCTCATGGGAAGAATGGCATATGATGTAAGAATATTGATTCTCGATATCTCATCGTGAATTCTTGACTGACCGTTGTTAGATGGACATGCGTTCTGGTGACACATTTTCTTTAGCTTTTGAATATGCATCCGGAGCCACTGGTGAGAGGTTTCAAAATCCTCTTTGGCCGATCACTGAAATTATATTTGGTGGACGTTTTAGATCATCAATAGCAAAGGTTAAAGAGTTTGGCGCTGAGATTGTGTCAAATGCTATCAAAACTCGACGAGAGCAAAAGAAATTGGGCACCAAACCAAGCTCTTTGAGCTCTGTCTCTGGCAGTCTGATTAACTCTTTATTGGATTCGATAGATGATCATCAAATGGTAGCAGACGCAGCTCTGAATTACCTTTCCGCAGGTATGTCTCGCAAAAGATGAAGGTATGTAAATTCCTCAGCTAAGAACTTCTAGGCCGCGATACTACCGCACAAGCACTGACTTGGACTTTTTATCTTCTCATGCGTCACCCCAATGTGATAGATCAAGTGCGATTACAGCTCTCCTCCTTGAGTAGCGAGGACCTATACAAAGCAACATTAAAACCTACAGAGGTGCCATACATCATGGCTGTCTTCTATGAATCATTAAGACTCTACCCACCAGTACCATTTGAGATCAAGCAGTGCGAACACGCAACGACATTACCTGATGGAACATTTCTTCCCAAAGGTGCTGTGCTTGTTTGGTGTCCATGGGCAATGAACCGGTCAAAGATAACTTGGGGCGAGGATGCTGATGATTTTAAACCGGAAAGATGGCTAGACGATGGCGTTTTAATCTCGAAGACTGCATTCGAATTTCCAGTGTTTAATGGGGGAAGCCGTACTTGCCTAGGAAAGAAGATGGCGGAAGTTGTGGCAATACAAGTCATTGCAATGTTAACCGTTAATTTCAACTTCTCGCCGATCGATCAGAAAGAGAGAATAAGTAAGAATAGTCTTACGTTACCAATGGAGGGCGGCCTTCCATGTAGAGTCGGTATTTACCATGGCTCTGCATGAAGCATGATTTTTGACTCAGACTTTTGAACTTCTATGTGAGTAAATAGGGTGACCGAATCAACATTCCGACCTCATATTGTTAGTTCAGGCTCATGAATGCTTCGGGCTTTGATCACTTTGATTCAATCGCCGAGCTTGCAATATCTTGCATTCGATGTCGATATTTGATGATTTATGCCTTTTGATTAAGCGCCATGGAGAAAACTAATGAGCAATCAAGGAAGACCTGAGTTCACCGGAGAAATGCAATTAAGGATGCTTTTCGAAGCCTGTGTTCTTTCCCTTGTTCAGTGTTCGACCAATCAACAAGCGCAGTTATCTCACGGCGTCACTTTCATGTAAGCGGATGACAAAGGCCAAAGGAAACATGTCCGCGGCCGTTTTTGGATTTGACAAATGTCCAGCCAATATATATACATAGTAAGAGCATGGGTTATGGAATACACCCCGCCCTTCTTGGCTTGACCGTGTATATATGGTGAGACGATGAGCCATATTATTGATCTTCATCTGTTATCTCTAATTACCCAAAGAGCTTCCTCAATGTCTAGCACTCATCTGAAAAGAATAAACGCCGATGGCGTGAATATTTTCTACCGCGAGGCCGGACCCTCTGACGCTCCCACACTCCTTCTCCTTCATGGCTTTCCTAGCTCCTCGCATCAGTATCGTAATCTGATTCCACTTCTGTCTAAAAAGTATCACATCTTAGCTCCAGATCTTCCAGGCTTTGGATTTACAGAAGTCCCCGAAGCTCGAGACTACAAGTACACATTCGACTCTCTAACCACTTCCATTGAATCTTTCTTGAATGAACTCCAAATTCAAAAATACTCCGTCTATCTCTTCAATTACGGTGGTCCTGTCGGACTCCGTCTTGCGCTTCGTCATCCAGATGACATCCAATCGATCATCTCACAGAATGGCAACGCATATACGGAAGGCCTCGGCGGTTTCTGGGCTCCCCTCCAAGCAATGTGGACAACAAAGACCCCCTCAGAACTCTCTGCCTCCCGCGAATCCCTCAAATCCGTCATCTCCCTTGACTTCACCAAATGGCAATACATCACCGGAACGCCCTCATGCAATCTCCACAAGATCGCCCCCGAATCCTACACCCTCGACTACGCCCTCATTTCCCGTCCGGGGAATACGGAAATTCAGCTTGATCTCTTCTATGATTATCGTACGAATATTGACCTGTATCCAGAATTCCAGAAATTATTTCGAGAGAAAAATCTGCCCATCCTAGCGGTTTGGGGGAGGAATGATGAGATTTTTGTTCCGGCTGGAGCGGAGGCCTTTAAGAGGGACAGTGAGAATGTGGTGGTGGAGTTCTTGGACGCGGGGCATTTTGCACTTGAGACTAATGTGGAGGAGATTGCGGATGCGATTTTGAGATTTGGGGAGAAGTTTGGGGTTTAGGGCTTTGCGGGATGAAGGGAAAGCTTTGGGGTTTATTGAATGCGTTTCGCTTAGGACATCATCCTGCTGTCATTGAGATTACAACATAACGTACGAACTTTTTGGAATAATCAGAACCTTATTTTTAATCATCTCTCATCCACTGTCTACATATTTGCAAGCCATTCCATCGGCCCCAGTGGCAAAATACTAATCTCGCACCCAAAACCCCCTTCCGTCAGTATCTATAACCCTATGAACTTGGAAAATTGAAATTGTGTCAAGTTCCTCACGAAAACTTTCCATTCTCAACACGATAAATAATAGATAGCGAGCAGATGACCGGATCCCGCTGGCGATTGATGATTGATTATCTGGAGCGTCCAAAAGCAAGACGGTCAGCGACTAGCAGGACAATTTTGCCAGATTTACCAATAGGAATAACTAATATCTTGAAAGATTTAACTAATTCAAGTATCAAGCTAATTGTCTAAAATGCAAGAAAGAAGACAACATCCAATTCGCAATCTGCCGTATATCAATCTCCGGTCCACTACCGAGAGTCGATTTATTTCCACTCTCCAAATTATATGTTCTTCCAAATACTTCTCATGCTCTATATCCAGCTCGACCTCTTATACATCTGCTTACAGGTAACTCTAGACGATAAATACCCACAGCTCGAAGGCTACTGTATTGTTTGTAATCTCGATCGATCAAAGGGCCAAGGGGCACAATCCGTACGTCTCCCTCTGCATATTTCCACAACCCGCGTTTGCTATCAGCGCACTTTCTTCCGATAGGTCATTTGCCCTAACAACAAGCTCGTTTTTGAATTTACCAAAAACTGGCAAGTCGTCTATCTCCTCGCTCCTCACTTTTAACACTACGGCTTTCGCCTCGATCAATTTTCTTGGGGCCTCCTTTTTCTTCCGGAATCGCCACCTTTCTCTTCAAGACCAGCCTCAACACCAATACCAGACCCAGCACCGCCACTTCCCCACGAAGTCCTAATCCAAAGCCCATTTTATCTTTCACATCCCGAGAAAGACCTTTCTTCCCATCATCCACAACAGAAGGACACTCGAACGTTCTACTCTGATGCGCTGCTGACTTGTATCCATGCTGTTCTGCGAACAGTGCAGACGTGTGATCGAACACCTCTTCCCGAGATGTACAGTCAACAGGAAGGTAAATTTCGAGACTCGGGCATTGATTCAGATATTGGAGGTTCGGGAGCGAGACGCCGGAGTGTGCTGGGGAGGGCGGACGGCTTGTGTGGGGATGCTGCATGTGGATCTTGTGTCGTGAGTAGGTTGATGGAAAGGTTACGTACGAGGAGGTTCTGCCCTGCATGTGTACATCGCTCGCGTTGATTAGCGCGGGGAAATGTACATCTCCGTCGGTAGCCACGGAGATTGAATTTGCTTTTGCTAAAACCGGCGTGTGGAGACTACGCACGATGTGTTCGCTTAGTGGATATTCTTGCACTGAAGCAAAGAAGTGGGAAGCATACAGACTATCTGGGGAAGTTAGATTTATATCTGCTGTATTGGTAAGGGAACTGAAGTTGACAGGTAGAGAGAGATGTGCCATCGCTGTGATGCATCGCTTTTATATTGATTTGAACAGGTGGATTGGGATCTTTGCCCCCGATCAATCTAGGCATTGATACTCTGTAGTTTTGTTAGGTGACTGGCGTCTCTCATGCAGATAGCAGAAACGGCAAAGATCCGAACATACATACTCCGAGACGCTCCCCGACATGGACAGATTCCCACACGATTGCAAAGCTGGAAACGTGACGTTCAACACCGTGCTGGTGTGGCCATATCCGAGCTTTGGGGAACAGACTGCTGAATAACAATCCGGGACGCGTTCTCCAGAGAAGCACAATCTATCCTGCTGGTGCGTCAAGCTTAAGGTTGGCCTCGCGATCTTCTCATACTCCTTCGCATTCGTCGAATCGACACACATGCAAAAGCTCAACCTACGCTGATACATTCCTCTTCAAACTCAACAACCCCGCGCTTCCCAACTCGGGAAATCTAAATCTGCTCTCCTTATTAACACGGATCGTCACATGCCCCACATCTCCCAACTTCCCCATCGACATTAATTCCACATTCCAACTTTTCTGATCGAGATCTAGACGACCTAGATATCTCAAATCATCTACTTCGATGGATGCGAGAGCAGCAGGTCCAAATTCATGATAGATAGATATTGAACCCGTGATATCGACAATCATCGGAAGCGAAAATGAGCAGGGAAATTTAGAGGAGATGTGCATAGTGGCGGGAAATGTGTCGCAATTGAGCATATTAGAGAGTTGGCCTAGAATGCGGAAGACAGTCGTGCTATCTGTAAACGTACAATCTGTGGCCTGGGTTCCTGTATGGCGTTAGCTTTCCATTGGGGATCACTCAGGGAGAGAACTGGCGGCGTTATTGCGATGTAGTGTCCCGTGTGAGATGTACCAGCACACGACAGAAATTGCCCAACGCGCGACAATGGCAACCCATCGCGTCGAAACGTACAAGCAACAAAAAACCGACATGACACTGCCGCCACCACCATAAACAAGAGCCGCATTTGCCAGGGCCCATCCGAACGGAACAAGCCTTCGTTTCGCGTCGGCACGCACAAACGCATAGAAAGAAGACGCCAACCTGACCACGACACGACACAAAACACCACCACACCACCACACCACCCACTCTCGCCCTCGAAACCCCGCACACCACACACCCCAATGCCGCCGCCCGCACCAGCGCACCCGCCCAACCCACAGACCCCGCCCTGGCGTCCCCAGCCCACGATAACGAAACCACCAAACCAAACACCATCATCCCAACGCCAGTATCAACCGAAGATCTACCCCCCCCCCCCCCCCCACACACACCGCCACCCATCCACGCCAACACACCCGCACCAGGAATGCGAGCCGCGCCGCCTCCGTCCCCGTGAAGCGCCAAGTACACCGGTGCGCCCTCGCTTAACACGTGCATGCATGCGAATCGCAGAAGCCAGTCCCGACACCATGGAACGAAGCTTGGCGAAATGGCAGCAGCGGCTGTGTTTTGCTGTGTGTTTTGCTATCTATGTATCAAGATAGATGCGGGTGCACACGAAACAGACTGGACAGACGCTGCTGCTACATTAAGGGGGGAGGGGGGGGGTGAGTGACACGTGATGAGATTTCTTGCGCATGGTGGATCCGCACCGCAGTTCGGGGATGATGTTGGATCATTTGAGAGTACGTTGAAGATGTGCAGATGTGCATGGATGAATGGATGAATGGATGAATGGGTGTATATATGTATATATATATATATATATATATATGACTGAAAGTTAATATGTTCATCGCGTGCTAGATATACAGCACGAGAGTAAAGAATCGTGACGACTCTCTCCAAGCTGCACGAACGCTTTGAGAGTCGCGGAGAATCGTGCGATACTTCCATGCCCTCTGAGCCTGGCCAGAGAGTGCAACTTGTTATGTTTTGCTATCCTTCGAATTCCGTGACAAGTTTTGTATACGAGCCTTTCGGTATACAGCATCAGACATGTCAAAAAAATCATATTTATTCATATATAGCGACCGCCAGCGACCACATCATTTGATGGATAACTCTTATACATACATAAATACATGACTCCTCTTAATCACATCTCCCCCTCTCTCAAATCTTTCTCTTCATTTAGCATAATAGCCAGCAATATCATTAATCCGTCTTCTCCTCGTCCTTTATAGCACAATCAAAAGCAATTTCCTTCTCAACCCTTGCACCCCCAAAGAAAGGTCGTATCCCATACATACACCCTTCATCTCATCTACTTACTACCGTTCTTCTTCTTGTTCTTCCTCTTACTCTTCTTCTTATGTTTTGAACCACCAACACTCGAAGCCGCAGGGCCATCTTCCGCAGCCGTGTTATCAGTCTCCGTTTGTTGACTTGAATGCTGGCTCTTACGCTCTCCATCCGCCAATCTATCAGTCGATGCCGCATTGCTTAAGAACTGCATGAATTTATTCTCGCCTCCATTTGAACTCTTGTTTCCACTACCGGTACTACTAGAATGTAGAACTCTGCCATCCTTATCATCTTCTCCACTACTAGTGTTCGTCTCCAGAACCATCTTTCTAATACCACCTGCATCCACCAAGTTCTCTGTGATACTTCCACTTCTAGCCGTACTTTTCTTCTTGAGCGTTTTATTTGGAGGACTCGTACCACTCTTTGGAGAAGGAAGGGATCCGACTGTATCAGTACTTCTATTTCTGTTAAAGAAATTAGAAATTGAGAGGTTGTTGCCAGGTGATTGCGGTGGTGGACTGATTGGACTACCATTCTGAGGTATGTTGACTTCTGTTTTGTGTCTTCGGAAAAATTGCTAGGGGGAACGCGGTTGTCTACTGTGCCATAACCTTGTTGCAAAGCTTGAACTCCATCTTTTGCGTCCTTCCCGGCGGATCGAAGTAAACCTTCTCCCTCACCACCTTGTGGGCCTGGATTATCAGAGTATGGCTCGAATTGGGGTTCCTCAGCAATAGATTCACGGCGAGTGATTGAGTCGGTTCTAGAATCGGTCCTATTACCGCCGTTTCCAGGCTTAATTTTGACGGATTGATACTTTGTCATCTTTGGTCGGCTTGCTAGATTTGAAGGGCCTAGGTGTTTCAAGTGTTCGCGCATATCGTTCATATTGCCTCTGATAGCAACAACATTTCTGTCGTTATCACCTGTCGAAACCCTACGCATAAAAGTCGTCTTGGGACTTGTACCAAAATGGTTCGCAGGGCTGGAACTTCTAACCTCCGTTTGATTACGTCTCCTGCCAACCTGAAGATTACCGGGGCGATCGTCAGATATATCAATGAGATTATCATCCGTCACCTGGACTGAACCATTGGCTCCTTGTTCGACAATTTGGTTGGGCTTGACTCTTAAAGATTTAGGGGCTGGGGTCATTCGTCTGATAGCTTTGTGGACATCAATATAAACATCCGACTCATCGATGATTTCCCTGTGACATGTTAGAGTAGCACAACCAGGGAATCTCGAATCTCTACTCACTCTCCAATGAGCTCTTCGATGACATCTTCAAGTGTAACCACACCGGTAGCACCAAAGTTCTCGCCTGGATATTCGGAAACAAGTACCATGTGAGATTTTCCTTCTTGAAAGAAGTTTACGATATCCAAACAACTAGTTTCGGGTCGTGTCTCTGGCAAAGTAGCCAAAGCAAAATCGCTGACACGTTTACAGTCTTCGGGGTCGTAAGTGATCAAAATTTTGACCAGAAGCATACCAACAAAGTTCTTCTCATTTCCAGGCTCGTAAATAGGTATACGTGAGTAACCTGCACTTAAGATGACGTTCATGGTATCTTCATCAAGTACAGTATCGGCACTCATCGTGAAAACATCGTCCATTGGTGTCATGATATCTCCAACCGCCTTCTCCTTGAGATCTAAGACTGCACTGATAATTGTTACTTCGTCTTGGTTCAATCGATCGCTGGGACTTGTTCCCAATGTTTTATGTAAAGTGACGAGGGTCTTTAAACCAGATTTCTTGTATACGGTTCCATGATCCTCTCCCAATAACTTGTCGAGAAGCTTTGCAGTAGGCCATGCAACTGGTGCCAAGAGCCACATGAGACCGAGAACAGGTGGTGCCATAAATGCGCCTATGGAAAGACCATATCGCACACAAATCGATTGTGGGATAACTTCTCCGAAAATAACTATATCGAGTCAATACAAGCTCCGTTGACGGGGAACTCTCGAGCATACCGATCAGAATTGTACTACCAAGAACCGCAGGCCATCCGCCACCGAGCGATCGATCCAGTACAATAGGAAGGGTTTCGTTGACGATAACATTGCTGAGTAGTAATGTCACAAGCACCCAATGTTTGCCCTTTTGTAATAATCCATATACCTTTTGCGCATGTCTCTGTTCTTTTCCTTCTCCGGAAGTCGCGATAACTTGTAAATAAACACCATCTTGTCCCATCAATCTGGATGGAAAAAAAAGCTTATTAGTATGGTAGGTAACTCCTCAATGAACTTCAATTGAAAACTCACGCAATCGTCAATCCTGCGAAAGCACCACCGAGCAAAACCAAGACGGCCGCAACTGATAGATACAGCCATAAACTTGCATCATCTGCATCTTTTGGGGCGTCCTCTTCGCTAGAAAGTCCGAGAAAGGTTTTGATGGGAGCAGCAGATACTGAAGTGATCTGGCAGATGCTCAAGAATAGAATCTTCGCAAAACCTAAGATAGCCGGTCTTGTAGAAGTGTAGCCATTGCTGGTGAAGCTTGAGCGAGGACTTCCGATAATTGATTTCGAGGTCATCTCAGCTCTATGATTGTGATGAATTCTCCAATGATCACTGTCCACGACAGTAATTCAATTGGGCGCCGCTTCCCTGTATTTTAGTGTATGTTAAATAGGTGGAGCTCGAGCTTTTCAAGTTCAGGATTCTTCGGGAATCGGGATCCTCTCTTCTTTACATAACCTGCAGAAGAAGGTGGATTCTGGGATTTCTAATAGATCGAATGCTCGAGCCTTCGTATGTTTCTGTTTTAGTGTGAGATGTGAGATGTGAGATGGGATGGGATGGGATGGGATGGTCCGAAGATGTCCGATTCGATTCGCACTGTCAGGGTAGCAGTAGGATAGGTAGCATCAATCAATCAAGCAAGCAATATATGAATGAGGTTGGGGATTTGCAGAAGAAGCACCAAGTATAGCAAATCCTGGTTGGGGAACAATATATATCAAATAAGAATCACAGCAAAAACACAATACAACAACACTCATAGCATTGAAAGCTAGAGAGAAATGTATGTAGCGGGAGAGTATGTATGTAGTATTGGACGACTGGATTTGAATTGTGTATGAATTAATTGTATATGGAATGTATATGAATTGTATTTGAGTTGTATTGGAGTTGTATTTGAATTGTATTTGAATTGTACTTGAATTGTGTTTGTATTATGTTTTGAGATCAATATGATAGAGCTTAAGAAGCTCAAACAAACAAAAACAAAGGGAGAGTAAATGAGAGAGAGAGAGAGAAAGAAAGAGAAAGAGAAAAAGCATCAAACATCAAACATTAAACATCAAAAGTATCTCATAGTTTTGTACGGAGAAGGTACCTATTAGGTAGTAGGGAGTAACCCAAACAGCTAAATTGCCATAAAGGGTCAATTTGTTCATGTCGTCGATTACCTAATTAATCAATAAATCAGGGGATTTCACTCATTCTAGCCAATCAAGTCATTAGAATATCAATATGACGATAGTGGAACTCCACTTTCTTATTTATTAATTAATTATTAATTATTACTTATTACTTATTACTTATTACTTATTTATTTATTTATTTATTTTATATTTCTTGGCATCACAATTCTTTCTTTACTTTTTCTCCTTTTGTTTTCGTAGCTGACGCTCATTATTTTCATACGGAGTACTCTGTACCAATTTACTCCGTATTTCCTTAATCATCACCATCATCACCATCATCATCACCACCATCATCATCTCCATCATCACCACCATCATCATCACCATCACCATCTTCGCCGTCGTCGATGACTTTCACATAGAAATCCCGTACCTAGCGAGGTAGCTGGTGATATCTATGTTTTAGGAATATTTTTCCCCTTCAATTCTTAACCTCAGGGAATTCAAAGTTATTCCACTCATTAAAAGATGAAGTTGGATCTGACTGCATGTATTCATTGTATTGTAATATCTTGATCGGTCATGAGTACGTACCTTCTGGCTTGGAAGGGCTTGAGATTGACTTTGAGTTTGGGCCATAGACAAGCCATCATGCATATCCCCAAGCTTCAATCAATCATCAAAAGACTGTTGATTGAGTCAATCCTCAAGATATTCTTTTTTGTCTTGCACGAGGATAAAAACCAAGATGCCAAGAAAAGATAATAGGCAGGGTGAACTTCACCCGGTGAAGAGAAGACGAGAATATATGCTCATATTTTCGTCATGCCCATGTTCTCGTCTTGGCAAAAGTTTAATTCTCATCTTGGAGGTAAAGAGATAGAACTGATAAGAGCTGAAGACGTTCCCGTCGCAGAATCCTTATGCTGTATTCAGCGTTATATATCAGGCTCCACAAGGTCTTGTCGGTTATACAAGATCTTCATAAATCCTATCAAACCTCGGGATATATTCAAATCACACACCATGAAGTTTCATGACATGTGTAAGGTTGGAGTTCTAGCGTGGCAGATCTCAATGTACGGAGTAGTTGCACGCCGCTTGATGTGAAGTCTTCTGAAGCTTTATTCGAATACTATCTTCAGATTGGAATCACGGCCACAGATGCTGCATATAACACCTTGGAATACTTTCCCATCACAGTTCAGGGTATCCAATAGTCCGACTTGCAATCCAATATTTGAGGAATTTGAATCTTAAGTTTGTTTGTAAAATTCAAAGGGTATAAAATATTGGATTCATCTCAGCTAAAAATTATATATATATATATATATATATGGTCTTTTGGCCAGTGGAGGATATTCAACCATTGAAACCTTGGATCTGGTCTGTTAGTGTGGACTATCGGATACGCCCCTCCCCCCTCCCCCCTTCCCCCTCATACCCCTCTTCCCCCTGTTCTAGTAGTAGAATCACTTTGGCTTCCTTTTTTTTCAGCCTCGAGTACTTTTTGGAATTTAAGTTGTTCACGTTATTAGGAAGTAATCCCCCCCTTCGGAGCAATATATCCTTATCATAATTACGGATTCTCTCGCCAAAGCTACGGGGAATTTTATCACGCAACCCACTTCACATCAAGATAATCCCACCTATTTGAATTCAGGACGAGAGTTTCCTTCGTATTCGTATTCCGCCAATTTTTAGCTGATTCCATCAGCTCATAACGGTCATTCTTTTCAGATGTTCCTCAGATATGTTCCAAAGTAGCATTACGGTTACAATTGTCGTTGACTACATTCGGCAAATACATCTAAATCTCAAGAGGCTGATATACCGTTTCTTTCCCCATTAAGTACACTCTAGTCACACCATTATTAGTACTCTGCAATACCTCGTATCCTAGGCGGAGATATCCCATACATTCATGTTATCCAATTGAGATGAAACACTGACCGAGTGTATTATGATCCCCTTAATTGATATTGAAATATTTGCGCACCCAGATGAAGAGCAACAATGATTTAGAAGGTGTTACACCTGAAAACTTTTCAGTCTCTTTGCGTTTATCACTAATTGACGAATTGCTACTCTAATATCAATTGCCATTCTCCCCCATCAATCAGAAGACTTCCTGCTTTCCCACCGACAAATGTGTTCTCCCACGTCCGAAAACACGTACCACCACCCACCGCACCACCATACCCAAAAATTTCCATACTCAACACGAAGCAAGCATCTTATTGTCTCCCGATCCACACGCTACTAATTGTTGGCGTTCAGTTCCGACAATGTAGTATTTCAGTAGAAGCTGTCACAGTCTAGAGTAACAACATTTTGGAGTGAGTAGTCGTCACGCCGAGAACCTTGCTTGTACTCGTGACCTGGGCTACCTTGCGGGCGTTTTTCTTTGCTTCGCAGATTCTGCTAAGAAACCTTCGATTAGTTGGCCGAAAATACTACTTTGAAAAGCCACCTAATATGGTTTACTGCCATACCAACCAGCCTGAGCAACCTAAAGTATTGTTGATAAATCATCAAAACTTCGTTAATTATCTGTGAATCAGGATTGGTATCAAGTAGACCTCCTCCCATATCACTTGATATTCACTAACACGTTTTGAGCGCTCAACCAGCATACTTATGATATATGGCTAGCTGCAGTTCATATTTAAAAGAGCCAGCCGTGAAATCCAGCGATTTTGGCTACACTCCCGAATGGCTATCTTGAATTTGGAGATGCAGTGCGTTTGTTTTAGTTGACCTACCCTCTGTAGTCTAGTAGGTTTGTTATTGGATCCTTAAAGCTAGCTTGGTGATTGTGTGTGCCCATGGATACTTTGGTTTGCCGTGGAAAGTTAATCTATCTGGTGGATATTCAGATGAAATTGGTCAATGTCAGGCATTGATGAATCTTGAAGTTGATAGAAGACTCATGTTTTGACTACAAGAGATGTCGTTCATGTTTCCCCGTTATCACTAGTACCCATTCACTGTTATTGGTTTTCCTCTTCAATTTCATGATGTGTTAATCTCAAGTGAGTGGGCGATAACAAAACATATTGCGATTTGGAGCAAATTTTCTCTGCCTTGAATACAAGTGCAAGTGCACCCACCTTGGAAGACGTAACAAATTGAAACTCGTCCCTGAAGTTATTGAATAAACTGGTATATTACGATCCATGGTATCTTAAACTCCGTGCAAGCTACCTGGTCTAAAGAGAAGCAGAAATGGGCTACCAGTCTCCACGAGACACCAAATTAAAATAGATCCATAACCTAAGATCCACCCTGCCAACAGTTGTCCATTCAATGATATATGAAGCCTGGGCACATATTCACTGACTCAAAATTAACGGCGAACTTCTTTGTAATCCTATAAAGATAGCACTGCAAAGTATCCTCATCAAAATGATACTTGTTATCTCCCCGCAAGTATTTCATCAAGCCCATCTCGAACCAAGTCTGCACGGGTCTGGGTCTGTGGTGTGGAGTTTGTTTCAAACTCCGAGCTCCCGCGGAAATCAAGGATTTGTACAAATTGTACAATTTTTCTTCCTCTCCAGTGGCGAATTTCTCAATCTCTGCGGCCCATTCCCGAATTTCTTTAGACTCAGCTGCCTCGGCAGACGTCTCAACACCGAGAACAGTGATGGTTGTTGTATCGGTTGCAAGAAACAACTTGTGTTCACTGTGGTAAGCATGATCGGTGCGTGGAACGTCGAGCTTGTTGATGCAGGCATCGCATCTGCATAGGAACTTGAATTCCTTGGCGAATTTTTCTTCTCTGTATTGGAATGGACCCTCACAGCCATAGTTGATGGTGATTTCCTCACCCTGAACCAAATCTCTTTTCGTCCTAATGGATACGTAAGACTTAGGTGCAGGAGTGAAGGCCATGGTGCAGTTCGAAACGCAAGCATGGTTGATCTTACTTCCATTTGCGTAGATGAAATCCTCTTGGCCATCAGCTGCGTAGTTATTGGAATCCCAGATCTGCATCAAAACCGTCTCACTTCTACAATATTCGCTATCGCAATGGCAAACACCCATCAGTCGTGCAGCAGCATCTTTTTTCGAGGCAGTGAGGGATCTAACAGCGGCTTCGCGTCCGAGCCAGGTGGGGCCCCCGTGGATTAGAGGGGCTTCACGGAAGATTTCTGTGTACGCGGGTATAGGGTGTATGGCGAAGAGTCCTTCTTCTAGCTCCGAGGTGGGTGATGAAGGGGTTCCTAGGAGGATGGGCTTTATCTCGAAAAGGCGAGATGAGAGGAATGCTGTTGTTGTCAGTTGGTTCGTGTTGGTATTAAGTAGCAGTCAACCGAAGCGTTGAAGTGAATGCTTACCATCGTTAACAATCTCCTCCTTTAGTGTTGCCGCTGGTGCTGGGTGAACGGTGTCGTTGTCTATGGAGTCATTATCCTCGAAAGGCTCGACACCCTTACTGTCTCTTTTCTCGGCAAAATCGTTAGACTCTTCAGAGGAAAGTACCAGTCCTGAAGGTATAGCAGCGCCAGCGGCAGACCCTGGGGTAATAACTGGAGCGATGGCCTCACCCTCAGGTTTGGGTTCGGCCGATGCAGAACCCGCAGATTGGCCAGCAGCGGTCATGGCCACGGTCCGAAACACAGCATGCATTGTTGCCGTGTCACCGTCTCGATCTTGGGCTACATATATGTTGTCTCTGGGAAACAAAGCTAAGAACGCCTCCATGATCTCTGAACCAATTTCATCTTCATTGGATGAAGAGGAAGCCATTTTTGGATGACTAGGAAGATTCGTCAGATCTATTGGATTGAGGTTAGTAATCCGATGAATTAGATAGATGGAAAGAATTCGGCGAAAGAAATCTGGAAAAATCAGATGGGGAATTTCAAACCCAAGAGCGATGAACAGGGGAGAATGAATATGCTCTACTAACCAGCACGAGCAAATGAGTAATCGTAGTTTTCTCTCTTGTAATAAATGTGCAGATAGTTCTGTTGGGAGTCAAATATCTTGAAAGGAAGTGCTTTTCAGAAGTTCTTGTTGGTTGCAGGAATAATAAAAAAGAAGTCGCTCTTGTCCAATATCTCTTTGTAATTGTGCTGAATGAATAGATCGAAAGTTTCATGCACAAGAAGGGTTTGATAATGGTTGTTGACAAGAAAACAAAAACTATCGGCGTCCGATAGAGGAGGGCTTGTTTAGCACAATCTCGGTTATGGATGGCAGGGTTCAAGTTTTCCCCGCGCTAGACTACTTTTGGGGCTTAGACTTTGGGGTATCATTGTGAGCGATTGGAGGAGGTTGCTGTATTAATTTGAGCTGGAGGTTGAGCTTGGTGAGCTTTGGTGGTAAGCTTTCGAGATTGTGATATCAGTGTTTAGTTGCATGTATATATGATTCAATCACATTAGTACATAATACCAAGAGATTCTCTAATCTAGATGACTAGTAGTCTGGTGCTGGCAGAGCTAAACGTACGTTGGAGAGTAATCCCCATGAGAGAGTGAGCAATTATCGTAGTGATGGGGACGTAGCATCCATCTCCCATACAAGATTTGAGTAGTGATGCATACATAATATGATGCATAAGCTGCACTGCAGACTTTACCGATATTCCCCGTAATCCTTCCAAATCCGACTTGAAGAACAGTCGCTGTATGAGGCGAAGTGCTTTATCTATATCTGGAAGTCCACCCCTCCCTTTCTCCCCTTGGATCACTTCCTTGTGTGCAAACAACGCGCTCTCCTCAGCACCCAGCGCTCAGATAGCTGCGTCGTTCGCAGAGCGGGTCTCTCCGCACGACCCCATACCATGGGATAGCTGGGTATCGCGAACAGCCCGTTTTGGGAAGATGGCGCAGGGCGCGGAGAGCAAGTTTCCCAGAGACGGATTCCTCGCTGCGACGTTTCATCCTCGGTTTCTGGGCGTGTCGTCGTTTCTTCCGCGGTGGGGTTGATAAGGATGCTGTGCTGTGTGGGTTTAGTGAGGGGGCTTCTTTTGTTTTCCACCCTGCTGCTTGCGTCGGCGTGTTTGGGCGTTTCTGCAGGATGATGCGTGTGGTGGCTTGGGGGGATGGGAAGATGGGTGGCTGGTTGTTGGAGGGGTGCTGCGGTCTGTGGTCTGTGGTGTGGATTTTGCTGGTTGGGGGTTGGTGAATGGGAGGGGAATGTGGGGGTGTGATTTAATGTGTTGTATAGTTGTTTTCTTTTTGTTCCTCTTTGTTGCGTCGGTGCTGTTGATCCTTCAATATTCTTGCTACGTCTTTCTTCTCCTTCTCCTTCTCCTTCTCCTTCTCCTTCTCCTTCTCCTTCTCCTCTCCTTCTCCTTCTCCTTCTCCTTCTCCTTCTCCTTCTCCTTCTCCTCTCCTTCTCCTTCTCCTTCTCCTTCTCCTTCTCCTTCTCCTTCTCCTTCTCCTTCTCCTTCTCCTCTCCTTCTCCTTCTCCTTCTCCTTCTCCTTCTCCTTCTCCTTCTCCTTCTCCTTCTCCTCAACCTAAACCTCCCCACCCACCTGCCCACCCCTCCATGGAACAACCAGCCCGAGCAATCCAGCTTCTTCAATCCCCAAGCCAATTCTTAAACGACTCCAGGGCTCTATATTCTCTCCCCTTGTCCTCTCCCAGAATCATCTGAGAATTGAAATCCCGTAGAAATCAAAGCTTGAACAACTCCAGCTCGTTCTCCCGCAGTCGTCTGCCTCCAAGACACAATCCCAAGCCCATCTTATCGACGCGGCGGGAACAGAAGCCCGTGATGGAAAAATCATAGCGTCTTCTATCGCATTCACCTTCGATGACCATGACGCCCGCCATTCTCCGGATACCCGTCGTGTCGGCCTGTTCCCGTGTCCCGCCAGCGCGAACTGTCCCGGCTTCCGTCGCGGGGAATACCTGCTCGGCACATACCCCGTCTTGGGGCGATGGCTCGGCGGGTTCGAGAGCGAGAGAGTCGTTATTTTTGTCGCGATAAGCTCTCCTTCTGCTTTGCTTCCCCGAGCATAACTGGCGGTGTTGGGGCTCTATGGGAGGGGGAGAGCGTCGTTTTGCATTGGGACGGCCTGCCTTTCTCCCTCTATGTCGTGTTCATGAGGCGGTGTCCATCGGACCACCCAAGTTGGTGGAGCTATGGGCGGGCAAGAACAAGAGATGAGTGTGGGGATGGCAGGTCCCACGGTTTGGAAGGGAGGGCGAGCGCTGCTTTTATGGTGATGTGTGTCGCTGCGTGTACGACACACACCGTGTGGTGATGCATCATGATGTTTGTTTGTTTGTTTGTGGTTGACACGCATCACCATAACAGCCGTGGCTTCTGGTGTTGCTTTTCTTGTCTTGGCACATTTTCAATGTCAGGATGATTGATGTCTTTGGGATTCTAGTTTTGTTTTTCTTGGGGAATCCTTCAAGAGAGGTTGGCGTGAAGGGCTTGCCAGGCAAGGTAGACGGTGGGAGGCTTGTTTGCGCATGAGGTGCAGGCTAGCAAATATCAGCTGTTACTCCTGGGCTCATTGACATTTAGCGCTAGGAGGCAGGAACATACGTACGGCATCTGTCTATTAGTACAGGAAGCAACACTCTGTTTGATCCAGCCAGTGCTGTCGGCAGTGGCGAAGTCCTGGAGAGCAGTGATCGTCAGCAAAGTTTCCGAACTTGCTTTTGGAGTTAGAACTTACAGAAGCCATCCATCAATCTCACCCCCTTCTATCTCTTTTTGCACCAGATTTAAATCTCTTACAGATTTTATCAATTGACTTGGATCTGGCGGCCATGACTGAGTCCGATGAGGCAAATATCGAGCAACGATGAGGAGATTTGAGTCATCAGGACTCGTGATTGTTGGGTAAGAGCTGGATTACTCAGGGCTGGACAGATACGCTGTAACTGTCACGATACTTGCTAGAATTGAGGGGAAATGACGAGACTTGATCTATTGAGGATTGGGAACAAGATAGAAAAAGGGAAAACACAAAAGTTAAATCATACTATGAACGAGAAGCCCGCCGAGCTTCACGGATAATGGACATTGATCATAGTTTCAGGCCCCAAAGAGAGAAAGGGAAAGAGGAAGAAGGAAAGACTGATGAAGTTGATTTTTTTTCAAGAGTTGTTAATACATCGACCGCGTTGTCAATCCTGCAGAATTTCTTGCCGAGCTGAAGAGAAGTTGGGAAATTATTATTCAGCTTTGGTCAGTGAAGCTATCGACGAGTTGAAGTTGAGCCCTCATCTACTTGTTATCGTCAATTTGTCAATCTGCTTATCGGGCGGTCTGTTTGAAAGATGGATGGATAGCTTTTATTCCATGAAGCTGCATTCAAGGTTTGAGGATATTGGCAAGAGGTTTGAGGATTGAGCTGGTTGGGGGAGGGTAAGTTTGAGGCAAAAGAGGAGTTGCAGAATGGTACTCATCTAGAATAATACTTGCAACAGGGCTGTTCGATGCGAATGAGCTTTTACATAGATATTCTAGAGTTTTAAGTATCAATCAAGAAGAGATCTCCCAGTCGGGTTTTCATTACCAGCACTCACAAATTGCAATCACATAAGCTGGGTGAAGAGCAGTTCAGAAGTATACAGTTTCAAATTATTGGTTTGTCTAAAGCTTGCAGGCAGAGACGTGACTGACACATGACAATACACACTGTTTTAGTCGGTGGTCTGTTTGATGGTCTGATTAATTTGGGGTCTCTGGAGCAAAGTAATAAGTTGTCCAGACAGACTACCAACTAAAACTGTGTGTATTGTTGGGGATCTGGTTCATTGGCTGAGGAGCACCATAATATCCTGTGGCGCCCCACGATATCTTCTTGATCAGCAGCAAGTTCGTCTCTCTCGAAGCAAGCAGCGTGCTTTTAGGATAACTCTTGGGATGCCACAAGAGTCATCTACCAAATCTCTAGCTCTGTCGACAGTGTTATGATTTGCCTGGAGAGGGACGAAGCCGCCACTGAACGCTCCAGATGAGCTTGATGTACATAGTGGGGTGGAGGAGGTATGCATATTGATCTATGGCAAAGTTAGCATGCTCTTGATCAGCTAGAAATGGTTCTTGGGGGATTTGATAGATGTCCAGTGGATTGTGGTGAGAGGGTGATTGGAGAGCCGTGACAGCCGGGTCACTTACTTTTCAGATCACGGTTTCCCGATCTCTGCCTTCCCCGCTTACACATCAGTACCGTACTTGGGGCCATTGTCGTCTCGATTCATATTCAAAGTTGGAGTCCGTGGGGGTGGAACCACAGAACTTTTTTTCTAGTGCGAGATGGTGCGTGTTCCGTCTGCTACTCGCTAGATCTGTAATGATTGACTTGGTCAGCATGTGTAACTTGGTAGTCTTGAGTTGAATAGCGTGTAGCTAAGCATCTGATGGATCACGGTAACATACATAAAAAGACTGGAGTGAGGGAAATGAGCACTTACAGCAGTGGTGGTGAAGACTTGGCTACTATGCTAGTCGCTAATTCCCGCCGAAGTTCCCCTCAGGATAGCAAACGTTGTATTCAGTTTGATGAGGTAAAGCAAATGAATACTTATTGGTTCCACCGCGCTGGTCTCCCTCTGTTGAAAGAATTAGCATCACAGTTTACCTTTAGAGGTAATCACGCGAAGATCGGAAGCCCATCCAAGTATCGAGTCACAAGGAAAACTTAGAACTTGAAACTCACCACAGAGTGGTCTTTGCATCCCCGGTAGTGCTGCTCAAGAAGTCTTTGGCACAGGCACCCTGGTGTGCAAATAGAACTGGTAAATTGCCATACCCCAATGTGAGCTGCTGAGCTGAGTCTGCCGTTGTTGACAAGATGGAGCGGCCACACCATTTCCGTGGCTTTGTTCCTAACCATATGGATAGGTGCTCCATGGGAAGCAATCAATTTCTATGCAATGATCAAGTCAGTAATCTAAAATAGCGAGTATGTATTGAACATGAGTATTAAAAACTGAGTGCTCCAAGGCATAATTGAATGATGGGAGCACTGTTAACATGTTTAACTTACAGACTGTGGACGGCGATTAGGAGCATGATAAGTTGTATGAAGGAGAGAGAAGATGTTGGATTTTGGTTTGGTATATATCCTAAGTGGAACTGTGGTTGATATTTGGAATTAAGAAGATGTCTCGCTCTGTGGGAAAGTGAAAATTCAGATCCGAGGATCGATGGCGCTAGTACCCATTCGAGCTGTTCCTTTCCAATTTTCGGCTAATGGGAGATAGACTGAGCCTTCTTATGGGACTCTGGGCCTTGAATGGCATCACGTTTGTATTTGGACACAGCAGCTGTGTTTTGGTGGGCTTCGGAGTATTTAGAAAGGTTATAGATAAGGATGAGATACCAAATATGATGTTTCAAAAGAAGACAAGTCTGGTTATTGTTTGCCTTGTCTCTATAGAAAATCCATGAAACTTGGTAACTCGGAACTCTACTCTCTCTGCATAATGAAATGCAGCGTGGTTGTCAATCTTAGATATCGAAAAGGGTTACATGTTCATTCTTCACCTCACCTTGAAGAATACCGGCAAAGTACTAGGTATAGACACCATGATGATGTATTTGTTTGTTTGTTGTTACAAAAGTTCTAAGAATCTTTGACAAGAACCAACCTCAACCAGTTCACCAACTTTTCTGGTGTAATATTTCAATCTCGACAAAGTGTTGGTCAAGACATCCAATGATATCACCAATGTAATCCCTATCGATATATCAAAGGAGTCTTGCCACTTCTGATGGTATTCATAGGTGAGTCGATGTTTGGTCCTGCTGAACGGTGATGGTGGTTATCCATTCCACCCCCAAGAGTCTGATGATTGAAAAGAAAGTTAGGAAGTGATTCACATGATTCTAGATCTAGATAAACATGCAAATGGCTTGCTTGGTTGTGCAACATTGCTAAGAGGCAGAAAAGTGTTGTTCCCATGTGTTTCTTCCAATGCTGATGGCAGTAGCTGATATCCATCCTTAACCTTCTCAAATTTACCCATTAACTTCAATGAGGCAAGAAAATCTGGACAGGATCTTGATTCCTCAGGTCCTAAAGATGCTGCTCATGGTTTTCGATTGGGCTGGGGAGAAAGGGCGTGTACGGGCTTTGTTGTGTCTGCAAAGGATGGTCAGCTCATGTTAAAAGTATATCATGTAGGAAGAAACTTACCGTATCAATTGACGTAGAATCAACTCCTGAACACTGACCGTCACATGAGATCTTATTAATTCGTCCTCCAGTGTAACGCGGCCATTCTGGCTTTTTAGGAGAACGGCCCAGCCACTGGTGCAGGAAGAAGGCTCTACAAAACCTCTCATATCCCTAACCCAGTGGTCTGGGCCATCTCCCCAAGCACCCGCAGTTTGAGAAAGAACGAGGTGGTTTTTCCCGTTCAATTGTGGACAGGAAGGAGAAAATCAACAAAGCCTTAGCTGATGAAGAAAAGCACCTCGTTCTCATCTTGAGCGCTCCAAGAGGGCACAGGAAGCTGCAGCTTGAACATTAGCAGAGAATTAACCGTGACATGTCTTGCAGATCATAGTGGGAAAAGAGTAATAACAGATCAAGAGTATCGATCTCAAATGTGGCAACAATCCATGTCAATAAGATGGACAAAGTAAAACGCAAATGCAGGTGTGGGTACTCACATGAACCATCCTCGAGAACAACTTTGGTTGTTTGTGTTGAAACAAACTCCAGATCAAAGGTTTCTCTTTTAGAAAACTAATAAATGCAGGTGGGAGAAGCAATGATCCGATATATCATGTGGGCGGGATCTCGTCAGGCTTGTCGCTAATAACTTTAGAATTTTGGGAAATGGGAAATTGTGCGTGGAAGTTGAGCCAATGGACAGCAAGAATGCTATCTTGTGATAGTTTCGGAGACGTGTCTTCGCGTTTCCTAGGGCTTTATATTGGTTATGCCTTGATTTCAGGGGAATGAGGGATGATTTCAAGATGATGATAGGACCTCTAGACTTCTTCATTTCCTTTCAAGGTTCTTAGGTTTGGGAGATTCAAAAGGTGCGGAGTGGTAATATCTATATTCTACAAGCCATGTCCTCCTCCCCCCTTCCATTCGTGAGATCATCATCGATTTTCCCATTGTCCACTTTTTCATGAACAATTCCCAAGTTGAATGCAGCGTTTTAAATTATATGAACAGTAAAATATCAGGCCAAGAAGTCAGATAAAGCCTCCTGAATCGTATTCCGCTTTTGATGTGACACAGTTCATTGGTCAGCTCAAGTCATCTGGGATACTTTGTATTCTAAAATGACTCCAAGGTCTCTACTCACTCAGCACTAAAAGTTTGGTCCTGAGCCCTGCTATCTAGAGGGGGTAGAGTCTCAAATCCAGAAAGAAGATCAGAGATTTAACATGCGAAGGAAACTTCATCGAAGAAAGGAGAGCAGTTGTAGTCACGAATCTGAACATTGAGTACTGGACTGAAGCCTCATGAATACTGGAACGAAGCCTCTTGTAATAGATGTGCTATTTCAATCCCTTTGATACTAGCCGTCTCTTTGTTGTTGAAGGGGCATCTACTCCATGGCTCTCGACTGATGACTAGACTTGGAGCAGAACAGACAATCTGGGCCAATGTTTGGTTGCTGCGTGTAAGACACCCCGCTTTGAGTTGGTTACTTCAAGGTCATTATTTCATTCAATGCATAGAGCCAAAGTAAATGTAATTGAGGTTATATCAGAATTCTGACTTAAAGTTTGAACCCTTCTTTGTCATAGGATAGACTTAGAGTTATGCTTGCAGAACTATCGATAATTTCAAGTGAATGCAAACCATCTTAGTCTTCAACGACCAGTTATACGAGAACTCAAGGTCATATATGGTCTTCAAACATCAAACTGCGCTTCGTAAAAGCCGACTATACTGAATTCCATGAATCCCAACAGTTGGAATCCTCTCAGCTGAAGGGAAAACTATTTTCAGGAAGAAAATCCCTGTCCAGAGATATCTCAGGCTTGATGAATGCAGATATCCTCCATGTCTCTTATTCAGAATGCGATAGATCGACAGTGACAGGCACTTTTGATAGCCAATACTTATGACTACCTAGGTATCCTCATAATTGAGGACAGAACCGTTACTCTTCCCTCGTCGTATATCAGGTACCAACGAAGCCCTGAAGTAATTCCCGTAGTTAACCACGGTCAAAGTTGACAATATCTATTGCGAAACCAAAGCAGAAAAATTGATGATCGATAAAAGCTGTACAGATCTAGCAAGTGATATGATATATTTGAAGATGAGGAGAGGCTAGTTATGTCTCTTCGGGGAGATATAGAACTATGGGATCACTGGTGGATCTAAACCTTTATTGCCAAGAAACTACGGTAAATACCTGGAGAACGAGAACTGCAATACAAGACAACAGTAAGATTATCCACAGCAGCGACTAATAAGTTAAGAGTTGTATTGGAACCACACCATGATTGAATGATTATCATGATTCCATCAGAAGACCAAACTCAAGCTCATTTCGTCAGCATGACAAAGTTATCCCAGACATTGCTATGACATCAATTGGAGTAGACAACTTGGACCTTTTCAAAAAATTATCACCTCTCTTTATACGCTCATACTCTCAGATCTACGCAATTATCCACTTAAATAAGAAGATAGCGATATTCGTGACTCATTGTAACTTTCGCTTATAGGTTGTATTCAACGACGACTTGAGCTTTGAAAACATTTCGACAGAACGAAAAGACCACTCTACTTCACTCCGATTCATCATTATTTCTAATATGAATGCTTTTTACTATGGAGCCAGGTCTTCAAGATAGTCTATTTTCTTCCCATATCTTATGAGCCATTATGGATAGTCTTTCCGGGACAGTTTAATGATTCTATATTTACAAGTTTACGAAACAAGAGGATCTTTTGGCATTAATATTGCGCTACTCCGCTGCAGTCTGAAGAAGGGGGGATCCAGATGCCCCTTACAGGAAGCTTCATGCGCTATTCCTCCAAAAACCATAGTTTTATCATCAGGGGTATGCCGAGGAATTATTAGCTAACCGAGCTTCTCTCGGACTAACCAACGAAGACCATGATTTGAGTATCCACGCAGGAACTAATCTTACATTCCAACATTCAAGCACATCCATGGATGTCTGGAAATAAAGGAAACAATTACTTCTCACAACGGAAATGATGATACCGCGAAACGCACAATCCTGCATCGAATCCCGCATTAAGGCTTAGGGTAGAGGGGGATTGCTGAAGGACAGATGACAGATAACGGTTGAAGATGGAAAGATTTGGAGAGAAGATATGGGAAACGCAATGGGGGTTTTCAGCAATGCGCAAAGACTTCTATGTATCATGACTGGTACTAACGAAATACTAAAGAGACTACCGATACTTTCAGTGCCGAGACGGGTTTCTTTTGCCATGAATTCTAACCACATGAATGCAGATACACCGGGAGGACTTGCACATTTTGTTCTGTGATGTCATGCATCATTCATTGTCTTTGGAGATGAGTCCAATCATACCATGTCGAGAACAATCGTCAAAAGATGGGAAACTTTCAACAGATTCTCCCTTTGCACCTCAGCGCTAAATGTGGTGTTTTTCCTTTCGGAAATATTTCTTGGTGCTTTTCTGACTATGAAAGCCAACCGTGACATTACAATGATAGGTTGAGAATAATTAGGCAATGCTTGTGCTAGCAAGAAGGGGGGGTTTCGCTTCCGGGTTTTCCATAATCACCCGCTATCATTGTATGATGAACTTGGACAAGCCAGACCTCGGCGTCTTTTCACTAGGCACGAGCTGTTTTTTCCCGCCCTGTTCTAGGATCTGCGCGCAATCGATGGAATCTTGTGATATTCATAATTTTAGTAGATACTTACTTACTACATGATCCAGAATTGAGATACCAAACCCCTTTGAAATTTCAAAAAGATACGTAACAGCATGGCGGAAAGATAGGTATAGCTTTTACAACCATCACGTTGATACCTCACATCACCAATTGACAGTGTCCTCTCCCTAAAGCCCATGTCCCAAAATTCCATATAAACCTCACCCAAGAAACTTCTCCCAAACCCCCAAACCACCAGCAGCCACCAACCCTGGAATACCACTTTGATAGCAATATGCTATATAATTGTAGAATCTCCCTAACTCATATCATAGCGTATATTTTATGCATATAATTGGGAGGAGCTTAAGCATTGAAGCGTTCACATTAAAAGATTTTCGGAATACTATATTAGTTTTTAGTATATTAGCTTTAAAATATTATTAGTATACTATTCTCAATCCCATTGTAACTCTTCAATTTCACTTTACTTTAATATCATCAACTCCACTTTAATACTATCAATCCCATTATAATTTTATCGCAAGTAGTTATTCCTCGTTAAAGAATTGCTTTTTTACCTCGCTTGCGCCCCCCTATTTCGAAAATGCCCCCCCCTTATTCTTTAATAACGTATTAACGTATTAACCACTTTAAAGTTTGCATAGTTTCAAGTGGATACTAATAATATCAACAACGACGATAGTGATACTATAACCTTGAAATTCGTGATATATCCGAATATACTTAAATAAACTGAAATCTCGCAATATGCTCAAATAAGCCTTACTGTAGCTCAATATAATCTTACCAAGATCAATTAATCGAGCTCAAAAGAAAAATGTAGACCATGGGTGCTAACTTGGAACCCTGAACTATCCACAGATATGCCATATACCCAAACGCTTATGGATTGCCATATTATATATGACAATATGCCATCTTTTGGTACTCTAGGGGCAAACACCACCACCATATCCCGGATCCCCTCCCTCGCAATCCAATCCCATCCCTCCCCAACTCCCCAAAATACGCATCCTCAAACCCTCAAACCCTCAAACTCTCAAAACCTAAACCCTTACAATCACCCCCAAACCTACGCAACCCCTCCCCCCCTCCGCGCCGCCCGCCTCGACATCTAGCTAGACAGTGGTGCATGGCAGGACTTATTTGGCTATGGATAGATAGATAGATAGATAGACAAAAATACCCCTCCCCCTCCCCAAAAATTCCATCCATCCATCCCGCCCGCGCCCAGAAAACAGGAATGCGAACTCAAATGCAAATGCAAATGCAAATTCATCCCATACATATCACGCGATAAATCCTCCACATCATCCCCCTCTCACCCTCTCACCCACCTACACATCCCCGCTCCTCTATCCCCGCTCCTCACAATCCACAGAATTGAAAAATAGCTTGATCCTAAACTTAAGGCGCTAATTAGATTAGATTGGAGGGTAATCTAGTAAAGTTTAGATTTTAGATTTTAGGGTTTATATCTTACATATTATATCTTATATCTTATATTTTTATATCTTATATCTTATATTTTATATCTTATATCTTATATCTTATATCTTATATCTTATATCTTATATCTTATATCTTATATCTTATATTTTATATCTTATATTTTATATTTTATATTTTATATTTTATATTTTTATATTTTATATTTTATATTTTATATTTTATATTTTATATTTATATTTTATATTTTATATTTTATATTTTATATTTTATATTTTATATTTTATATTTTATATCTTACATCTTACATTTTACATTTTATTTTGTTTATATATTTTTTTTATGTAAAATCTTATAGGGAGTGGGATAGGGGTTAGATTTGGGAGGGCAGAGGTAAGGAGAGCAGAGGCGCGATAATTCTATAGGATGTTTAGGAGGATAGAAGGCTCTTGGTCCTAGGCTTCTACGGGGATGGATGAGTTTCTGGTTTTAGGGGGTGGGAGTGTGAGGGGATTGGTGTGTGGTGGAGGTTTTGTGCTGAGTGGAGGGATGGATGGAGGGATGGAGGTTGTGGAATGCTGTATTCGGATACTGGTATCGGTATACGGATGAGGGATATTTGGATTGGAGCTTGGGATATCGTTGTGTGGATGTATGTGTGTGTGGATGTGTATGTGTGTGTATGTATATGTGTATGTATGTGTGTATGTGTATCTATAATACATCATCCCCATCCGCATCCGCATCCTTCACCCCTGTTCTACGTTCCAGAGTCTTCGGATGCCTCTCTCCAGGCTGCAACGTCGCGCTATGATTTACAGGGTCGCTGTTTGCATCACCGTTACCCAGACCCAGACCCAAACCCTGACCCTGATCTCGTTCCCTCAATCCCCTTTCTCTTCTCTCCCGATTCACAGCCGCCAACCTCAGCCCCTGTTTTCGTTTTTTCTGTTTGTAAGAATCCTTCCTAATCCTCCCCTTCACCACCCCGGCACCTACTATCGTCACCTCATTTTCATTTTCATTTTCATTTTCATTTTCATTCCCCGTCCCATGCCCTAACCCATTACCATCCAAAGCCGGCCTTCCAATCATCCCTATCCCCACCCTCTCCCCAGAAAGCCCGACCCCCCGACCCAAATCCTCCGCACCAACAATGGCCTTCTCCACCGCCTCCACCGCCTTTCCCCCCTCTCCCCCATCCTCCACCACCGCACCAAACCCAGGCCCATCCCCAACCTCACCCCCCGTTCTCTTCCTCGGAGACGGAGTAAACGGCGGAGTAGCCAACTGTTTCGAGATAGGCGATAGAGGAGCCGACTGCGGTAACGGGGGGGAAACATGAGTCCAAACGCGATCTGGAGCGCTTTGCGATTCGGGCTATGGAAAAGAAAGGGACGGTCAGCTCAGTCGTTCTACGCAACATAACACATGACATCACCTGACACGCGCTTGCCGCCTCTCCACCCACAAGCATCAAACAAACGAACAAACAAAGACAAAAACAAAAACAAAAACCCACCTCCCAACCGGCCAAACACAAAAGACCACCCTGCGAATCCGCTTCCTCCTCTGCCTCCCAAAGACCGGATGTTTCAAGAAATCCCTCACCGTCGCCACCGCAATGCGCGCCGCAAGGCGATGCGGAAAACATTTGGAGCCCGTGGCGAGAGCCGGGAACGCCAGCGTGACGCCTTGCGCGCATTGTGTTGCGGGAGCTGACGAGGTGGGATGTGGAATGGGATTGGGAGAGGAGGCGGGGGCGGGGGCGGGGGCGGGGAAGGCGATCTGTTGACTGGGAAGGGGTCCCGTGTTTTTCGTTGGGGTCTGGCGTGTGTGTTGCGATTTTGATGGGGGCGGTGATGGCGCGCAGGTTGGTATCGATATCGGTTCTCCATGGTAGCGGTGGGCGGGAGACGGTTGGCGGGGTGCGCTCTATGCGTTGCGTCCGGGCTCATTCCTGTTTCTGTTTCTGTTTCCGTGGCATCCGCGAATGTCGCCTCCGCTTTTGCTCGCTGCAGTTCATCATCTTTTTCCGAAATGCGCATAGCTTCGACCAAGGCTCCGTGATAGCAATTGACCAGGAGCTGTTTGACTAATGGGGTGCTGTAGGATTTATCTGCGAAATTGGGGGCGTGCGTGTGGATTATGTATTGTGGTCTTTTGTGAGCTTCGATGCATGTTGTTTTTGCTTCTTCTTTATCGTCTTTGGTATCTTTGCTGTCTTTGTTCCTTGCATTGCTCCCTGGATCCCCAAGCCTAAAACTGGGACTTACACCACAATCTCCGGCATTTAAACCGTCGGGCCAGTGTTCTTCTCTCCATTGTACTAGTTCTGGTCCGGATAAGTGGTCGATTAGGCCTGGTAAGGAGGGTTGGGGTGTGTATGTAGAAGGTGAGGCTTGGGATGAGAGTGGCGAGGAGGGAATTGTTGTTATGGTGTTTACGGGATGGGTGAGGGGATAGAGGGAAGGGGATTGTGACTCGAGGGGTGTTAGATGTATAAGAGTGAGGACCGGGGTGGAAGAGAGGGAAGGAGGAGAGAGGAGAAAGGATGAGAACTTACGATGGGTGATACAATAGCGGTACAAGGATATAAAGGTAAAGAAGCGAGACGTAATTCAATTGGAGCAAGCGGATCCGAGGAAGAAGAAAGAAGGAGACCATTGGATAGAGGTGGGAGACTCGCTATCGTCATTGATTTTGGGGAAGAAGAAGGGGGTTTCGAGGGTGAAGGGATGTGTGGTTTTTTTGATGACGGGGAAGTAGGTTATTGTACTCATTGCGAGAGTTTAGTGTGTGGATCTTGAACGTATATAGTATGTGTACGAGGTAGTTTGCGGGTGAAATATATACACAGAAGAAAAAGGACCGCGGGAACTCCTCTGATTTCGTTATAGAGTCAGATTGATCTATTTCCCGTTCTGTCAGGGTAGCGACTGATTTGATGTATTCAATTTGAGTACATTGAAGTCAACATTCTGAAAATCGAAGTCTCACTTCAACTCTACGCTCTTTCAAGGAAAGTAGGTGAAGATTTCCTTTGTATCTCGCGAGTGGTGTTAACAGTGCCGACACTTGTGGTATGAATAAAACAAAGGGGGAATTTTGAAGGGCAGTTGACTTTTTTTCGGAGGGGACCGGAAACAGTTAACAAAGATGATTATTTGATTTGATCTGGTCTTGTATTGCTTGTTCTTCGTAAAATAAAACATAGCAAGACCTGTAGATATCCAGGGAGTAATTGGCAGGATAAAACATTTCACCATGAATGTTTTTCTCACACTTGATTTCTAGACCGAAGCAGCCATTCAATATGATACAAAGTTGATTATGCGCTTGACATCAATCGGTATATGTTGAAAAAGTAGTATACCAGAATCAAAACTTTACTTTCTGCCATGGTATCTTAACTCCAGTTCCCTTATACCGTTCCCTTTTATGAACACTCCGTACAATCCAAATGCTGATGTTCCCAATCCCATTTTATGCAGTGTCCGTTTGTTCCATTATATCCAGCCCAACTGCTGCTGTGCAATGCGCATCTTTTCTCTTTCCTCATCTTTTTGAATAATCTCTTTTCCATGCCTTTTTTTTCAATGTGATTATCACAAAAGGGCCGGTTTCATTACAGCAGCCTTCTTCATCCCTCTTGATACCCATCGAAGACTCCGTATTATCGTTCTGCCGCACTCAGAACCAATCCATCCAATGCACCTTCCAACCACCTTCCCAATTCTTCTGCCTGTCTCCTCATGCCCATAATCCCCACCCCACCCCCTCTTGCACTCCTCAAACTCGCCGTCTCACTTCCCTCTCCACTCCTTATGGTTCCTCTCTCATGTTCTCCATCCGGCGACCCTGGTTGTGATATCGATATTAAACCTTCTCTCTGAATCTGCGGCGTTGTTGTTCCTGAAACTCCGGGTGCTGGTCCTATCGCCAACGAATAATAATCCACAAGCTAACATCCTGATAACCATGATGCCAAATTCCATCTGTATTAATATGCTTTTTGTTTCTCGGGGTATAGCATTTTGGCCATTTGAAGTCGAGTCATTGATTGGCAGAGCATCTGAAACGGTTTGTGAAGGAAATGGAGAGTAGAGTGTCCAGAGTGATAAGGCTAGTGTGCCTTGGTGACGCAGGACGGAAGCTGGAGAAGTTGAAGAGGTACTAAGAAGTTTGCCAGTTGGTGTTAGGAGGATTAATGTATGGAGATGTGGCGATATGTTATGCTGTAAGAAGGTGGATATTCTTTTGCTCAGAAGCATGGTTTGCTTTTGGGGAGAATTGGACGACATTGTTGATTATCCTTTGAATTTGGTATGTTCTGTGTATGACAAAATGTTAGTTGAGGAATAGATTTTGTCTCCATCATAAGTGAACCAGAATGAATAGATAGGCAGGTAGGCAGATGAGCAGATGAGCAGATGGGCGGATGGGCAGAAGACAGACGTACAATATCATGGAGTTAGGAAAAGGTAAATGATTGATTGAGCAGAATGAAAACGATAATAATAAGGGAAATCAAGTGAATAGCAATTAGAAGCTGATGAGAGGTTATTGTAAGAGAGTTCAGCGACGGCGGGGAAAGGATTATTAGATTAGTAGGAGTGATAGCAGCAGTAGTAGTTGTACATGGTTTATGGTTTATGGTTGGTTGAAAGGAGTGAAGAGTGAAGAGTGAAGAGTGAAGTTAAAGAATAATAAAGTAATACTTGTACTGTAAGAGTGAATGAAGTATGAAGTGAAGCAAGTGCAATATGTGAAAGCTAGAAAATAAATGATTGAGGTTATAAGACTGGAAGCTTGGTTTAAGTATTTGATAATTATGATAATTATGATAATTATGATAATTATGATAATTATGATAATTATGATAATTATGATAATTATGATAATTATGATAATTATTATAATTAATTATTATAATCGTAATGATAATTAAAGTAGAATAGGTAGGTATAAGGTATAACTATAACTAAATAAATGTAAATTATTTAGATTCCCGAAGTTCTATTAATAGAGGAAAGGAGAGTAGAATACTTATAGAACAGAGGAATGATATAATAAATAATTCTATAATAAAAATAATAATTTATTCGTAAATGGATACTTATACAGCTGGAGTCCGGGTCAGTTAATTACCTCGTCAAGGTTAATTTAGTCATTAGTTGTATTATCCATAGATCTATTAATACGGAGTAGTCAACTCAGTCATGCACGAAGCTAGAGAGCGTTTCTCGGGAAATTCTATTAGTATAATAGCTTGTCATAAAGGGTGCAACTCACTTTGTTATGATTAGTACTCGAGTACATAAGTAGCAGGAGGTACAAGTATCGATTATTGTTTATATACAGAGGAGGCATACAAATGCTCGCTTGTACGGGAGTATAAGGTTACCTAGGTATCCATCCATACGGAGTAGATAGATGGATAGACATAATCTATGGATATGATTGATATATTGAAATGAGTACGGAGTATACCTTATAGCTTCATATAATTTGTTTAATATACGAATCAAGTGTTGCGGAGTACTCATACTAACTTACCTACTTGTACAGTATATAGATAGATGGGTAGATACTTACCTAGGTATGTATCATCGAGGTACCTGGGTAAGTACAGAGTAGAAGTCCTTCCAATTGGAAAATAACAATGAAGGGATAACCTTATATGAGATCTCTCTCCCCTACAATTTTATCCAGCCAACCTTGGAACTCATCATAAAATATGCTTAAAGTTAGCTGTTCAATGATAACGTGGTAGGAGGTTTTTATGACTTCATTACGGAGTACATATAAAACTTTACCTAGTTAGCATTGATCTAAGTGAAGAATCAATGAGCTAGTAATAACTAACTAATTCTCAATTCTCAAATCTTAGATATCCATCATCTCAATCTTTATAGAAGATCAAGTTTTGACCCTCAGATACTATCCACCAGTAAGTCTCAATCGATGTGAATAAAAGCACCTACCGACTACCACCTACCTGGCATACTTAATTGGATACCCACCGAGTACTCCTACCTAGTACTACTTACTATATATTAGTTCCTCACCAAGCATGTTAATAACATTCTTCAAATTGTTGGATAGATGATAAGACTTCTTCACTACTCTACCTCCCTCCCTGCTCTACCTCCCTCCTCTCATATTCCATTGCTTACATGGCGTGGGCTACCATTTGCAAAGCCATCATGAACGGCATGGTTCTTCGGGTGGTTGAAGATATCGAATATACAATTGAGATAATGGTTGATTTATCAATAGCCACAGCATCCGGAGCTGCGGGAATGGCTCGTTATATTTTGTTTATAGAAGAGTTTGAACGGATGGAAGTTATGTTCAATTAGAACCTATTAGTTTATCTTCGGTCAGTCAATCGACAGTCAGCATCGGTCATGAAAGAGCATTCAAAAGAGAACTCGGTACCGAAAATACTCCTTATTCATGTTGTATGTGGGCGGGTATGTATGTTTGTACTCTGTATATGTATGTATATATGTATTGGATATATGTATATATCCATATATACCTACGGAGTAGTATGTATACTCCGTATATATATATATATATATATATATATTATATATTACATCGTTCAATTCATCATTCGGATATACCGGCATGTTAACATTGCATAATCTTTCCTTGACTTCTCTTTTCATCGGAGAATAGATCTTTTGTCTTTGCTTAGAAATTCATTCCTTCAATCAACTCTCATCATCTTCTTCCTTCTTCTTCTGCCCCCCACGTCATAGGATAGCCGAGGAGGGAGGGGCTTCTCGAGAACATCATCATTTTTTTGTGCTCCTCACAATAAATACAATTTTAAACGGCTTTCTATCTCTTCATCATAACATACCCTCCATTGCTTTCACATAACCTTCTATGTACTCGTTTCGAAACGTATACAAATTCATCAAACCATCCTTTTTACGACAAAGTATTGTGGATTCAGGTATGTTTTCTAAAGATATGATTCTGCAAGCATTCCTGCCCGTCTTTTATGCAGCTTCCTAACAATCGTGTATCGTTCGTTACAGGCAGCAGATCATACGCAACAATGTCTACTAATCCACAGACCTATAAGTTTAATCACTCGATGTACGAA
The DNA here is from genome assembly GCA_008692225.1 of Monilinia fructicola. Lineage (NCBI taxonomy): Eukaryota > Fungi > Ascomycota > Leotiomycetes > Helotiales > Sclerotiniaceae > Monilinia > Monilinia fructicola. Next base: position 1,316,469 of record VICG01000013.1, on the reverse strand, counting down.
TAGATCATCGGTTGTCCCATCATGGCAGAATGTTAATGGATTGATAGGATTCGAGTCAAAGATCCTAAGGAATCTGGTAAGTTTGTATCTCGTCTCCAAGCTTATGCAACCGATGATCTTTCGTAGCTAACCTTGAGACAATTTGCACAGTCAAATTCTATGAATACTTGGGCATGAAATTGATCAAAAAGATTGAAGAACCAGAGGCCAAATTCGACCTTTACTTCCTGGGCTACGATTCACCAAAAGCTGCATCTCACGGAAATCATTGGAGTGATCGGGAAGGATTAATAGAATTGACACACAACTATGGAACCGAGAAGGATCCAAATTATAAAATTACAAATGGAAATACGGAGCCTCATAAAGGTTTCGGGCATACTTGCATATCGGTAGACAATCTCCAAGCAGCTTGTCAACGAATTGAGGATGCGGGATACAAATTTCAAAAGAAATTATCCGATGGACGCATGAAGCATATTGCTTTCGCATTAGATCCCGACAATTATTGGGTGGAAATTATCGGACAAAATCCCCTTGAAAAAACTGAGGATATCAAAACGACAGATGTTGAGACGTACCGAATGGTAATATTTCCTCCTACACACAATTGAAGCATTGATGGCTAACGAAGTCGTAGAACCATACTATGATTCGTATCAAGGATCATGAAAAGTCACTGAAGTTCTACCAAGAAGTCATGGGAATGTCACTCCTGAGAACGAGTGAAAATCCAAGTGCCAATTTCAACCTCTATTTCCTTGGTTATCCTGGAGCTGGGGATCAAGGGGTTCCTACATCATCTGCCAATGGAGTCAACCCAATAGCGGGCCGTGAAGGTTTATTGGAATTAACATGGAATTATGGTACCGAAAAGGATGAAAACTTTCAATACCACAACGGTAATGATGAACCACAAGGCTTCGGCCACATTTGTAAGTCACACAATAATGTTCATATGTATATATACATATATATATATGGGATCACACTCAATGCTAACTGGATGATAGGTGTGTCAGTGGATGATCTAGATGCCGCATGTCAGAGATTTGATGATTTGAAAGTCAATTGGAAGAAGAGATTGACTGATGGTCGTATGAAAAATGTGGCGTTTGTTCTTGATCCTGATAATTACTGGATTGAAGTTGTTCAAAATGAAAAGTTGAAAGAAAGAGCTAATTGGTAAAGTCTGAGTGGTGGTAACGTCTGAGTGGAGGATAATAGAAAAGCCTAATGGGATCCATGATGCATGCATGATACGATACATGATACATCCATGATACATGATGCATCAAAACAGACTTCAGCCACCATGAATGGATGATATACAAAAGCGAATGAATATGTATTCTATCATTTCAGCTGACCTCAGGACCTCAGGACCTTCTCTTAATATTACATATGACGACGATGATGATGATGGTGATGATGACAGTTTGAATGAATGAACATGGCTTCTGAATGGAGGGAGGATCTCTAAAATATACCTACCTAGGTAGCTGGAGGTACCTAGTATCCATGTATACCGCAACCTCAGCAGTACTGGGTAGTCTGTCTAATGCGGGGTTTTAAATGCGGGGAGGTGGGGGGTTCCATCTCATCTCATCTCATCTCACATATCATCAGATCTCATATTCTCCATTGTCAAATTCATCAAATCTTACAAAAAGCTGCTCCTGTTCTTCCAAGGTTAAGCTAAGGTTGTTCTTGTTCTTGTTCTTGTTCTTGTTCTTGTTCCTGTTTCTATTTGTTTACTCTTATTGTTCTGCATTCACTTCTTTCTTCACTCTTCTTTGTACCAATGTTAAATCCTTACCTAGGTACCTGCCTACCTACCTATCACATACCTACCACCTACCTTCATGGACAAAGAGTAATTCCGCATGGCAGATCATAAGATCAATCAACTATATATCAAAAATAAGTTGCGAGAAAGATAATTGTCTCGAATTAAGTGCACAAACTACAAACTTACCTTTTCTTAAAAAGATTGGCATCTCCTACTTTAAAAACCTCATACAACAATTCCAAACTTCACAATGGCACCCTCGGCTTTGCCCACTTCTAATAACCCTTCCGCAACCCTCCAAAATCGTCCCAAGATCCTCATTCCCGAAAAGGTATCCGTAGATGGCCTCGCCTTGCTGGGAGATACCTTCGAAATCCACCAACCTAAAACCCTCTCTCCCAGCGACCTCCTCTCCATAATCCCCCACTACTCTGCCCTCATCATCCGCTCCGAAACCAAGGTCACAGCCGAAATCCTCGCGGCCGCAAAGAGCCTCAAAGTCGTCGCGAGGGCTGGAGTCGGCGTTGATAATATCGATGTGGAGGCTGCGACGAAGCATGGGATTATCGTCGTCAATTCTCCGAGTGGGAATATTGCTGCCGCGGCCGAACATACGATTGCGCTGTTGATGGCGGTGGCGAGGAACGTCCCGGCCGGCGATCGATCGTTGAGGGGTGGGGCATGGGAGAGGGGAAAACTGGTCGGGACCGAGGTGGGCGGAAAGATTTTGGGGATCGTGGGGTTGGGGAAGGTGGGCTTGAAGGTTGCGAGGTTGGCGGCGGGGTTGGGTATGAAGGTCGTGGCCTTGGATCCATATGCGAGTCCCGAGATCGCCGAGGCGAATGATGTCACGCTCGTCGAGGCATTGGGGGATCTATTGCCCACTGTCGATTTCTTGACGATTCACACCCCCCTGATTGCTAGCACGCTGGATCTCATTGGGAAAGAGGAATTGGGCCAGATGAAGAAGACGGCCAAGGTCCTCAACGTAGCGAGAGGCGGCGTATACAACGAACAAGCGCTCCTCGACGCGCTGAACTCCCACACCATCGCCGGAGCCGCCCTCGACGTCTTCACCACCGAGCCCCCTCTCCCCGCATCGCCCGCGCAAACCCTCACCCAACACCCCCTCGTCGTCGCAACGCCCCACCTGGGCGCGTCCACCTTCGAAGCCCAAGAATCCGTCTCCGTCGACGTCTGCACCCAAGTCCGCTCGATCCTCACCGGCGGCCTCCCCACGTCGGCCGTCAACGCCCCGCTGATCCTCCCGGAGGAATTCAAAAAACTGCAACCCTTCGTCCGACTGATGGAGAAGATGGGCGGCCTCTACACGCAGCATTATGGGGGCACGGGCGTCGGCGGGAAAAAATTCGAGGTCATCTACGAGGGCGAGCTGGCGGGCATCGCGAACACGCGTCCGCTGTTTGCCGCGCTGGTGAAGGGGCTTGTGGGGAGCATCAGCGAGCGCGGGGGCCGCGATGTCAATATTGTCAATGCGGCTCTGTTGGCGAGGGAGCGCGGGATCGTGGTGAGTGAGACGCACGTTTCTGAGAGGAGAAATCTGGTTTATGCTAGTCTGGTTACTTTGCGGGTTGAGGGGGGCGCTGCTGCGGTGGGGGCCGCGAGCGCGGGAGATAAAGCGGCGGCGGCTGCTGCTGCGGAACAGATCATCAGTGGCTATGTGAGCGATCGGGGAATATTCATCAGTCGACTCGATAAATTCAATACGAGTTTTGCTCCCGAGGGCACGCTGTGTGTGTTGAGGAATAATGATGAGCCGGGGAAGATTGGGGTTGTGGGGGGGATCTTGGGGAGGGCGGGTATCAACGTTAGGTTTATGAGTGTGGCTGCTTTGGATAAGGAGGGGAGAGACGGTGGCGGGGGAGGTAGAGAGGGCGGAGAAGGTGCCCATGAAGCAGATATCAAAGATGATATCATCAAGAATGAGGCACTGATGATATTGGGTATTGACGGGGTGGTGAGTCGGGAGGTGGAAGACGAATTGAGGAGGGAGGAGGGTATTTTCGATGTGGGGATTGTTAATTTGTGAAGGTGGGACTGGGAATTTGTGGTTGCTTGTGTTCTCAGTGGAAGTGGAAATCTAATAATCTAAAATCTCAAAAGCTTGAGCGAAGTTGGAAATTTGCGAACTGGTTGGAAAGTTGGGAGGCGGGATGCGGGATTCGCTAAATTGAAGAGGAAATGGGGAGGTAGTCGGAAATTTGGCGGGAGATACGGGGTTGGCGAGGCATAGCTATAGCTCATCTCATCTCATCTCATAATTAGCAAGCACTTGCACGAAAACACACGAACACAGGGAATCAGCACGAACTCTCCAGATCAATCAAACTGTTTACTCATCACCTTCAATAGCCCATCTCCCCTACCCATCACATCTCATCCCCCAGCACATCCACGCCCCACCCCGACACCCAGATAACCCACTCACCCACTCACCAGCAGGCCCACTCAACCCCCCAAAATCAAAACGCGATGCATAAATCCACCTCTTCCATTCCAATCGTAGCGTATCGTATCGTTTCGTTTCGTTTCGTTTCGTATGGTATGGTATGAACCCCGCACCGGAAACCCCAGGAGCAGAAATCTAAACTTTCCCGCGAGTAATGGATGCATATGAGAATTAGTCTATGCTGATCTTTTTCTCACTTGTTTGTTTGCTTGCTTGCTTGCTTGCTGGCTTGCTTGCTTGCTGGCTGGCTTGCTTATCTATCTAGCTTCCCATTATAAATGCTTTGTGTTTGACTCTTGTGTGGTTGCTTGATATATATAAATTCAAATAGAAACTCAAATATCCCAGCAAAACCAATCATCTCCCCCTCCCCCTTCCCCCTCTTCCTCCCCCAACCACCTCACTCCGTCACGACAGGAACCGCAACTCCAAGATCTCATCCCACCATCCCCCCATCCCCCACCATAACAATCCGCAAGAATCCCACAGTTACATTGATACAAGTACAGTATCTCAATCCGTATCTCAATCCGTATCTCAATCCGTATCGAGAGAGAGTCGATTCTTCCATCTCCGATCTCAGATCGCATATTGCACGCCAGCGACGTTCACCAGGTTCACTCGATGCAAGACGCTGATTACACGTACATCAAATGCAACAACAAACAAGCACGCAGTTTGCCCTGCCTGCCATGTGTCGCTGTCGCCCGGATCTGTCGCTGTCGTTCGGCGATGAGGGAAGTATGCGGCGGTCTTGGCACGATGGTGTTGCTCACTGGGGGATGTATAGGATTGCGGGGGTTGTTTTGTTTTGTTTTGTGGATGGATGCATGGATGCATGTGTATACAAATTGTGGGTTGAGATGGATATCTACTGCACTGCGTATACATACTTATACTTATACTAAATTGATATATATATACTCTCCCGCGCATTCCCTGGCACGGGCGCTGATCCAATTCATATTCTCCCAGAAAGACAGCTGGGGTGTTTGTCCCGCTGCTTTTATGAGGAATTCGGTTTGCGTCTTCCTTGGGTGATGTTCTATTTTATTGTGACAGATTTGGGAGCTTTCTAGTCATATCATTCATATCATATCATCTATGGGCTCTCATCTCAAGATCTATGACCCCTGACCATTTTTGCCCAGGAAGTCGGCGCTTTGATTGTTCTCTCCTTTTCCCTTTCCCTTTCCTTTTCTTTCTGCCTCTCTTTTTCTTTCTCCTTGTCATTCCCTGGCATCCTCAAATTCATCCCCAAGTTTCCCAATGCCGGCCCCCTCACCAGCTGCAGATTCGTCTCGCCCATCCTCGCGTGACTGATCGGACTATCTGGCGGACTCGTCGTCTCGCTGAGACTTTCAACCGAGGTCATGCTTCCATCCGTTTTCGCGCTGCGGTTCGAAAATACCGAATGCGTGCTGCTGACCAAGGTACTATTTCCGCTTCCGGGAGAATTGAAAATCGATTTGCTAGATGTGACGATGGGTGTGGGGGAGCGAGTGGGGATTGGGATACCGGAGGGACGGCGCTGGAGGGTGGGGTCTTTCAAGTTGGTGAAACTTGGGTTGCGGGGTGGGATGTTGGGGAAGTATCCTTCTGGGGTTTTTGGTCCCGATTTAGGTTTGGGGTCTGGATTGGAGGGGTGGATGGGGGTGTGAGCGGCTAGATTGTTGATGTTGAGGTTGGGGTTTGTGTGGAGACTTCCATGAGGTAGGTTCCTGCCTCTGCCTCTGTTGTGGGATGGGTGTCTTTTATGGTTGCTGTGAGATTCTAATGCCTTGATACGCTCCTCTGCACGGGCTAAGGCTTCAGTCTGTGTCTTGAGTTGTTTTTCATATCGCTCTTTGAGGACTTCGTTTTGCTTTTTCGCATGATTACGTTCGTGCTCGATTCTTAATTCGTAAGTTTGGTCTTTGCTTTGAAGAGATATCAGGCGTTCTTTCAAAGCACGATTCTCTGTCTCGAGTTCACAGATTTTAAGCTTAGATGAGAGACTCGTCTCAGATATAGTTCTCATCTTCGAATCTGATTATGATTAGGATAGTTATCAAGTGATTAATGCATGGAAAGGGCTTACTTATTGATTTAGACATGATGTCATTTTGTTTATGACAGCAAGATAAATGATAAATTTGATCCAAACCTCCTAGTTCACATAACCTTTCGTTAACCTCCTTTACCGTAGGCCGTTGTCCAGAATCATATAATAGCATTTTCTCCACCAGGCCTAGTATATTTTTGGCATCAAAATTAGGTTCTTCCTCATCAGCCAACGCTGCCCTGATTGCCTTATTCCGTAATTTGTTTAGATGATCTGAAAGCATCTTGTATTTTTGAGGCCATTCCCTCTCCTTCATCACTTGGTCAAATGTCGCTAATTCGATTGAATCTCCATATAATACCGTAGCGATATTCAAGAATATACAGCCAAGGGAAAATACATCTGCCCTTGACATATAATGATCTTCTCCATCATAAACCTCCGGAGCTATCCAAGACGCGGTACCACATCTGCCGCAGGTTATGCTATTATCTGATTCTTTGACATCTCTCGCGATACCGAAATCTGCGAGATATACCCGACCCGGACTCAGTAAAATGTTCTTAGGTTTTAAATCCCGATGCCGAATCCCTTTCTCATGGACAAACGCTAAAGCTTCCGTTATGCATCCCATGAGTTGTTGTAAGAAGCCCAATGCTGTTTCTGTTCTCTTGATATGTGTCGAACAATCCGAATGGGGTATTGGTCGTCTCAACATGCATAGATCGTCGATTTTTCCAATATCCTTGAGTCCGAGAGCGTAGAGTCTTTTCATAGCATCATCCCTATCCGCGCAAGTGTCCGCACGAATGCCCTCTATATCATCGAGAAAGGTACTCAAATCGCATGTCGCCGCGGGGTACAGGAGAAGATACAGATTTTTGCGCTTCCACGTATATGTCCCAACCAGCTTCAAGATATGTTTATGCGCCAATTCTTCCATCGCATTCGCTTCCTCTCGGAGCTTTTCGACCGTTATTCCACCACGCGGTACCACGCTGAGATTCGTCAATCAGCAGCCATATCGAGTCACAGCGCCGGGGTGTTGAAGGCAATGCTCACTGTTTGCGGGCCATTGTGACGGCAGCATACGTAACGCGCTGCACAAGCCCATAGCTTCCAGACCCCAATTCTTTTTCTGATGATAGGTGTAGTTTATGATGGCCGATCCAATTCTGAGGATGTTTTCCAAAGCCAGACCATCCACCGTGGGAATTCTCCCATTCCTCAATCTGTTTCTCCTCACGAATCTCACTCGCTGGTTGGCCGACCACCACCGTCCACCCATCATCAACCACGCCCGCCATCGTGCACCAGTCCCTGCCTGTCGTCAATTGAAATCTACGTGCTCGTTTCTCTCGCTTCAGCTTTTCGAAGGTCGAATTACGGAGATTTCTCGAATAATTATCGATGAAGATAAATTTTCGCGAATTCAATCTTACTGCACGATTATTTGTGTGATGCACTGCCTCATTCCACAGCTGGAAAAGATGTTGGGGGGGCAAAGTTTCTGTGGCGCTTGCACCCTGCATATGCAATGTAATATCACCATGTTGATCGTGCATATGTTAGATTTCACCCATCTCGATCTTCATCAAAAAAACAAACAGTGCAATCGACGACACTCTATGGTATTGTTTTGGTGATGTTGTTGTCGTTTGTTTGAAGCTACGGGAGCGAGTGCGTTTCGGAGAGCTGAGTCCTAGTCTTTCGAGTAGTCTTCAGTTGTAGAGACATTGAATGATGGTCTCCCAAAGATCCAAGAAATGGTCGTGTATTCCTCATTTTCTCGAAGTATCGGAGAATTTGGATAGCCAGTTTCTCTTTCAAGTTCCCCATTTACCATCATCCATATCTACTTTGTCTTTGGCTCTTCTTCCGTTGAACAAAATGAGGAAAAATCGTGGCAAGGGTGCTTGACAACGAGAGTGGTTCATATATAGTGACTTTTACCCCATTTTCTTACTCTACGCCGCCCCTAAGTCTCTGTCTGATATATATTCTACAGTACGTTACTCTCATGTTGGTTGGGTTGCAGAGTTGCTGTAAAAATAATAGTCATCGCCTGATCTATTCCCCATACATCTGTTCAAATAGTTGCGAGTGAACTCTACATTTGTTGCTTTCTGTTCACAAAATGGAACCATTTTCATGCCAGGCACATTAATCATTGATTCAATTATCCGCTCTTCAAACATCACTCCAGATTGTTGATCAATCTGATCTCAATATATTTTGACAGTCCACATACTATCAATATAGTGAAATCCCCGGGGTTTTTACAACTATACGAGAAGCCCAAACAAGATTGCCAGTGCGAAACAGAAATATATAAGGATCCAGTCAGTTTCTTCAATTTCACGTTGGTGACTATCACCCTAACACACTGCACCAGAACCAATGACCCATTTCAGCTCAATTGTATAGCCAATCTCATCTTTGTTCTCATTTTCAGGTGGAGTGTTCAAGCAAAAACAAGAGCCGACCTTGAAATGACATAGTTTGTATAGATTACATAATATCAAGCCAAACATACTCAGAACCTTCTCAACTCTCATAACTCTTCCTCTTCCTCTTCCTCTTCTTCCTCTTCTTCTTCCTCTTCCTCTTCCTCTTCCTCTACCACGTCCTCTTTCTGATTACGTTGATACTTAAGTCTTGGCGGAGGCGGTGGTGCTTGCCACCTTGGACCAGGCCTAGGTGCAGACGGTCCAGTCGGCAGAAATGTTGTCCAATCAAGCTGGCCACCTCTGGCTGCAGTTTCATTACTTGCCCCTCGAAGGCCTGTTGCTGCGTCAAGCAGTTGCCTGAAATTTGATACTGGAGGCCGAGGCGCAGGTACGGGTGTATATAATGGAGGGTTGGTTATAGTTCCGCCTTTATACTTCATACCTGCCCAGTGATATTTGTTATCTCTAAACCCGCCTGATCGCTCATCAGTAAGCTGTGTGATATACAACATGTTGTTAACTGACGGGTCATAGTTTTTTGGTTGATCCCAACGATTAAATAATGTAACGTTGTTGTCGTGCAAAGTACCGCGGACAATGCCAAATGTATATATACTCAGGAGAGGATGGAATTGCATTCTAGCAATATCTTCGTCCCGCCAATAATCGCAGTGATTGGGAAAGATGTCCTCGAAAGCTCGAGACACTTGTTCCGCCGTGGTAACCTCGGCTGCATATTGATATAGCACGGAGTAAAATAATGCTGATGGGGCGCAAATATGTGCCCATTTTTCGTTGCCGCGTTGCAATCCTTCAAGATGTTCATCCAAGATAACAAGATCCCAGTCAGTACTATTGAATGGCGCCGTAATGATATTCCTGCCATAATTTTCAATCCTCCTCAAAAGGAGAGGTGGCAACTCCGGCACTCTATTATATAGTTCTCTTCCATCTGTCTCTCCATCCTGATTCCAGGCTAGATCCTCAAACATGTCACCCGGCTCGTTTTCCCGTCTCCTTCGCATAGCACGAAATTTACCTTCCAGACCATATATGTACAATATTGGACGGTTTGATTCGGGGTCTCCTATCATACTTACATAATGTACCGAGGCTTCATTGATTTGGTACTCCGCAATGGTTGCCAGTCTATAATTTGGTCCGTTAGTTGGGATAGACAGTACATCTTTCAATACCGCTTGAATATGGAGAGGCAAATAGGCACCCTCGTGATGTGGATGCTTTCTAATAAATATTTGATAGAGGTATTCGTAGGCCTGTGATGAGTTATTGCCATGAAATAACATGCCCGGATACTGCCAGTGGAGGGATCGTGCGACTGCACAGATCGAAGACATATTTCTACGCGTTACAAGGTCTGCTGAAGTTTCAGATATTGTCCACATGGATACTAGATGCATATCTACCTTCCAGTTTGTCATATCGAATACTACAGGTTTACGATTCCGTGCACGCTTAGACGCATCTTCAGACCCTCCAGGGGGAGCGGGCTGTTCATCAGCTCCTGGCCGCCTGCGCATACCTTGCCAAAGATCACCAGATAAAAACAATACAACGCGTCTTTCAGGTGGCGGCACATCCAAATTCGGCGGATACATGATCTCACGAGAGAGATGTGCGTATGTGATGCCATCTCGTCGTCGTCGCCGCACGACGGTCTCCAAGACGAATGAATGATTGACCCTGTACAAAGTTTCGGCTACATCACGCTCACGTATTTTGTTGTGGATCATGACACGTATTGGCCACTGAAGAATATCCTCCAAATGAGTTGTGAAGTGGGCGAGCGAAAGAGAGCTCGCAGGATGGTCCGGCAGCTGTGCCTGAACGGATGCTAACAAAGCATTCGGGACACTTTGCGCAGAAGTGGTAATCCCAGGCGTGAGCGGAAACAGTTCCCAATTCTCCATATTAAAGTCCTTATATTGTGTAAATATTCCTATAAATAGGTCACTAATCCTAGCAGGGGGTAAAGGTGGGGGAGTAGGAGACAGGCTTGGTGAACGAGGAGGTGGCGGTGATCTGGGTGGGAAAGGTGGGCTTGGGAAACGAGGAGGTGGTAATTTGGGTGGGAGAGGTGGCGGTGATCTGGGTGGTAATCTGGGTGGGCGAGGTGGCGGTGATCTGGGTGGGAGAGGTGGCGGTGATCTGGGTGGAGGAGACAGGCTTGGAGAACGAGAAGGTGGCGGTGACCTCGGTGGTTCGGGTCGCTCAACACCGGGTGTTATGCCTATCCTTTGACAGAAATTGCGGACGAATACGATGGTGTCATAGTTTAGGGTTCCAATATACTCCCAAAGCTCTCTCATTCGTAAAATTCTATTAAGCTTGCGCGCGTCCAGATTTTCTGGGGAATTCGTATCGTCATCAGACCAGTCATCTGCCGCTCCTAGCCAAGGCGGCTCACTTTCTTTAGTCAGGTTTGATAGATATTCAAGTCTGTCTTTCATCCATAGGATGATTCTCAGGAAAGATATTTCATCCGGCTCGCGTTCTATCTTCGGTACACCATCTATTCCCGGAATAGCTGGCAATTCATCTACTTCTCTGCCCCTCTTACGTATCTCCCTCTCCAGAGCCAAGACATTCCTTATGAAAATCTCAATTGTTGGAGCTGCTATTCCCGCAATGCTTAATGGTCCAGCTGGAGGTACCACCCCTCGCCCATCTCTGAGTGCGACCCTAAGTTCCATGGCTTGTTTTTGAAGGTTAGTTATTTGTGTGTTCCTCCGAGTCAACTGCGCTCTCAATCTGGTCAAGTCCTTTTCATTCTGGAAATTTTTATCTTGAAGGCCATCAAGGGTCTTTCTCAAATCCTCTCTTTCATCTGACAGACGATCCTTTTCAAGAGTCAATTCATTCAACTTCTCTATTCGGCATTTGGGTTGCAAACGCGAAACTTCAAGCTGCAGAATTTCAGCTTTCAAGCGTCTGATCTCCGCTTTTGCTCCAGAAATGTACGCGGAGTATTTGTCTAGAGGGTGGAATCTGTTGTCGGCCCAGTTCATTGAGCCCATAGCGTGATCAATTTGTGCCTCATATGTTGATATTTTCTGGGTTTTTTCCGCAATATCTTGTTGCAAACTCTCCTTTTCCTCCTTCCACTGATGTTGAACGGCCTCAATATCATACTTGGATTCTTCAAAGTGTTCAAATCTCTTCAACTTTTCGGACAACTCTTCAACCTCAATAGCCGAGTTCGTGTACAACTCCTGCAATCGCTCCGATGCACCATGTAATGCGTCTTTCTTTATCCTTTCCCTCTCCTCATCAAATCTGGCATTCTTATTCATAAGTGCTTCGTTTAACATTTGGCAATGGGCAAGCTCGTTTTCTGCCTGGATTAATTCCTCTCGTTGTCTTCGTAAAGTTTGCTGCCCTTTTATATCTAAACTCAGCGACGTTACAGGATTATCATCTCGAGAATCCCTAAGTCGCTTGATTTTCAGATCACGCTCGAAAATTTCTTCATGAGCTCTTTTTTTCAATTCAAGATATTCCTTCTCTTTCTCTCGCCACAAAATTGCTGCACTGCCATTATTGACGGTCTCAAGGTCGTTCTTTAAGTTTTTGATTTGATGTTCTAGTATCGCCATTTGAGCGTCACTTTTTCCAAGTGAAGCGGTTAGGTTACGGATTTGTGAATGATGTAGGTCTCTTGTATGAACAGCTGCTTGGAGCAATCTGTCCACTGTTCTTTCTGGGCCACCTGACAAGGCGACGACACTTGAAACTTGACGCATTGCTGTATACTTTGCCAAAAGGTCATCATGTGCCGCCTGCCTGTGGTCTCTCTGCTGTAATAATTCACGTATTCTGCGCTTCAGCTTATCTGTAACGTTGTAAGCTTGATGCCCATCGATGCACCGTCTAACCAAAAATTGAGACATCCGTAATGCCAGCATGTTACGGGCTCTATGAATTCTAGCAGTATCTAACTGTTGTTGAAGATCCTTTACTTGCTGGGTAAGATCGTTTACTCGATATTTCAGTGCCCAGGGAGCTGTTAAAAATGGGGTCACGCGTCTTGATACTCGAAGAAAAAATTTCGTGACATTCAGCAATGCAATTCTGATCCATCCTGTTTGCCACGGCCAAATAAGCGCCATTTCTTCGATATCTTGCTGATCTATGATGTCGGTCCAATTTCTTCCAGCAGCTTCCAATCTGCTCTTGCGAGCAACAGCTATTGATGCAGTATGTAGAAGTATCCACGGTCCTTGGAATATATAGAAAACCGGCGAACCAAATTGGAACCCATACCACAAGAATTGCGCAAAGAATTTGATGACTACAGTAAACAGACATACTTTCAGTATAGAAATGGCTACAAAGTTGCAAGAAAAAAAGAAAGTTGGGCTACTTACATATCAGGAGGACTGCATAAACTAGGTTGTTGATAACCCAATATGTGGCAAGAGCCAGAATGAGCCAGATCCATACAGAGCTTGCTCGTCTAAACTTTTCCATGTTGTCAGTTTCATAAAGAAAGTCTTGGATATCATTGCTTACGATTAGTTGGTAGCGACACAGAACAAACCAGGCAATCAACTATAGACAATCTGTTAGACGATGGTTAGGAAGGATTAGCAAACTAACAATCACCAACGGCGGTTCCCACCATGTAAGAACCTGATATAAAAGGTCTAGGTAGTCCATCATATATCTCGTAAATAGCGTCCTTTAACTTTCAGCATTCAAAATGCAGTCCATGATTAGTATTGCTCACCCAACTGTACTCAATCTTCTTCCGTCGACTCATTTCATATCCTTGACAGGCCATATAGAACGTGTCAAAGATGTATATAATATAAGTGATAAAAGTTATTCAGAACTTGATGGGACATAGGAGAGAAATAATATCAGCATCTTGAGAAATTGAAAATTTTGAGACAAAGAACCAGAACAATAACAAAGGGTTTCTACGAGTCTTCTTGGGAAATTGTTGAAACTCATAAAGAGAGCGAAAGGAAGTCATTCGTCCCCCAAATGCGGTGAAGTATGAATTAATTTCAGATGATTCATAGATGTGCAAAATGAATATGATATATTAGACACATAGTGGCTGATATGCCCAAAAGGGCCTTTAAAAACCTATGGTGTATCATCACTCTCGTTGTCAGAAACTTCAAACTCTCTAGCCCTTCCTACTTCTGCCTCTTCATCATTCTTGATTTTTCCAAACCCTTGATTGAATACAGCTTCTCGTGAGGGATGAGGCTCATGACATTTAGAGGAATGCAGCCTTGGAAAATACCTTCTATATGAGAAATACGCGAGAGAGATACCAAGAATAGATCCACAAGTAACATCATATACATCATGACTATGGAAGTGTCAGTACTTGATATCTGAGCTCGTCAACTAGTATAACTTACCGATAATCTTCACATCGACTTATAGCAATCATGACAGCCCCAAGCAATGGAGCTAGAGCTAACAACACTCTCCCAAGATCAGTCCTAGGTCTGAAGACGTGTGTCTGCCCAGCAAAGAAAAATGCAAGGTACCCGAGTCCAGCAAATGCGAAGGAAGAATGACCTGAAGGGAAGCTTCTCCACCCATCATGCAGGGTATGGTGATCCTTCTCCGTACATACATGAATGGTTACCAGTTTATTCTCTGGTGTTTCAGGTGTAGGCTTGCAGCGGGAGATAAGGTCGGGTCGAGGTCTCCCAACAGCATTTTTGATAACATCGGTAATAAAAGATGTAAGAACCAGTCCAATAAAGAATCCTAGCATAGTAACATGGCATTTGTGCAGGTTCGCTCTCGAGATTCCCAACCAGAGGGCTAAAGTTATGGATGGAACAACTCCTGCATATATCAAATTCCATCCAACAGATACTCTCTCCACCAGGGCATGTGGATACTGAATATTGATATTATTGATAAAGAACATGCGGTGGAATGGCTCTTGAAGGAATTCGATCTGAATGAATGGAGATTGATTAATAAAACTTGCATCTGTCTAATAGAGGCGAAATGGATTGGGGAAATCTACCAAGATGTATGCCGCCAACAGTAATATAAAGCCAACATAATCTGGCGCATAGCTTTTCTGAAGAAGTGTTAGGTGGAAACAGATATATATAGCTGTAGATATATATAAAGATGTAGTTCAACAACTTTACCTCCCAGAAACGTGCTACTGCACCGATCCAACCAGGTTTTGAAGTCAAGCCTCCATTATTCCGTCCAATTCGAGACATTTTTGCGACACAGCGCAATGGCAGTAGTCAAGTCCTCCTCATTGAACGAAGATATAACAAGAATTCAAGAATTGCTGCAGAATGTATGGGGTTTTCAGGTTGTTGATTTGAGAGGCTGATGAAGGTGGAGAAGATGAACTCATAGCTAGCTAGCTATGATCTAGGTAGAGTGGAATAGTAGAAACTAATAAAGATACCTACCTAGTAGGGAGCTCCAAAAGAAAGCACAAGACACCACATTCCTCAGCCTTGTCCTTCCTCGGGAAATCTTCGGCATTAAAGTTAATCTATCTGCTGGGTAATTGTCCATCGATTCATCATTATTTTGCGACACAAAGTACTAGGTATTCATGTTTCGGCCTCTCCTTGACACGCCAGGGCTGAGAGAGCTCAATTTATTACGGATTCCATAGACTTACTATCATAATTTCATGTAAATGATACCTCTTTTAAGATAAACCATGGCAGACCAACAGCAACCACCACCACCGCAACCAAACCAGCTCGCTGCAGCCCACCCAGGTCCACCATCATTTTGGAAGCATTTTACTCCCGATAACATCGAACGTATAGAGAAGCTGCGGGCGGAGAAATCTACAAGTCAAAAGAGCGCTGATAAGTCATCCTACAAGCTTCCTCCTCGCATTCTTGATCTTCCGGTGGAATTACGATATCTACAACCTCCAGAACCACCAACTAGCGGAAGTTATAGGACACTTGGACAGATTCATAAAGTATGTTGAATGCTGCATGTTAAGAGATTGACTTGCGACTAGGAACACTGACCTTCTACGGCAGATTAAAGATGAACTCCCAACTCTTGAGGAGTCTGAAGTTGAACGATTATACACACCACCCGACACTCCAACAGGTACCGGAACTCATGGAGATCGCGCATTGATTCTCAAACGAATTGCGAAATCACTTCTATTGAATTACTTGGAATTGGTTGGTATAATGAGTATCAACCCAGAACAGGTATGAGTAACCACTCCTACTTTTCACCGAAGAATATGCTAATTGGGACGTCTATAGAGCCATGAAAAGATATCAGATCTGAACACTTTGTTTGTTAACTTTCATCATCTTTTGAATGAATATCGACCACATCAAGCACGAGAGTCATTGATCCTGATGATGCAAGATCAATTGGATAGATCGAGAGCGGAAACTGAGGGTATCATGAAGATGAAGGAGAAGGTTGAAGGATTATTGGAGAGCTTTGGCCAGGTCAATTTCGCAGATGATGACATTTTCAATAGCCAAGTTCATGAGAATATAATTGAAGACGACGGGAAGGATGTTTGGGAGCAGTTAGACCTGGAATTTGGCTGAAGGATGGTTGTACAGTCGATTCTCGACATCTTCATGCGAAGTCCCTGGTGGTGACATACGCCAACCATTTGCGGACAAACACCGAAACGAGATTATTTGATAAAGGACAACTAATAAGGCGTCGTCAGTCTTCCCGGAATTTCATACACGAAGGACCAAATCAGTAATTCTACGCTGGCAAGGCTTAGCTTAGCCACAGCCTCACTTGGCTGAGTCCATCTCTGGCATCTCCCCGTTGATCCCAACTTGCTGGACTGCTTGGTATATCTGTTGAAGGCTTGAAGCCTTGCTTCGCCGTATATCCAAGAGGAAAAGGGATGGATACAAAACCTACAGCCCATTTTGGTTTTCTTTATAACGGCTAGAGCTGTTCAGGACAGCCGAATATACCTTCAGGCAAAATAACTAATAAATTAAATCCCTGAATACCGAAACTTAACCAAGTTTATAAAAACTTGACAATGATTGTCCGCTAATTGCGCCTCCACTATTACATCGTTCAAAATGACGATCAGCCAATTATTAGACGTGTTCCAAGCTTCCAAGATTCATTGCATAAACAGTTAACTTTCTTTGTATCAAGCCACGCCTAGAATTCTATATATTGCAGCATCATTCACTTCCCTCCTTGGCCATTTCTTTCCCGTCTTAAACACCCGTGGACATTCAAATAAACTCTCAAGTGATCTTGTCAACATTGACTAACCATCAAGAACTACAACAACGTTGATGTAAGTTACGTTACTCCCCACACTTCTTACTGTGCCGTGCCAGTCGATAGCAGTTGGGTACCATAGATATGATGACGCCACAGCCGTTCTATTCCTAGATTATATCAGAATACCACCATGGTAACTATAAATGCAGAACCTAAGACTAACAACTATTCCTACCGCAGACATCTTCAAAAGCACACACAAACGCAGCATCACCCAACCTTGAATCAAATCCAAAACCATACGAAATGTGCACCTCAAACTCCACGGGTCTTGTTAACCGTAATGGTCCAGGCTCCGCAGCCTCGTCTACAATCTCTGATATCGTGAAGGGTACAAACACGACTGGAAAGACTAAGTGTCTGGAGTGTGATGGTTATGAGTGCTGTTGTATTCCCATTCCTTGTACTGTTATGTAAAGGAACCAGGGATCCATGGATGTTTTGGGATACGGAAGGAAGCTTGAGTTGGAGATTGAGGGAAGTGAAGGGGGCGATTTGTGAAATACCATTTGGGAATGAGAGATTGTTTTATTGAATTTGGATCTGGTGTGGTGTTTGGGACATAGGAGATGAGGATAAGGATGGATATCCAAGTGGTGATGTTACGAATAATGAACAATGGATACCTTTTCTAATACCAAGAAACATGTATCTTGATTTACACTCGTGAGCAATGATGGTTCTTCATGGAAACCTCCAGGAAAGTTTGGCACCAGTGGTATCATACAACGAACATGCTGATGACTAATCGCGTTCCTCGGTGTTCCATCGCTGCACGTTTACCTCCCTGATCTTTCTCTCACGTCCAACCATTTCACGTTCTCCTTGAACTTCTCTCGTGTTTAGATGCACAGCAAGGCTGCAGCGTGTAGTAGAGTTGCAATTTGGAATTTGACAAACCTATTAGATACCAACATGTAGCTCAGCACACAGGAATCTGCTTTACCTTCCAAGGAGATCACGGGCTGTTCAAACCTTGATACCTGCTGCACAAATATTATATGAACATCATTACTTTCAGACTATTCGTTTATTTCAAGTAATCAACTACATGAGCTTTATAATAAGGTTAATGAAGTCTCCAGGTTCTGATTTGTTTCAAAGGCTCGATGCTAAGTTCTGTAAGATGGCCGAGGCTCTTGGTATAGCATCATGCATTGCCGCCTTGGTATCACTTGCTGATATTGTTGTTCGATTGGGCTACAAATATATTAGGGAAGTCAAAGATGCTGAAAAGTCCGTCCAAAGTCTTCTTGATGAAAGTGAACAGTCTTGCCGGGGTACTACATAGCTTGAATTACGTGGTACAAGAACTGGAGGCAGTGGATTCGGCATCACAAAGCTTTAGCGAGATGAAAGACTTATTTTCTGTCAAGTAACCCTTGAGAAGATCATCATGGAACTGGATAATGCCATACCGGGAAGTGAAGTCGATTTCGCAGAGGCTAAAGTGGCCAATTAAGAAGATGAACATTGCGGGGCTACTTAAGGATGTTCAGAACCACAAGAGTACAATGGCTATGGCTATAAACGCGAGGCAGATGTGAGTAATCTGGCTTTGCCGTTGTATTTTGTCTCTCTGATATGTTTGTATAGGTCTGCCTTGGTAGGAGTACTAGCGAGCCAGGAACTGCTAAGCAAGGAGGTAGCTACCATCAATGCTAATTTCGAAAATGAACGATCAACTAGACAAAAACGCCTCAACGGTTGTCCCATCCCCAATGGAAATTGAGATACTTTCGCTAATTCTATCAGATGAAAATTTCAGGAAGAAGCTCAATCTCCTGAGCACCATTGATGTTGATAAATGGCAAAATTTGAATTTTCGGTTAAGACAGCCAGGAACAGCTGTCTGGTTCACCAAGAGCAAGGAATTCAAGAGGTGAATGTCTACAGATAACTCGAAATTATGGGTTTATGGAATACGTAAGTTGCAGCTCAATCCTCAAAGATTCAGGTTTTAACAATCTTAGCTGGGGCCGGGAAAACTGTTCTGATGCATGCCATCTTCCAGTTCCAAGTTAGCTTCCAATTTACAGAAGACTAATCAAACATTGCAGAGCAACTGTTATACAGGAGATTAAGCAAACCCCTGATACAGCTCAAGGTACGCAAAACATCAAACTGGCATTTTCAAGAATTGTACTTCGATCTTACTAATAGTATGATAAGGGCATGCCATTTTTATTGTGACTACAAAGACACTCTAACTCATGATCCACGGGCTATTCTAGGGCTTTGGCACAACAACTAATTCTTCAACATGAATCTGCTATCAAAGAGCTTGAAACCTTCTGCGAAAGTAATAATATAACGGAACACACTCGAGGTTCAGCCACCACTGAAAACTTTTGTGAGTTCGTAGTCGAATTGTCAAAGAATTTCACCTCTACCAGCATCGTGGTAGATGGTCTAGATGAGGTTACAGAAGATCGAGCAGAGGTTGCAAGACTCCTACAGTCTTTGAATAGACTATCAGGCACAATCAGAACCTTGCTAGTCGGAATGAGGTTGACATTGGCAACGTGTTGGTAGATTATTCAAGCATCTCCATCGCAGCAAGGAGTAGTGACTTACGACTTTATGTGCATTCGGAAATTGGGAAGCGAACGAAAATGGGCAAGCTTCGCATTCGAGATCGTACCCTGAAAGACCACATTGTAAAGTTTCTCACTGAGGGTGTTGATGGCATGTATGCCTTCCAGCTTTTCGCTGCGTCTGATGGTAAAATTGACTATATTTAGATTTCGGTGGGTTGCATGTCAAATGGACCACCTTCGTGAATGCAGTACAAGACCGGGATCGTCGTGACGCCTTAACAAAACCACCACCAGATTTACCTAGATCATACGAGCGTATTCTTGAGAGGTTCAATAGGAGCAGCAAAGAGAATCAATCACTCGTCAGGCACACACTTCTCTGGGTGGTACAGGCCTTATAGGCACTGACAACAACAGAACTGCTTCAAACACTTGCAGTAAGAACTGGCGACAAGGCGTTCGAGAGAGAGTATATGACTACAGTGGACGAACTCCTCAACTGGTGTAGCAGTCTCATACGCAAAAGGTCACATTCCGATTACTTAGAGCTTGCTCATTTTACAGTGAAGGAATATCTCTTGAGCCTTGATGAATCTTGCAGTCCTGGTCTCTTACAATATCGATTATCTGAACATCGCACCGACATTGAGAGAACATGTTTAAGGTTTTTAAATCTTTCGACATTTGATGTAATACCTATACCAGGTCTAAGCCCTGATATAGATTCAACAGGTTTCAATCAAATATGGATAGATTTTGAAGATGAATATCCATTCATGCGATATGCCCTTTGCCAGTGGGTTTTGCACGTCCATAAGAGCTCATGGAGTGAAATTGCAGATGAAGTTTTACTGCTTTTTGGAGAAAGTAATGGTTACAAATTGTGGACATTTGCTCAATACTACTATTCGCTTGAGTTAGATTGCTCCCTCTATGAAAGCCCGGCAACTTGCATGGAACGTATGACAGGATCGTCAAAGCCCTCTGCCCTCCATTGGGCTGCAATGCTAGCGCTGCCAGATGTCTGCACTGCTCTCACCGATTGCGGGACTGGCGTAAATGCACGAAGCATTTTTGGTAGTCCTATGTACTCTGCGTTGGTGTCTGAAAAGGCAATCGACGAATACGTGCTTATCGGTGTCACAGATTCCCAATATTTGAATTGGCCTTCGAGAAAAAAAGTCATTGAGAATCTGATCAATGCGGGTGCAGACATCAACAATGTCTATGGCCCGAGGTGCCATACTCATACTCAGTCTGCCATGGAGCTTATATTTCTAAACTGGTCTGCGGGCATAGATGATTCCGACGACCAAGGTCTCCAACTTGTTCTCAATACAAACGCCAGATTCACCATGGAGACCATGTTTGCGTTTTTGGATCGTGTTCGCAGGTTGAAGATGTATCGGAAGGAGCTCTTTGAGGACGCTCAAGCCTTCGAAATCTTGAAATGGGGAGTCCAAACAAACTTTACGCACTTCGCTCTTGATGCATTACCGATTTTCTTCACTCTTATCCTTGAAGATCTAGCTGCATCACCAGAGCCAACAAAAATTATCAAATGTCTTCTCAAGATTGACTTTCACAAAATAATAGCAAAACCCTACGGTACAGTTGTGGATTGTGTGCTTCTTGAGCGATCAAGGCCATGCATAACGAAACTTGAAGTTGAAATTTCGGTGTTAATCCGTATTTTGAATGAAAAGGCCCCACATTCCTTCAAAAGGGCGCTCTTCTGGATGGCATCTCATTGCCAAATTGGAGGTCCTTCTATGGCTATTTGTAGGATTCTTGAAACATGAAAAAATATCGATATTCGGCTCGACTGAAGCTGGCGATGTTCTAACGAACTGGTAGATACGAGTCTGTATCAAGCACTCCAGCACAAGCTATGCCGGTATAGCGACGACATATATTCGTTCAACACCCGCGTTAAAAACATGATGAATAATGTGAACTCAAGGACTATGTTTCACAAACAGATCTTCCTGGGCTTGTTTCCAATGATTGGGATAGAACTTTAATAGAAATACTGGTACGAGAACAAAATGTTGGGAAATTGTGGTTAAGTAGAACTTGGGAATCAGGAGACATCTCAAGCGTATGCTGTTCCTTGCCAGGCTTACCCGAACGACTGCTTAATTCAGCTGCGCACAAACCTGAAATGGCAGATTATATCTTCAGCCAACTGGCGAATGATGAAGACAAATACAGAGAACTTCTGCAAGAATTTTCGGCAAGTTGTTTTACCGCAGAATACATGAGAAGGCTTTTTAATTCGTGATGTCCGAGTAAGATGGGCGTAGATAATATCTCATATACCGAGGCACATAGCGATGACAACACGCCCGTAGTGAAGCCAGATGATGCTGGCATGTTACATCCTGAAGAGGAACACAACAATGATGGCTCGTCTGTCCTGGAAATATTGGAAAGGGATGCTTCGCTTATTGGAGATAGTTTCGAAACCAGTCCTTTTGTTGCGGAAGAAGGTGAAAAACGGATTTTCGATCTATGTTTCGGGCGAAGGCAGCCAACCTTCGGCCATGGAGGAAAGAAGATATACAGATCTACATTTACTATCAGGCAGCCACGATTCGCCTGATTTTGGAAAGCTGCGGATGATTTTAGTTCGCAATTGTGACTTAGAGGCCCGCAACATTCAGTATTTCACACCACTCGCGATTGCCATTCGATCAAAGAATATCCGAGCCGTGTATGCTTTGCTCATGGCAGGCGCAGATATAGAAGCTCGCTATAACGATGGACAAATTTGCTTGCATCTGGCTTGTGGTCTAGGAAACAAAAAAGCTGTCAACGCTCTGCTGAGATTGCATGTCAACGTATTGGTCCGGGATAATCGCGGATATACTGCAAGGAATCTTGCCGTGCTTACTGGGCGTTCTGACATTATAAATCTGTTGCCTTATGCCAGTGGCAATATATCCAATACCTTTCTCGCAAAGTCTCCTACTATTAAGACCCGTGTGGAAACTGTTGTTACAGAATCTGATACTTCGGATTCTGTTCTTCTTCCTCCTCTATTGAAACCCCAAGACCTTGCCCTTCGCCCTAAGATACCGCAAGAGCTTCCACCATTTCGAGAGCTGTCGCTCCCGGCTCTACAACGGCAACTGGCCATCACTCAAGATCCAATGAACTTCAAATCTTGAGTTTTGTCGCCTTAATTGAAATGGCTACTGGTAGTCGAATGCTTGGTCATCATACTATGATGCAAGAAAGGTTGCTTGGTTTGGGGGGGTAAAATTGGTGTCGTAAATTTTACGCAGTTAAGCAAAGGTCTGGAAAATGAGGAAGCAATCCCGTCATACTTAAAACATACTTGAGTATTTGCTTATGCTTTTGTATGATATCTAACTCAGACGACTTACTACTGTATGTTAGTAAGAATACTCAGTCAGGAACAGAGTTTTTGAACAGAATTGAAACCATCTCAGGGGTATTCATTGTTCTATCGATCGAAACTCTAATTGAGATTAGTTCATGTTATATCACCCATCGGCCCTCAAGCATTTATCTTGGACATTTAAAAGTATCTATCGACTCTAGCTCTACTTAGTAGAGACAGTAGAGGTTCCCTTTCCGTAAAAGGTTTCGCCTTCGAGAAGTGGGCCCATATTCCTCAGAATGGTTGAAGAACTCTCATGTAGATAGCCCAATCGGGGAGACACTTTACCTCTTTCACAACCTGGGAATGATCAACACAATAGGGGTTAGAAAGACTTTCGATAATTCATATCAACTTCATTTCTTTCATCCACTTATAAAATAAATTTTAAACGCGGGTGTTGCTAAAATGCCCTAAATTGTATTCCCTACTCCGTACACTAGAACTCGCATTCGTTTCAATAAAATAAAGAGCTTCTCCCGAGACTTTAATTATTTATTGGTTGTTAGAGATCGTCACTTAGTTACTCATTAGTTGGTTAGTTTATTGCTTTGCTTTGCATTGCATCTCTAAAACACACTTGTATTATGCGAATATTGGGCGTGTGAAAACACTGTACGGAGCACTTATTAGCACTCGAGTATTGGTTTCATATGCATTGAGACCGAATCGGCCGCCTAGTCACCTGATAATCAGCCAACTAAAACTAATTAATGGCACTGCAAAGCGATTCCCCGTTGAGGGGCGTGGGGGAAACATCTCCCCTTCTCCAGAAACAGATCTCGAGAGGTGTCTTACGATAATAATAAGTTTCAGCCTGCTCTGTGGGCTCCTCCTGTCGCTTGCAATCTACCGTGTTAACTCCCAGGGCACGTATCTTCTTTCATCACGTGCTCGTACTTAATACTCTATCAATTGCCGATTTTACCCCTGAATTAGTGGGCCACTGCTGGGCTTATCGATACAGTACTCCGTACATGTACACTGTACAGTAGTGGCCGTTGAATCCGTCTACCCGGAGTTGTCGGTGCTATACCGGTTACAGATCTATTTTTGTATCGGTGGTTCATCAACCCAAGGCTCGAAAGGAAAACATCCTCAATTCCTAGGCACAACCGGACAGCGCGTATTCAAACTCTTGTGAGAAAGTCTCTTCCTCTTTGAGGTCTCATCTACTCTTGGCTATCCTGGCTGAGCTTATAGTCTATCACAGGACATCATTAGAGAAATGATGCTTAACTTGGCATTTATCGATCCTCAGAATCATGATCAACAAACCTTGATGCTGGTGGCCCACTATTAATTTCGTCTATCTAGGTTTCCAGGGAAGACGATGTTGGCGGGTGATAAACAAAATTGCGTGTACCAGTCAAGCAACTCGTATAGATCCACTAGAAAATATGGGTTTCATGAGATTGGTTCGTAATACACACCTTCATATCATATAGATATGCAGTCCTCCCCACGGAAACTCCACAGCCGTCCACAAGCTTTGTTTCCTTCACATGTTTAAAAGTCGCTCGAGTATTCCCCTCTGGGGACTACTCTCTTGGTGCTTATTTCAGTCTGCTAATGCGAAGTCGAAGACGTACCAAGATTTGAATGAACAATATGGAGGTGCCTTGACGGATTCTGGGGAATATCTTTACGGGTCGAATAAATGGGGGGATGATGGAAGTGGAAGTCAGAACATGACTGTACGTTAATGATCGCGAATTCGACGCTCACGATGGAGCATGACGAGAATACGGTATTGATATCATTCATCAACAGGTACTCCTCGCAGACAAAAATGGCGCAGCTTTCAACGCAACATGGGAATGGGAAAAGAACATCGAATACGTACGTCTCCAGTGTCCAACGCCCACCAACCATCCTCGAAATCCATACTAACCCACTGCAGGTTCACGCTTACCCCAACGTCGGATTCGAGTCCATCCAACTGCCCAGCAAAGTAAGCAACATCGAAACCTTCCACCTCAGCGGCAGCTGGGACTTCTTCCCAGTCGGCCAAGAGGACGCCCCCGACATGATAGCAGCCCTCAATGCCGTCGCCTGCAAAGCCGACATCGCCCTCGACATCTTCCTCGACAAAGACCAAACACATGCTACCAACGCCTCCCGCGCCACGCACGAAATCATGGTCTGGCAAGCCGTCTGGGGAGGAGTATGGCCGATCGGATACTACGACCCCCCCACCGGAGCCCCCGAGTACAAGCTGGGCAACGTAACGTACCAACTCTTCAGCGGCCGCAACCAGCAAGGACAAAAGCAAGCGGTGTTCTCGTGGGTGCCCACCGTCTACCAAGAATCCATCGACGCCGAAATCTTCGAACTGGTCGAGGAGCTCGTCCGCATCGGAAACATCACGTCGGACATGTATCTCGGCCTCATCCAATTTGGATCCGAAACGGTGCATGCGGCCCAGCCGGTGGAGCTCCGCATGAAGGATATCAAGATGAGTATCGGGGTGTCGAGCACGCGGACGGCGGCGCCCACGGCGACGAGTACGGGCGGGGCGGACATGTTCCGGGCGCAGATTACGAATTTTGCGGTACCGGCTGCGTTGGGCTTGGGGGCGATGCTTGCGGTTTGATTCTCTGGGTTGGGTTTTTCTTACGATTTTATATGAATATGATAATGTTTTTTTTGCGAGCGTTGGCCTCATACCTTGACGTGTTGGTTGGTGAGGGGAACGGAGGTGAATGGGTGTCCCACGTGTGAAGAGAGGAGCATGAAGCATGGTGAGACTTGTGTAGCAAATACCCTCAGGTCCAGAGTACAGCTGGCCAGAAAGCAAGGATGGGAGACTCGTCACTCGAGCCTGGAATTAAATTCTTTTCAAGACCACTTTATTGCGAATTTCTCCCCTGTTGTTTCTATGGCGTTTCTTTTCCATCAACCTAACACCGTGCCCAGACTAACGCCCCCTTCCCACCCCTACAAAAAATCGAGAACAAGAAAACAACAGAATAGAAAAAATAAAGAGAACCTCAAGTTCTCAACTTACATTCCACATGTTTCCTCCTCAGATGTCTAAGCAGATGGTCTTTCCTCGCAAAAACACGTCCACAGCCTTCCACGCGGCAAATAGGTTTGTCGATAGGTTTTGATCCGGAAGATCTTACATCCTTATGTTTAGCCGCGATGTGGCGTGTCATGTCTCTTTTACGTGCTGTGCGGTGGGGACAGAGAGGACAGGCTTGTGGGAGAGTGTGGAGGGGAATGTGTTTACTGGGGAGGTTAGTAATGGAGAGAAAGTGGAGTAGATCCAGTTTTGAGTTGAGGAAATGGAAAGGGTGGACACACTTGAACTCAAAACGCTTAGAAAAGAGTTTGAAGCAAATTTTGCAGGTATATTGGTTTTGAGCGCTTGGTGGTGTCTTGGATGTAAGTTGGTCACTTGAGGGTGTGGTGGAGTTGGATATGGATCGAGATGTTGAGTTGGATATATTGGTAATGGGGGATTGCGTGGGGGAAGATATTGAATTGGCGGTACTGGCTGTGGAAGATTGCATGGCTGGAGACATTGAAGGGAGGTAGGCTCCCGTAGGAGGCAAGCTCATATGCAATTGAGGATTTGTCGTGTCCCAGTCAGAGTTGTCCGTGGTTGGCAATATGGTATTCGAAACGAGAGAAGATGCGTCATAAGATTGTGCCCCTGAATGAGTGTATGCCGCTTGGAAGTAATCCCATGGTGCACCAATGTTCAATGAGCTCGGACTAGAAGTCTGAAAGACTTGGTCAATGGAATCATTCGGCAATGAGAGTGATATGATACTGCCACTCGGATTGTCCTGATGTAGTATGGTCGATATGTCATCCAGACTATCCCAATCTGGTAAGGATAACGTATTGTCCAGACTATCCCAAGTTGGTAGAGACAATGAATCCAAAGGGTCGGCAGTAAAAGCGCCACTGTAAATGAGTTCATCACTGTCGTTAGTATTGAAATGGCATCGCAAGTCATTCCCACTGATATCAGAATTACTCTGTGAAAAATTAGACTCTAATGGAGCCTTTTCCAACCAGCATTGATCCACATGCGTCTCAGTAGCGTTAGTATCTATACTTATCTCCCAGGCAAGTTGGTTGTAAGCGTATTGGATTTCGTCAGTATCTGGCGACCAAAAAGGAGGGTTGCCTCCTGAAGGGTTCGTCATGGTTGATAGTTCGAAAGTTTTGGTCGATGGGTTGGATTTGTTCCTTTGGACTGCTTGTCGGTCTATAGTATGATTTACAGACGAAACAGGCGATTTTGAAATGGGTTTATCGGTCAGGTATGCAGTTTTAAGACGTACATAGGTCATGTCCGCAAGAATCATCGAGTTATTTGTCAACTCCATAATTAACCATACCGAATCTGTGTATCTCGTGGCTGCGCCATGTGAATTGACACTGCGAGAAATGAAAATATGTTTGTCTTGTTGACATCCAATGTTTTGACATTTCCTGGAGATTTGTTGGACATCGAGGAGGGATACATGATGCTGACGAAACAGCTTCGAGAAACAAAACCGGAAGAAAATAACAAGGAAATATGGTGAACAAAAGAAAAGTCGGCAGGTTTCTTTCGATATTGTCAAGTGTGATACCCCCATCTCGGCGCATCCACAATCGAAAACTAAGAATCGGTATCTGTCGATGTCGACACAAAAGTGCGTATTCCTCAAGGGAAAGCTACTGATGTCAATGAGAAGTTCCTCAAAAGACGGAGGGATATGTCTCCAAGACACTTCCCTCCGTATATAACATGGCCATGAAATGGAATCTAGCAAAGTAAAGAAAAGTCGGCAAGTTTCGGCTCCTTCGAGGGCTCAGAGTTGAGATGATAGTGCGGTCTATCGAAAGTTTTTAGAGAAAAGTTAATATGCGGTATCCCTCCGCGCGCTCTTGTCTGGCAGCCTAACAAAATCGGAGATTTGAAGGCCATCGTCTGGCCCCTTTGGGCTGGGACAAGTTATTCGTTCTAATATCTTGGACATGCTGACCCTGTTGAATTCGTTGTAATGGAATAATTGCAACCTAGCGATTGAAGTTGGAAGATTTTGGAGCCCAAATATGCAATGATCCACGAGTCTTCCACGATATTGTAAGCTTGACCCCCGACGTAGCTCGTTAATAAGCCATTTCTAATATCGGGGGCTTTTTGCGGAAGAATAGCAGAAGAGCTGCCTGGACTAAAGTCATGCATATTGAATTGATACTGTGAGGTGTTAGGATATACAAAGCATTTTAGAATTCTGAATTCCGAAGAGACATACGTTATGGTTAACTTGTGAACGAGACAGTCATTTGCGCAACAAGGACGAGAGTGTGTTCGATACGAAGTTTTGATATTCGAGTAAAAGGTAGATGAAGCAAACGGACTGACATCTTGAGGTAGTTTTGTATTCATCTTAAGAATGGAGGCCCTCCATTACCATAATCCTTCCATCAGCCTAAACCCACATTGAGATTTGACAGGGGCCAAGTTTGAGCTATAATTGGTGAGACTTAGCATTGATCACAATGCGGCTTGCTGAGAATGGAAGGTAGATACTAGGTAGTAAGTAGTAAGCAGATGCTTTCTGGGCCAGTGATGATGATTGGCTATTGAGATGGGATCTAGTCACCTAGAAGTCACGCCCATCGTTTCTGCACATCAATTGAATCATACTCGGTGCGGATAAAATCAAGATTTTCATACTATCGACGTATTGTTTGGAAATGTCATGATTTTCTTGCATGAAGTTTTAGCTCTAACTTTTCATCTGCCGTACTGCTGATGGAAGAGAAGAGGGCAAACCCAGCTGGCATGTCAGAAACTACCCAGTACTTACGCGTCGGTCCGCAGTCCCATAATGACTTACAGAAGTCATCATTCTATCCCATCTTTCACGATTATCTGATATCTGGTATTGAGACATTAGAAACTTTAACAAAGATACTGTGTACTACTCGAGCACCTAGAACTACACACAATAATGCCAACACACTTGAAAGACTCAAGCGATTCTTCTGACAGGCTGTGGATTATTTATATTTCATCGCTGCATTACGTACATGGATGACTTCTTTTAGTCTTCTGTTCTCAATGCTATCAATATGCGTCTTGCATGGAAGAAACATCCCAGCTTGCTGACCCTCTCGATTCTCTACGATGTCAAACTGCCACTCAAACCACCTTTTCGCTTGGATCTAAATGCAGCAGGTAACATCCCGTGATGCTTGAGATCCGATTTTGGCGTTCGACCCCAAAAGTGAAGCGTCTTCCCCACCCCGATGGCGTATCTTTCTATTTCTCTTGCTTCATCATCGCTGATTATGCATGGCTCTCGTTCCCCAATCTCAACCTCAGGATATTCTCCAAACGGATTTTCTTCATGGTTCAATGCCTCACTAACTGCAAAGAGGTCCTCATTTTCTGCATTATTATCATCGGCACGCTCAGTGGATTCAGATTGCACTTCCATTTTCGTCAAGTCCACGGAAGGCTTTCTAGACAGGCTGAAAGCTCTTATCTCAGCCCTCGGGACTTGCTTTGAATCAATTCGTCTACTCCCCGTCCTCTGCAAGCAGTTTGAAAAATAATGAGATGCCAAATATCCAAATCCTAGTTTAGTGAACATTCTCAAATCCCACTTGATTTTGCTTACTATTGAGCAACCATTTGGGGGTTTCTCGTCGCTACCTGGAATGAAGCTAAAGTCAACAGCTGACCAAATAGGTCCATAGATGTAGTATAGCTGTTCATCGGTAACTGTCTTGAAGAAGAAGATCGCCAATGAGATCATACCAATTTCAGATCTACATCTTCGTTTAAACTCCTCGCTTTTAACATTGGCAAGCACTATACTGGACGTAATTTGTCGGGCCCGATGCAAAATCTCATATTCCATTTGGTCCAGGGTTTCACTCAAGAGTTCGATATACTTCTCGAGCTGGGGATTATCATTATCATATATATGAGGAGGGCGGATTCTTAAGTAATCTTGTCTGCTAAGTACACGCCATCGGAACCAAACAGCCTTGGCCATATTGACTGTGAAGATTGGGAGATCCACTTTATCGTCTATGATATCAGATGCTGCAGCAAATTTAGTCTTTTTGCGAAACTTCTCGATAAGGCTCATATTGTAGTTAATTTGGCTCCGAACTGTGTTGTAGAAAGGGCTATGCGCGATTCTTGGCTAATAAAAAGACAGTAAGTAATACGAAAGCAATGAAAAGACAGAATGGCATCAATTACCCTAACGTATCTATGCACTGGTATTGGTTTCAATTCTATTTCTTGCCAGGGTACCAGGGCAAAGATAATCCCGAATTTCGCGACGCAAATTTAAGACATAGTCATACGTTGCTTGGAAGTCCAGATCATCTTTGAGGATGATGGGAGTGGGGATCTCATCGTCAGAAAGCGCTAGCATCCTTTTTGGGTGTTTTATTCGTGGCAGTGGTGGAACATCATCCGACATGATTTTGTTCCTTTGATCGGGGCTGTAGTAAAACTGTATGCAAAGATGAACGTTATCAATATGACGCTGGAACTCCTCAGATTTGAGCACAATGGATGCAGGAATTATACATTCGGGAGTAGGAATGAGGAAATATCCAATATGAATTCACGGTCAAAATAATGAAGATTTTCGAGATTTGTTGCACAGAAATGAATGTCAGTAACGGGGAACAAGTGTGTTTAATGGAAACTAACCAGGAAGGAAGTTTCGTTCTAGATGTAGCACATTGGGACTTTGATATGATAGTAGAAGAAAGAGCAACTTTTTGATCTCTTTCCTTCCTTCGCTTTCAATTTAGCGATCAATAAATGCTATCCATGAACCCCTTTACTTTTCCTTACGGTGAGTGATACAGTTCGCCAAATACACATTCGTAAAATTCGTAACTACATCGCCTATATCGTATGAGCATGCGTACATTCCTTCGGGTCCAGCCACTAAGCGGAACGGAAGATCTAGCAAAGTCATCCTTATCGATGGCCTCTACCCGTCTGATACCATTCCACATCAGAATCTGAATGTAGCAATAAAGCGTTCCCCTGTTTTTAGGTGTCTCTGAAACGACCAAGTCAAACTTCGACCTTTGTATCATCCCATACACTCTTGACATGAGTCCAAAACGCCAGTTTCAAAAGAATAAAATCTCCGTTTGTTCGAAGCTGCGATCGTGAATCGTTCCAAAAACCGAGATTTTATGTTTCTGGAATATTTTTTGAAGTTGTCCGCTCAAAATAAGCCAAGCACACTGACAATCACCCCCAATCCAAATTTTGTCCACGTAATATCCATGCTCCTCTCTGAGCCAGAGGTATCTTTAGCAGCTTTAGCAGCAGCTGAAGCTCCAGGGCTACCAAGTGTGTAGCTAGGGAGAGGGGGTACAGTGGATCCGGCAGCGATAGCTGAGGCTGAGACCGCGGAAAGATATGAGGCGTAAGACGCCAGTGCAGATTGAATCTCCATCGATTGGGATGCTGATTGAGAAGGGTCGAGGGTACTTTTCACAGTAGATGTAGGAGTTGGGACTGGGGTTACTGGAGGAGCTGGGGTTTGTCGGGCCTAACGAGTTAAGATTGTTAATACTTGTCCTGGCTGAAATTGAAAGATACGCCTACCTCTATATCCACCGCAGCAGAAGAGGTGAAGAGGGCCGCAACGGCAAGCATAGACAGGTGTGGAATCGAAAAATGCATTCTTGCTATACTGGGAAAAATGAAATGGAAATAAGAGAACATGGAAGAATCTCTTTTATAGATAGCATTCCACTTTGAGACGAAAGCCCAGATCTTGTAAAGTAGGGACCAGCATGTACCTGCTTTCATGCATGTTTCATTATAAAGTGGTTCTGTCCGATATAATTTTATGATAATATGTGGTTCTGTTCTATATATATATTGTAATGACGTCGAACTTTCGCCGTCATTGCGTGGTAGGCGTGAAGAGCACCAACATGATTGATTGAATTTCCGATACTCAGCAAAAGAGTCTACACCATTCACTGGTTAACACATGTACATGATTATGTAGGAAGAAAAAGAAGTTTTGAAATCGTTCTCCAGAAGATGCTAAAAGGCCCTTGATAGGTTTTTGAGGTGAGGCGGCGCTATGCCATGCTTAGTACACCGAATCAGGTTTCATGATTCGTGCGCTCTCCTACGACTAGTTTCGAGAACGTCTTGCCACGTGAAAATAAAAAATAAGTGGATATAGAAGTTGAAGGGTCCATCAGCTGGAGATTTCAAGTCCCACCACCTAAAGATGTCAAAAAGCTTGAGACTTGTATACGCAGAAGGAAGAGTATCGAAGCAACAAAGATAAAAAAGTCGGTAGGTTTGAAAAAGACAAAATAAAATGATGAGAGTGGGATTCGAACCCACGCCTGTTTCCAGACCAGGAGATTGAAATCAATCGAATGTTAAGAGTTGCATACCTTAACCTGGCGCCTTAGACCAACTCGGCCATCTCACCGTTGATGAACAGATTGAGCTGTTTGATGCATGAAGGTCAAATTTTTTAGCAATATAATCAATGAACGAGCGAGAAAACTTTTCACATCGGGCAAAATCCTTGTTGGGGCTGTCAGCCATTAGGTAATCTTAGTTCATTCGACATATTATGTAAGCGACAGTAGGATCACGATAATCTGGCTCTTTCTTCTTTATTATATCTACTGGACTCCGTAATTACTACTCGAGTAGGTAACTTCATCTGATCAGCCGCAGTCTCAACTGTCTACTCTGTACAGAGAGAGTACTTACACTTGCCTACTTTCACTTACATGCTTTATCCAAGTCCAAGTCCAAGTCCAAGTCCAAGTCCAACTTATGAGACAATTTTGGACTGCAAAGTGATATCATCAAATATGGAATGATCCAATAATTACCTGACGACGCCATGCCAAACTCTTCCACTCAAAAAGGGATTTCATGGCTTGCTTCAAAAGCCTTCCCAGGCCTGCGTTTGAACCTTTGGAAGGTTCAACTACATGAAATGCATGCTACCGCAAGCCTATTTACAGCTTTACCAACACAAATTAATCAATATCATGGCGATCCATGGATATATCATTAGTTCTGAGAACTTGTTACCATCATGTCTACACCTGATGTTATGTTAATTAATCTTCATATTTAATTTCAACAGCAAATATCCTCACCCAGATCCAAATCGCAGGCTAGGCTCTATATACATTCATGGTATCATGTTTCAAATCAAAGAACCGTCTCAAAATTGAATTATTCAATCATCATTAACAACTGGCCGTCCAATTCCTCCGCCAGCAGCCACGGGTCTCCCAGCTTCCCCAACACCACCTACAATTGGCCTCCCACCACCAAACCATCCGCCCACTCCTCCCACTCCTCCCACCACCGGACGTCCTGGCGGCCCAGGAGGACCTCCCACAATCGGCCTTCCAGGGCCTCCCACACCGAAAGGTGGACGTCCTCCACCTCCCACAATCGGCCTTCCTATACCAGGTGCTGGAGGAGGCCGTGGGGAATCCGCCGAATCTTGTTCAGACAACGTACTTGAAGAATAATCACTCTCATATATTCTCTTATCTGAAAGCCTATATATGAAAATGGCGATAAGTATCATCGCGAAAACCAAAAAGGATCACGATGATGGCTATAGCATCATTTTCCTTCACCATTCTGCGAGCGAGTTGTACGAGGTCCGGGGAGGATCTTCGTCGGTCAGGTACGTCAGGGTTGCGATGCGAGCTGCCGTTATTTATGAGGACTCGATGTGCGGCGGACACGTGCCTAGATAAGGAGAATGTAAGATCCGATACATAAATTTCCAAGTGGAACTTTGTTATACGCACTGGCTTTTAAGGTTATCTCAATGCCAAGTAATCATCTTTTTTTGACTCTGGTGGCTAGCCTTTTCATCAAAACCGCAAATACTGATAGCGCTACGTATCGAGGTTTTGGCGATAGCAACACTATAAACATTCCGTCTCGGCGTGGAGAACTTATAGTTATTCGAGAACGAAGACCTAAGAATGATCAGTCACATCAATAACAGAAGACGTTCTCGAAAGACTTGACCAGATAGATGTAAACAAAAACAATCCAGCCACCCTGCATGAGGGGTAACACGAGGGTAGTATTCCCAGGGTCTGGAAACACCTTTGGAGTACCCGAAATCTTTGCGACCTATCATACTCCCGACTCATTCCCGACTCACTTCATGCGGGTAACACTCCCAATACTTAGTGACACTCAAATCTCGATCTTTTTCGTGCCCGGCATATTGTAGCTTCGAGCAACTGGAAGTAACATTCCACATACACTTCTTACTTTCATTCGACAACCGCACCTCAAGCGATGGAATTCTTCCGCCATTTTCCAATCTAATCGTTACTACGTGCACAAATACCCACAACAAACCAACTTCGCAGTACCACGTACACCGTTACATGTATCCAAACATGTACCTATTGTCCTCCGTAACTGCCCCTGTCGCATTCACAGATTCAAAAAAACGAAGAATGTTTTCTAGAGAAATTCCTTGGTAGCTTCATAGCGCTGATCACCGTATAACAAAGCAAATGTGATGCTTCCAGAGTGAATCTCCATTTCAATCTTATACGGAATCCGATAGAACGCCTGATAGCCAACCCCGACCATTCTTGGGAGACTTTCTACTGGAACACTTCTGATGTCTGCTTGGATTTTGACAAGCTCCGAAACGTCTGCAGGACGGTTAGTATTTCTCATGAGCGTGATAAGTGATGCCCACTTTTCTCGTCCATATGCAATGGTGCTTGTCCTTTCTCACTCGCATATATCCTCGCTTCAATTACCGTTGGACTTCCGTCTAGGACGGGCCTCTCCCAAAAGAATGATTTTTGTGTCACGACGGGTTTTGTATCTTCAACATGGGTGTTCTGTTACTAAGATCAGAACGCTACTAATCTCACCTCGAATTATGTCACATACCTTCTTGATAAACCATCGCATGCACGGCACAACATAACCAGTCGAGTAAGGACTCGGCTCTCTGAAAAGTCATTAGCGAAGACACAAAAAGATGATTCAACTTTCATTCACTTCAAACTTTCGTCATGCCTGCCTTGGATGAATTTTTCCAAGGCCATGGTCCCATAATGCCTACGGGCTATTCTCGAGTCTATTCCAAAATTTTCCATGGCGTAAGGATGTCCAGGGTCCTTGTTCGAAAGTCCACTGATTAATGCTCCTTTGACAATCGCCGTATCACTAATTGCTATTAGTTTTTGATTTAGCTTCCAATGCAATCAACATACCCGTTTGCCACCTTCCTCACCTCAATACTCCCGCCAACAGTTTGTTGAATTCTCTGACGCAAATACTCGCTCGAGCCAAACCCACCAGCCATAAGAACCGCCGCAACATGTCTAGCAGTTTTTATGAATCTGTGTTGTGACCAACTGAATGACCTGTTGAACGACAGGCTCGAACACATTCCAAATTTATTCACCCGAAAGTTTGAGTTTATTCTGTCGAATACCTAGTTCTGGTTTGTTTAAACCACGAGCTGGAATGAAATAATGTTG
Organism: Monilinia fructicola; assembly: GCA_008692225.1. Classification (NCBI taxonomy): domain Eukaryota; kingdom Fungi; phylum Ascomycota; class Leotiomycetes; order Helotiales; family Sclerotiniaceae; genus Monilinia; species Monilinia fructicola. The sequence continues at coordinate 1,280,938 of VICG01000013.1, read as the reverse complement.
GTTTACATCCCCATGAAGTTCTTTTTGATGTCATCTTCAAAGAACTTTAATGCATCTGCTTGATATCCATCATCCCATGCTGAATAATTGGCGAACTTCTCATTTAGGTGCTTGGCGAAAATTCGGTTTAGGAAAATGCTTCCACAAAGTCCACCCTCGCCTCGAGCAGCTTCGCGAAGCTTTGGCACCGGATCCAGACTTGAGATAGTATAGGAAATTAAATCTACTGTTCTTTGTATTGCAAGGCTTGTATTAGCAGCTATAATACAAGCAAAAGGAAATATGGAGCTGACTTACCCACCACCAGCATCGCAAAGCACGAACGTATCGTTCCTCTTCAAAAGGTTCACTGGCATGCTAGACAAAGCGTAAATTCCCGCAGCTTCAGGCTCGGTAATAATCTGTACATGATTACCCATGCCAGCCTGTTCTGCACATTCTTGAGTTCGACCCTGGGCTTTATCGTCCCAAACAGCTGGGACGGTAACAATGTATTCTGTTGATATCTTCGGAAAGACAAACGTACCATAAGTATCAGCCATGGTTGTTTCAGCATGTTTTCTCAAATTCGTCAGGTATTCAATCATCAATCGCTCCTTCTCCTTGGCAGTATGTGCAATCAAGGCAGTGGTACTTGGGTAGTCTTTTGCGAAACCCTTTTCCTCGCCACTTGGGTGAAGACCTAGTTTGAACCATTCATATCTGGGATTTTTCCCTCTAATTTGATGGCCCCATAGATAGTTGGGCTTATGGAGTAGGGTTCTGCAAGAGATCTCTTAGCTTATGGATCTGATACCAAATTATGTTCAGATCAAGACCTGAGGGGACTTACGTTGGAACCTTGTTGTGGCTGGCACCATCCCCAGGCCAGTTTTTGGACGAGATTGTGATCTTTGGGCTAAGCAACAAAGAATCAGTCACAATTACATATTGGAACATCATTAGACGCATACTTTGTCTTTAAGAGCCCAGCAAAGACCAGAAAAAGTAGTGCCTAGTGATGTTAGCCGGCCTCGTCGATTTAACACAGATATTTCGCTTACCAAAGTCCACTGCAATTAGCACTTCTAGCTTATCACTTAATTCTGGCATATTGGAACGATTGACTTCTAAAAGCTCTCTGGGAACAAAAAAAGATGGGGATACTGTTTCATTGAGACTTCTGGTTTCTAAAGCTCTTTTTAAGATATCAATATGAGGCTCCGCAACATCCTTCTTAAATGAAAGCTGACCAACCATCACATGTTAGGCTCTTTGGGCCAAGTTGGGGATTCCATAAGATGCCCAGGTGTCGTTTGCAATGCTGGCCAGTTTCAAAGCTCTGGTGTAACCTTCCCATGTGCGCCACAGCGAATCAGAAAGACTGTATCACCCAGCATCCATATACCTTACCATCCAGCCTTTAGTATAAGCAAATATCTGCCCCTTAGCGCGGCAAAATTCCCCCAATCACACTTCACAACCCATTGCTATTCATTACCGTTCCCAAGCACCCCTCACTCTCTGCAGTATTGTTATCGAGTTTGCTGTCTCAATTTACTGACCGAATAGAGAAGTTATCCAACCAGAATCCAGGAAAATATCGCTATGGGCATCATGTTGTGGGTGGCTTGATGCGGCTGGCGATGGCCGCACAGTATGAAGCAACCCCCAAAACAAACATTTCCTGGCTGTTTGAAGGAGAAAAAGACTACACACCATCTCAAACGCAGGATAACTTATCCATAATTCAAGATGAATGATTCGGACTCTGATAATTCAGGAACGACGAACCTAAGAAAGGAGAACGAGAAGCTAAAGAAAGAGTTGAAAGCATTAACATTATATCTGGCTGCGTTGGCTCACAAAGAGTACCAGGTACCCGATGGCTCCATTAGGGAAGACTATGAAAAGATATGTCGAGCGATTGAGACATGGATTGACTATGCTCCTTCTGACGAGTCTGGCGACTTCAGAAACAGGTTCAGAGAGGCTCTTAAGATGGAGGAAAAGACTCATAGGTTGAGAGATATTGGGTTTGTATATCAACTTCCAGCGACTTCGGACAGAACATTACATTTTTTGGGAGGCTTGGATATGCTTCATTACTTCATCCTGTCACTTACAATTGGAAAATACGTCTTTTCTGAAATTTTGATGACGCCGTATCCCATTGGCGTTACTGAGCCTCAACAGGCTACGTTCCTTAGCATCGAAGAGGAAATGTCTAGAATGGGAAAGGGTATGAGGCTTCCATTAATGATCAGGTCACTTCATACTAATCAGCACCTCTAATAGCAAAATCGAAGATCACTCAGTGGAGATCAGACACGTTGACTGCTTTATGTTCTTCCAAATCGTACCAAGACGAGCAGAAGAGACAATTATTAAGCATACAAAATGCTCTCGGGAAAGATTTATCATTCTGGTGTGGAAACAGCGGTTATCAGAGGTTAAAGGATCGACTCCACCGCGAAATAATTGATCCTTCTGTTAGGGTACATCAAGAGATGAAATGTTCCACACGAAAGTATGATCTGATTAGAGAAAGCGACGCTCAATTCAAACGCAGCTCCAGTAGCGAACAGTACGCTTCACATATTGTAAAAGAGGTTAAGACATGGAAAACAATGACTAGCGACGGTACTGAACGCGTTTTGCAGTGCCTCTACCCTGGAATAGTAGTGTACGATATGGAAGCTGAAGAGAGATCAGAGTTGTTGGGACCTGTTATGGCTGTCTATAAGAGAGCATCTCCTCAAGCAAGACGATCAGCAACATCTTCAGCAAGATCTTCGTTTCACGCAGAAATTTCGATGAAAGAACCACGAGATCACGGACACCACAAGATAGCTACTAATGCACCAAAGCGTATTGGTAGTTCAATCAATGCGTTTGTTGAAGGTATAAGTCGGAAATCGAAGGATGATCGACGTTCTCCTGAGCCATCATCATCGCACCCTAGTCGACGAGCGTCTCGTGATACAAGTACGAAGCAAGTCCAGTATTCTTCATTGAGCTATGGTCAAACAGTGAGCTATTCGCAATCTACTCAACCTACCGAGGATATGCCAATACCTTTCGCCCCTTCTGCATATACCCGTACTGTGACTGGAGTCCCATGCGAAGGTGCCACTGCAGAGGTTGTGGAACCTCGAGAAATGACATATACTTCAAGCCCAGAGGAATGGAGTGACTACTATCATGGGAGGCCAAGTGTGCCGGATGGAACGTATATCGAAAGGTTTGATGAATAGTAGGCTCACTTCGAATTTTACTCGAGAGGCAGTGGGTGAGGAACGGGAGGAACTCAATCAAAATCGGCATATATCAGAAGGTCTTGGCGAGTGGTGTGGCCTTCGTTTACGAGATTTGAATCGTGTATGCGCTCATCACGTGAATCAGACGTGAAACAAAGTTTGCAGGAGGTGAAATGGATTATGGTGGTCTATTAGGAAGCTTCTGTGCGAAGGCAGAGAATCTATGAATTTGTGTGTGAATTTTCAAATATGCACAAAAGGTCACAAACGCATCATGCGTGGAGTGTGCCGATGCCGAGTCCTGCTGATTCAACCTTTGGTCTTCTAGCGTTAATAGCGACAAAATTTATTCCACTTCCCCTCTTTGCACCTTATCAATAAACCATAAGTAATTCATGCGACCTATCGAATATACCTTCCTCTCCTGTGGCTGGCTTACGAAAATCTATCTAGAAATTTATTATATCTGTCAAGCTGTGCATCCAGAACCAATGAAATATATACTTTCTAACATCGATATCAAGTCAAAATTGAAGATTCAGAGACCCTGAGATGGAACAGGTTTTTGATATAGGGACGGCAGGATATACTATTGAATACATTATATAAAGATTTATCTATAAAGACTACAAGACCGTATCTTCTCACCATCCACTACTCACCATATCTAAGCTTTCCCTCACCCCCTTAAAAATCAAAAACCACTTCCGGCCACTCTCGACTAGGTCCATCCAGCACCCTCCCCCTCTTCCCCTTCAACCACTTTCCAAAAAACGACCCCACAAACTCCGTTTCAATTTCCAAAATCCTCTGTCCCTTAATCGAGCCCAAAAGATCCTCAAAGTCCCCTAACCCCAGCACCCCCGCCCAAACCGCCAGATCGGTAAAACTCCCATGCGCCGTCCCACTCACCCTGACATCTCGTTTCCAACCCCCCAATCCCACCGAGTTTCCCCAGAACTCGTTCCACGTGGGATCTCGATCTGCGGTCCTCGTATGGTTCTCGTTCGCCATGATCATAAAGGGGGATCGGAGGCCCGTCTGCACCACGTCCCCGATCAATGCCCCGTCAAGATTAACGCCAGATGAGAAGCGGGAGTCGGCGCGCATAGCCGAGAAGGCTGCTGCGCCGCCTAGCGAGTGGCCGAACGCACCGACCCTCTTGGTTTGGAATGCGGACTTGGCATTTCCGTATCCATAGGAGCGAGCAGAAGAGGGGTTCGCGACGCCCGGGATCTGGGCTGTGAATAGTGGGTCGGAGAGGGAATTCAACGCAAATTGCAAGTCTTTGACGCGCGCGTTCACGTAGGGAATGGGAGCCGTGTAATTGTCAAAGTCGACGTCTTCCCAGGTCGCCGCCGTGCCATTTGAATACTCGATAAAATCGACATCGAAAGGGTGATCGACGGTCATGACGAGATAGCCAAGGGACGCGATATTCTCGGCCATCGTTGTGTAAATCAGACGCGTGTTGCCGTAGCCGGGGGAGAAAAGGAGAATTGGGAAATCAAATTTGTTGTGGGAAAGGAGGATGGGGGCGGATTTGTAGGAGCGAGAGATGAAATCCTGAAGGATGGTGGGTGGGAGGGAGTAGCTTTGCGCTAGGTGAAGAGCGGTGGCTGGTGGGAAGGAGGGGGCGAAAGTGTAGTTTGAAGAAGACTTCCCGGAAGGTGTTGGATAGAAGAGGGAAAGCATTAGACTGCGAGAGGTGGAGGGGTCGGTTGCTTGGAGAACGGTGGTGCCGAGGGAATGAGATCCAGGCAATGGGGGTGCCTGGACAACGGCATGGATGGCCGAAGAGAAATTGAGAAGTAACCAGAGTAGTTTCATTGTGATGAGAGTCATGTTTGTTTGAATAGATTTTGATTATTTGAAGTGATCCTTAACACGCAGATACCTACCTTTATACAAAATCAACTTTCTCAGCCGCAAACATAAAATTCGTCTGCCTAGAAATAGCGGTACAAGTTGCAATGCAAATTGCATAATACCAGGTCACAGCCCAAATTTTTCGTAATAGTCTACTCGAGTAAGACGAAAACACACAATGCAGATAGAAGCTAAGACAAAGCACGACGTAAAAAACAGGAAGCGGGATGACGAACCCTTTGCACCGTGGCTGAGCGTTATTCTGCAGTTCAGCCCACCTTCAAGCCCTTGCTGATAGGTGGCCTCGTCTTGGCAGAATGTTCCAAATGGAACTTTTCGTGCATATAATTATCAAGGTATTGTTCTCGAACTTAAGACTGGAGAACTGCACAGCATTGAATGTCTTCAAAAATTGTCAAACAGAGTCAAAGAATGAAACATAAAGACCTCCCCTAAAGTCCAGAATGGTAGCCAGAGGAACCTATCCTTTGATCATGACCAGGGACTTCGTCTAAAATGACAATAGACTTCTGATTTATCACAGCCAGTAGGAAAAATCCATAGACAAAATTGGGCAAGGCACAACATTCGAATGCCTTGGCAAATTTAGATTGTCCTGGCGACTGAAGCATCTTGATCAAATGCAAATCGCACACCGCCTCGTATCAACCACACGTGGCGGACAAGGATGCCTCCTCGACTAGATCTTGTCGTTCGAATAGGAGGTCAGGTACGCAGAAGACCCATTAGACGAGGTTTGGGGAGACCACCAATCAGAAGGCCTACAATACGAAGACGATCACCAATAAGAAATGGAGGCCGGGGGAGAGGTAGAGGTAGAGGTAGAGGCAGAGGTGGAAGAAGGGTAGCTGCAAGAACACGACTTGAGATCATGCTGTTTACAGCTTCATACAGTAGTTAGCAAAACCACTTCAGCAACTCCATGTCGATGACCTAACAGTAAAAAAATTCATGAGGGAAGATTTGTATGCTTAAAAAAGTGAATATGAGGCAATCAATAGTTGTTACCGTCTAATCTAAATTCACTTTTGATATTCAAACTTTGTCATCAAAGTTCCAATATGCGGCAAAATCTCAACCGAAAATGAATCTCCCTCTCTCAGATATTCCTTTGGTGTGAAGCCATTACCAACACCCGCTGGGGTGCCGGTTAAAATTATATTACCTGGCAGCAAAGTGGTACCCTGCGAGAGAAAGGAAACAATCTTCGCAACGGGAAATATCAAATCACTATTGATGGTCAGTCAAAGGCTTGATAGTGTGCTTGGATATACATACTCTGTTCCGCAATCTTGCATAACTCTTCCATTCTTCAGACCTCTCACTCGAAGTTTCGATGGGTCTGGAATGAGTTTCGTGGATACCAAAGTCGGACCTAGGATGCTGTTAACTCCAATGTTTTCATTTTGCCAAGAAAACAAACCAATTGGACAGGCTCCATCGAAACTTTTGCTAAAGCACCATTGACTTTGCGCAAATTGACTTGCGCGACTGCTAACATCATTCGCTGCGGTATATCCCAGAACATAATTTAATGCATCTGCTTCGCTGACATCCTTGCATTTCTCCCCAATCACAATTACAAGCTCAGATTCATAATCGCAGCAATCGTCTTCTAGTGTAAATTTTGGGATAATTGTCGGAGAAGGATATGGATCTGCGAGAGAGGTTGAGGGTTTCATGAAGAGGGTTGGCAGATCAGGGATGGCCATTTTGACTTCGTTTGCATGTTGAACATACTGCGATGATTAGCCAATGCTTCGTACGCTCTAGAGAGACCGCATTTTACATTCAATCCAATACATCTAATTGTGCCAACTTCGGACTCTGCGATGGGAGATAGAAGCTTTCCGACTTCCTTGATGGTTCCAGTCGAGCTGCCCGGTTCTAAGACTGATGATCCGCTGTATACATCGACCTTCACCTCCTTTCCTGCAATGATTGCTGCTCCAACATCGAGCTCTGAGTCTACCGGTTGACCTATGAGTATTTCCTCGGATGATTTGGGCACAAATCGTACAAGACCTAGAAGATGATAACAGTCAACATTTGAAACAGCATTGCGGGTAGTGCTTCGAGACGTACGCTCAAATGATGTTACTGCCATTGCTGATATATGGTGGAACTATCGAACGTATATGGAGGGATGGAGAATGATCTTGACAGAGAAATGGAGAGAAACTGAAGAGAGCTGTTCTTGAATTGAACAAAAAGCTTCAAACCCCCACCTATCTATCTACTCTTATCACCCCACTTTGATAGAAGCCGGTTCGTCTGCCTTCGCCATGGCAACATCTCCGATACCGTACCATCCGTGCCTGTACCGACCCAGCTGCAAGCTGCCACATGGCTCAAGTATGATGAATCTCTCTCGGTCTTCGGTCGAGATCCGTGGTGTTGGATGACAATGTGGACGACGCCAAAGAAGTTAGAAGTCCACCCAGTCCCCACAGAGGTGAAGTGGAAGTGGTGGGGAGGTTTGAGGGGATATCAGGGATTCAAGCCACTAATCTGTGGGGATTATTAACGTTGAACAGCCCTGAAGCTTCAGAGCAAAAGTCTTGGCATCAAGGGGTTCATTCGACAGGCACGACAGCGGGCTGAATGCCTTTAGATTACAAAGCTTCTTGAAAATTGGCCAATTAGCTAATTGATCAAGCCAATCTGTACTCTGTTACTGGAAAGGATGCAACGTACCCAATGCTTGTGTCTTACAATGAACGAGCTACTTACTACAAGGGAATTCCCTGATTCATTAGCGGTTCGATCTCCATACTTTCTAAAGGCGCCCCCAGGACAGCACCACAAGCTCTCCACATTTGTTCAAGTCATCATGATCTAATCATGGAACTCATTCTACCGGTCTGCCGGTAGTGAGTGGTAGAGCAAATGAAGAACATCTATATCTAAATCGTTTCCTCTTCTACAATCCTCATCGACCCATCGTGCCATAACTCCCCTTACCAGTGTGTCGAGGCTTCATTCATAACATAATTCCCAGTTTTTCTAGTCTATAGCAAACATGGTAGTTCTACCAGAAAACTCAGGATATATCCAAAACTCAGACCCTTCAAAGCCCCGATCAGATGCAGCTGTTCCTTTCCGCGATATTATACCTTCCCCAGATCATCCTCGCATTGCTGGAATCCAGGATCATACAGCCTTGAGTTGGTGCGAGTCGAGGAGGCAGATTGAAGCCCCCGCTTGGTTGATAAACCGTCTTGATGCAAAAAACTTGGAGCAGCCATACAAAGGATTCACATCAGATGGGAACGTTAGAGAGGGGTTGTATAAATATGCCGATGATGAGGGTGCACCCACTGAGGATGTGATAGCGAAAATCGGGGAACTTCTGAGGTTATTGAGCGAGAACCAAAGGAAAGCGGTCCAATTCGGCGATGTTACAGATGATGAATTTAGGTTGTGGTCAAATCCAGAATTATATATGAATCCGGGTAGGGACTGAATGTAGCCTCATTTTCAAAACAATACTCATTTCTAAACAGGTGGAATACGACTCGACGAGTGCTCCTCAGAAATTCAGACGGGTATTCATTCTATTCTCAAGGCCTCATCTTCTAAACAAGGTTACCAGAAGATACATGCCTGCTGCCTCACAAACGATTTCCTTGGCCATCTAGTGAATGGCAAGAAAGTACTCAATGAGCACTCCTATAATTTCCGCCTATTTGGCACACCGTCTATGACAAAACCATTTGGGTATACATTCTTCGGGCATCATTTGTGTCTTGCCATAGTATTTCTTGGCAAGAAAATGGTAATCGGTCCTACGTTCATGGGAGCAGAACCTGACAGAATTGACGAAGGGCCACATGCTGGATTGAGATTATTTAGATCGGAGGAACTGGATAGTTTGAGTTTGATGCAAAATCTGCCCGGGGAATTACAAGAGAAGGCAACTCTGAGCAAAGGTATGGATGGAAAGAGCTTACCAGCCGATAGATGGAATCCTTTTGATGAAAGACATTTGGGTGGCGCGAGACAAGATAACAGGATTGTTCCGTATGAGGGATGCCCTGTTTCCGAATTTCCAAAAGACGGGCAGGAGCGGATTATCAAGCTTTTCAAAGCTTTCAACGAGTATTATCCCGATGCAGTATTGGAGCACAGGGTTGCACTATTCAAGGAGCATTTAGATGAAACATATTTTGCTTGGATTGGAGAATTTGGGGACGAGGACCCATACTACTATCGCATTCACAGTCCAGTGGCATTCATGGAATTGGATTTCCACTGCGGCAGTAAGTCATCTTTCTCTCTCCTCTTCAAGATATCTGACATGCATTTAGTTTTCCTGACAAATACAAGCCCAGCAAGATGTCACATTCACACATGTAACCGGTTGCCCAATAGAGGTGATTACGGGAGGGCATTATTGGAGCAGTCTAAGTAGACTGAAATCTATAGAACAGAAACTAAATGGAATAACCTACAACCAACTTGCCTCTGTTTTCACGTGATTACCCGCTCAATCTTTTTCTCAAATGCTTTAATTGTTCTAAGTTGCGTCTGATATTCCAATATATAGGAGTTTTATATAGAGAAACAGCCATCAAAGGTAAAGGAAACATTGCCCAACATGTGCAATTAGAATTCTCCTCCCCTTCTCTTCTTGCGGAAACTTGACACAATCTAGAACACCAAGCATTTATCACCCTTCTAACATATAGCCCACCATTGTAACGCGGATCTACACTCTTCAACTGCAAGTTCTTGCGGAAAATGAATTTCATGGGAATAAGGAATGTTATTCTCGTAAATCCTTCTTCGCCTCTCATGACTATGAGACCCGTCGTCATCTAAATATTCTCTTTGGCCAAATACTCCACAACCTCTGTCGAATTCGGAAGCTTCGTGTACTTGCCAGCCCTCGAAAATATTTCATCTTCAGATGGGTTGTCAATTTCTTGGCCTGCTGCATTGGTAGTGATAGCGCGAAAGTTGGTGGGGTGGAGATCTCCTGCAACATGTTCCAGATTGTATTTGTGGAGAACAGAGCCATGGAGGCTTTCACTGCCTTTTTGGGTGGCTGTCGGGGCAGAGAGAGCGGCACTGCAGACTGGATAGCCATCTCCGAGTGGTGGGGAGATGAATTGAAAAGGCGGGCAATCACTCGGGAGAGACAGAGGAGGAGATGATGGCGCACTGTTTTCCTTGGTGTTTCAGGTCTCCACGTCGTGTGCCATTTTTGGCGGGATTACAATATCATCGTGGGCTGTCCGTCGAAGATAATGATGTAAGTATCCCTTTATCATGAGGCAGGATGTTCTATCTATCGTATGTGTCATGAGGAAACATTCTTCGCAGACTGCTCTTTTGGCAAGGCCGTTCTTGTTGATGATTTTTCGAATGATGGGGCTGAGGACTGGGGCGACCCCATTAGAAGAAGATTTCACACTCGTGTTTGGACAGTCCTTTCCTCTTCTTGGAAGTGATAGTTCTTGGGTTGAAGGAGTTTTATATGTTTGGTTTTGAAGGGTGGTTGAAGAATTTGTAAGTTTGATTCGCTTTCAATGTGTAGCCCAAGACTAAAAGCTGGGCTAAGTTAGTTTCACTAGTTATCATGACTACAGAATAGATTGCAAGGCCGGTATAAACTCAAAGTTTGATCTAGAGCATCTAAATTTTCAGAAAAGTGAATATCGAAGATACGAAAGATCATGTATACTGAAGTGCACTGCCCTTCAAAGAAGCATTGAACATCCAACACTCTTGGGGTTTGACGAGCAATCAGATACCGAAGTCTATTTAGAACACCGACGCATGCTACTCCCTTCGCAAGAGAATGCATTCGCCAGAAAAGTTCTACAATGGCATCTCTCACAGGCTCCCCTAATTTTCTGATCTAATTCGGACGCTAGAATACTCAATCGCCAGACTAACTTTTGACTACCGCTCGGCTTCTCATGTACTACTCACCAATAGTGCACTTTCTCGGGAACTAAAAGGAGCAGTGGGGAGTGTAAAATCACGTAGCGAGCACCCAAGACAAACTTCTCTCGAGGAAGAAATATAATTCTACATCGAGTAATGTACGTAGTTAAGTATGATGATGGGATTTTCTGATCAGCTATCAGGGCTTTGGTAATTATTGGGTGAGAGTGCAACTTTTGTGTGTTATATTTACGAGACGGCCAAGACTGGTTATAGATATCTTTCAGAATAACAAATGCCGGTAAGAAGTTCCAGCTTTCTGTACGAGTTGGTGTGCCAAGAACACAAAAGGCATCCTGGTAAACCGCTCAACATGACAGGATCGAAGAAGGCTCTATTGAGGACTCAAGAGGGCCACGAGTCAAATTTCCCGCGCACACGTGGTGAGTTGATCGGGGTGAGAATTTGTCTGCCCTAAGAGAGTAATATTGTAACATTACAATATGATGTAATTGCTCTGATATTCGGCACTCTAGCACTCATCCGGCTGATCTCAGTATCACCGTCCAAATTTACAAGCATTTCAGCCCTGTTGAGTTTTTACATAATTTTTCCTGGGTCTACCGCATAGTAAAACTTGGCTCAAGAAGATCTTGCCAGGTGCTTTACATGAATTACCAGAAGACGTAGAGACCATTGCTGCTATTGTATCTGTCATGGTAGCCACAATCTGTAGAGCCTGGAGAGTATGTGTATACCTGCGAAGCTTAGAGATCTATAACTGAATACAAACTAGCGAGGCTTGTGCTCTCATTTGCGGCCGTTGATGTCTAGTAGCTACACTCGCTCACCACCGTGTTGTTGCTCATCAATACTTCGTTATGTACGTTCCAACCAGCTTCTATCTGCCTACGCTATACATGAAACCTTGGGAATTTCCTACAAGCTCTTATATGCCTGTAAGAGATGGAAAAGACAGCTAAGGTTGAACTCACTCTATCATGACCCAAACAATATCCATGCACAATTCCTCTGGTCCAAGGAAGGAAGATATACTTTTCTAAAGTATATTTTTTCATTGTCACCTTAAACAGACAGTGTTACTTTCATGTTGCCGTTGTTTTGGTAGCATCTACGATGCATTGGTATCCAACTTTTCAAACCCCCAATTCGATGAAAGTCGACAATGCAGAGAAGACATAAACTACCTATACATTAGTCTTCTGCTAACAATCCTTCAAAATAAATTCCTTCAAAAGCACTCCCGCCCTTCGATATTTTCATTCGGTGCCCAGGGATTGTACAGTGCCTCCCCAAAGCTCAAATATAGAAGGGAAATATCAACGGAGGCTCATCAGAGGATGTCTCAATGAATCGGAAGAAACTTCGATCTCTACATGCAAGACGACATAGCCAATTAAAATAACATCTTTATGCTATAGCACCCACCTCCATAGCATCATGGGCGTATATTAATTCCCTTTATCCCACTTCCATGCTTCGATTCACATCTCTCCCAATACCTAAGAGCCCGGATTTCTCCCAAATCTCCCTCGCTCTCTTCCCCGAAAATCAAGATTTTGAGACCGAATTTCACCTTATCAAGAACAAAGGAGGGAGAAAACCGTAGAAACTAGCGCCGCGGGGCTGAAAGTTGGTTTATCGAATCAATGCTAGAAGCTGTTGTTTGACCAAACCACAGCCTGAGAGAACACGCAGTCAGATTATCCCACCGTCTCACACGATGAGATAATCCTCAAATTCTTGCTGTCCATTCTTTGTGCCGTCAGAATGCACCATCTTCCACGCATGAATGCATAACCATTGAATATACTCATATGATACCTCTACCCATCCCAGCCTTCTGCCTCCGTTCCAGTCCTCAAAACAATGACAGCTTGAGAGAATATCAACTTATCAAATACGGCATATTCACCAACAAAACAAACGACAAAGCCACTACTCCAAATCCCCTTCTATATACCCCAAAACTCCCCATATCAATCTTCTCGCACCTCAGCAAAAAGATGTAACAGGCAATAATCACACTTCCAATTTCTAAGTAGACACGTTAGGGTTGATTAAGTGACTAAAGATAATGACTACCGCTAGATAATTACTTTCACTCTCAAATGCGGCAAGAGGTCTTACAGTGCTGAAGCGATAAAGCTTTTAATAGCAATAGTAATAGTGATAGTATTTGATTTGAACTTGCCCAGAACTCAATGCTTGAAAGAGCGCATGGAATACTTCAGCACAGCTAAGCTTGAATCCAAGATGAACGAGCGTAAACATAGATATCATGCTTTGATTGTTGGTAGAGACATAACTTCTGACCGATTCGATGACTATCTTGAAGAAGAAAGGATCTTTTTCGTGACGTGTTACGGAGTTGGAATATCTGAATTTAGATTATAAGAACTTTACCAATCTTTGTTAAACTCGACGTACCTGGATATATACGGGGAAGGAAAGCAGCATTTCCAAGCATGAGGATTGCGATAATCGGCAGTCAAAGAGCACAATTCGAAGGTTGACTTCTTGAGATGTCTTTGCGGTTCACAATAGCAAGTTGCGAAAGTTGTCTAGAAATTGAAGACTGTGTCATGAACCTGATACTCTGCGAGATTTGTAAATCAATGTGGCGGTGATCATACATCTTCTTGATTATAATCGATTCCATTTTCGGTTTCCAAGAAATTGCCTAGAACCAGGATATTGACCCACGACAACATCCCATGTTCTACTTTTCCCGCCACCATTTTCTGTATCTCAAGCACGTCCGAGATGTGCTCCATTTATGCAATGATCCTCATGGTTCAGATAAACACGTGTTGTATTTCCCAATAAGAACATGCATCCTTAGTAAATCAATGACGATATACGATACAGACATTCACCCGCTGATGTCGAATCTTTACTTCATAACATTCATCAGACACTCAAGACATTCCCGATCGTCACTTGAAGCACCAGCACAACAAGATCGTCGCCGACTTTGCATATCATGAGATACATGGCGAGAAGTGAACCCAGAAGTAAAGGCCGCCAAAAACCAGACACTTTCCACGGTTGTATTGATATTGCGTCATGAACATCATAGCCAAGTATAGGAATAGATATACGACTTAAAAGTAGGGACGATGATCATATCGGGATATATAATACTATATGGTGCATAGCACATTAAACATTTGGAGCACGTCTAATATCCTACTCCACACTTGTTGGAGACAGCCAAAAGAGCATCCATTACTTTCGACATCCATTCCATCCAACAAACGTTCGACTCGTATTGTAAGGGGATCTCTGAGGAGGAGACGTAATGTCATCGAGGCGGAGGTAAAGGGAGGAACCCACTCAGAAGCTAAATGGAGGAAGGAGCTGGAACTCGAGGATATCTACTATACTCGTTTTGGACTAAGAGAAATGGATACATGGATGTAGAGATCCAAGCAGAGCACTAGCTTTGGCACATCTAAATATATACTCAGAAAAGCAACCTCTATCATCCAAGATCACAAGATATCCCTGCTGGCGCAATGGTAGCGCGCAAGACTTCTATTAGATATCATCTATGAGATCAATCTTGAGGCTGCAGGTTCGAGCCCTGCGTGGGGAGTTACCCTGAGTATCATCGGTTTGAATCCGTTGCTGGACATCTTCTTTTGCTATGTCACTCTTATTTCCTTTAAGTTTTGTTAAATTTTTCGAGGGATGTGTGAGGTCTTGGAGCGAAAGACAATGGCAAGCTGATCTGAAAGTGTTGTTTTTTTGATATTAGATCTTCACAACGATCAAAATTTTTTACTTCGGTGTGGAGAAGATTAACGGATAGTAGACCTTTTTGACCAATGACACAGCTGTTTATCTTCAAGTCCCGCATTTTCCAGAGAGCTAATCGCTATGAACAAATCAAAAATAAGTATCCTCTCTCAAGTACAAATCGAATCCATAACCCCACAAAAAAGAAAAATAAATTCAAACTCTGCACGCCGGGAAGATAAAAAGCGTTATGCCGCTAGCTTTACTTCGCTTCCGGTCATCACCCCACCCATGCACCCACTCCTACTTCGTACTCTTCTTTCTCCTGAATCAAAAACAGCGTACATCAGCAAAAAAACAGCAAAAAGATGATATCCCGAGTGGACTCGAGATCGCAGAATGCGGCTTCTGTGGATCGAACACAGTGCCTCCAGATAAACAGATGAATCTGTCAGGATTCTGAAGTTGACTTCAGTCTGGCGCTCTCCCAAGTGAGCTAAAGCCGCTTGGTTTGTGTTGTTGTTTTTGTTGAGAGCGGCCGGGATTTCAAATATATATTCAGTATTGCGGAGTTGAAGGGCTTGAAATTAAACGATGCGCTGCTCGGAGGCCTGAGCTTACCTTGTGGGTTTAACGCTCTGTGTTTTCAGAGCTTTGGTCATTGGTACTGGAGTCTATTATTGGCAGTTGTGATATTCAGCAATCCAATACTGTTCTAAATAGATACAGTATCAAGTAATCTATTTGTGATAAGCGTAAGACATGTGGTATCATTCATAGATCATTAGTAAACTTTCTATTCCTCCTGCTATTCTTCGCTCTTTAATCACCTACCGCCAATACTGGAGGGATGTATGCTCCTGTGCATTCCCATAACATCCGATACTGTGGATGCTTCCCCCAATAACTTTGTAGTAAGTGAACTAACTACTCGAGTATATAACCCAATACAAGACATCCTTTCTCACTCTCTTTCTTTGAGGGCAATTCACAAGCGTGCCTCAGCATGAGCATCATCATCAGTCTACGAGTATCACTCGGGAGTCGGGACAAACACTCTCTCTCAGATTAACAATCAAATCAGTATATACGCTGAAACCATGCAATCTATTCATTTGAGATTTGTCAATGCCTATATCAACTCTAAAGCGCTATGCCACGTGGGTGACAAATTCGAGGCTTGATATGATTATATCGAGCTACTGTAGTAAGCCAGTAATCGTTGCGGCGTCGAACAAACCGACTGATGTTATACAAACAATAACATAAAACCGAATCATGGATTGTGCAGACAGCAAAAAGTACCCATATACTCCGTAGGCATATAGTTGTGGGCGTCTTCCTTCGTACGCTCCCAAACCGAAACTTTAACTCCGAGTACTGTACTCTGTACTTTCAGACTTTCGGGTATCGCTTGACAATCGATGAATGAATGAACACAAATGCTTTACTTTTGATCTAGCAAAAAGGTTCGACCATCGGATGCCAAAGGATCGTTGGAGAGAGGGCTGAAGAGGAATGGTGATTTTCTTGAAAGATTTGGTCTGGGCCTTGAGATCATCCCAAAGGTTGACCGAGCACTCCGGGACTTCGGTTTTCTTACTTTTGGTATTGTAATCAGATTTATATCAAGGTTCCAGGCCGTTTGTGCCGCCTTCCGAACGGGAGAATGGAGGGTATGGGAGGGGGATTTGGCTAGGTTCAACAATGGTAAGAATTCCCGTGTAGATTAGTTTGCTTTTAGGGCGATGAGTATGTTTTGTACAGAGTAATTAATCTTACTCTGTACAGGAAAAAATGAGTTGAACGGAGAAACTGAACAGCTAACTCCACATATCTCCAGCCTTCGAATGCCAAACTTCGAGTATCAAATGTATTACATGTATCTCCAGATATACAGAGCCCATACTCAATGTAATTTTCTACTCACATTAATTATATTATAAGCGAAAGGGAAATTGACTGGGCATCATCAATCGCCTCTACTTCCCCAGACCAGATCCAGCAACCATAATCCCGACTACATATAGTACTGTAGATGATTGACCATCATGAACACCTCGCTCAAATAACAAGCACTTTGCTTGCAATCCCTTCCGGACCATAACTCTTAAGTTCAGATCACCAACCTCGCATACCGCCATATCCTAGACTTACTTTCCGAGAAAGAAAAGCAATGCAACGGTTTATGACGTCGTTAGCATGAAGAACTGTCACCTTGGACAAAATAAGAAAGGATTTGAATTTGGATTTGATTGCGAACGAATGCGCAATTTGCCTTATTTGTACGCATAAGTAACTCCTTGAATTGTTATTTTCGAGTATACAAGCCACCGCCAATAATATATCCGTGATTCCGCAAGCCTGATTGATTGCAACGCAAAGTAAAAGGGCACAGCGGGAATTTGTCGGTATAGTGTATCATTGTACGCTTTTGGGTGTTTTCGTGTCTGGGTGCTGCTACTCAGATGAGGAGGTTAATGATGAGTAGGACGGTTGGACGGCTTCCGAAATCGAAGAATGGAATAAGTAAATAAATAAGTTGCGTTATGCGCATGACTTTTGTTTTATGAGTATAAACGCAGTACGCTTCGAAAATAAGAGAATTTGAGGGGATATCATGTAGTGTGATGTGATGTGATGTGATGTACAAGAATGACAAGCAAGAATACAATCTAATCATCCATATATTTATTGATTATATGTGGAAATGATGATGATTAGTTCTAATCTTCGGAAATGCACCAAAAACCCCCTTCATCCTCGCCAATCTCCTCCCGTACACATAGTCTTCTCTCCAACCTCTCCAGCCTTATCTCCTCAAAAACCAGCATGTGCAAAATGATAGACCACCTCTTCATCCAATAAAATACTTTTTATTTATTACAACCGTTAAAGATCGCCCCTTCTGAACAAACTTTCTTGCAAGATTAGCAGATCATTAGCAACAATATGTCAGTATTCGTACTATCGTACTATCAGATGAGGTGGCATTATTGGGGCAAATACTTAACCATTACTCCGTACACACTGCACAGGGAGCACCAGTAGAGTTTCTACTGTTTTACATAGAATTTACCACTTTTACATGTAGTGATACCCTATGCAGGGTCTGCGAGGGGTGACAATTTAGGCTTTTAGCTGCTCCGCTATGACAGTATTAAGTTAAGTGAACCCTTGTTCAAACGCGGCTTGGTGGGCGCAGATTTTGGGTTTTTTTTCTTTCATTTTTTGACTTTACCCAAGGAAGCCGGAGGAGTTACGACGCACATACTCCGTAGATAGTACAGATGGATCTAATGGAGGGAGTACCGGTATGTAAGTTCCAACTAGAAGAGTATTAAAAGTGTAAACGTTCCCACGGCAAGGTGCGGATGGTCTCTCCTTCTCTTTCTTATATCCAATATTATATCACATCATATCGCTGTTTTGTGTTGTCTTGAATCTATATATATATACATTCTTCAAGACAGTGTGAGAGTAAATCTACTTATCAACATACATCCCTCACTCTACAATCCTCGACATTCTTTTACATCCATACACACACATAGAAGCTACAGAGAATACAGAATTATATATATCAACTCGATTGTCGAACTTAATAAAGCACATTGACCATCACTTCGACAAGATGTCTACCTCACCAACCTCAAAAAGCTACTCTCCGTCCTTCGAAATTCATCGAGGGACCTCCCCTTACCTCTACAGCTCCAAATCTCGCCCAATCAGACGAACATCTTCAGATAATCCTCCTAGAAATGGACTCCTATGAATATTCTCGAAACTCACAACGCAAATCCAAATCGCGCACCTCATCCAGCAGCTCTTCAAACTCCAACTCTTCGCATTCCCATACATCTTCAGTTCCTTTTTTCATGAGTGCATCATCGAAGCGAATGAGCCACGATTCTTCACCTTTTACTTCTCCTCCATCGACATCTGCGAGTAACAAAAGATCCAGTGGTGTACGAGCAAGCTTAGATATGAGCAACCCATTTACCACTGCCTCGAGCTCGGATAATACCCCTGGAAGAAGCAGAGGTTCCACAATCGGCAGCATAAATGGACCTGGGTTTTTAGATGAAGGTGCAATCAGGGATGCACAATTATTTTGGATTGAAAATCAAAGGCCGATTGAGAGCTTGGAGTCGTGGGAAGGATGATGTCGTCCAACCTTACGAAGGTACCTGAAGTGGGTTAGCATGGGGGAAGGGAACGAGATACGAAGTTAAATTATGACTGGGGATATTCGATATATGGTTATACAAGGAAACGAACGACTTCGGTTTTTGGGTCAATCGGATAAATGAGGAGAGAGTCTCTCATGAGAAAGAAGGATATGAGTAGAGAGGTCTCACACACGTCAACGCCCAGAAGGAGGGGAAGACGCTGTATTACAGCAGAGGGACTAAGTTAGGTTAGGCCAATGGCCAACGCAGAGCAATGAATGAAGAAGAGGTCCCGAGACAAAGAGTTTGTGGAGGAGAAAAGGAGCACAACAGGCGAGAAGTCGAGATCATTAGGTAGATGAGACTGTTCTCGCAATAATGTCACAGGGAATGTGCAGTGTAAAAAATTAGTTTTTATCAAGAATTTTATAATTTTTTCCAAACCTAGTGTTTACAGCAGTCTCAACTCAAGTACACCGTTTCGAGATTTTCAAAGTCTTAAAATTGTCACAAACCCCAAGCTGGTCAAACAAAAGAGACAGTCCATCCCCAGGAACTTTCCCTTCTCTCCCCACATCAATCCTCTTCAAATAGTTACTGAATAATGTTAAAGTTGGCCCTCTGGGAATTTAACAGAGTCAACGCGTACAAATCACCATGTGACTGATAATATTTGCGTCCTGCAGGAGACTAACCAACCTGAATTTCCCATCCGCGTCTAGCTTCATGCGTGCCGGTACTTGACGGTAGTTAGTCCACTGCCAAAGCGCATGATAGGATAACAGACTAGATGATACCCCGCTTCGTGTTTCGGTCTGAATGCACCTTCATGCACGCATGAATAATTCCTACAGTAGCACTCCTTTTCTCCGCAAAACCAACCCCAACACAGAATTCTCAAGGAACCCCCATCTCATCCCAAGATGCGCGTGCCCTCCCCCACAATCCCTGAAATCCGCTCTTGGCAACGCACTCCCCTCCTCACCCAACACTGCTACCGCTTCACCCCGTCTCCTCTACTCATTCTTTGTCGTCCTACCTCAAATCCCCCTCGTGTTCCTCTCCTCTCTCCTCCACCTCCCCCATTACGGCCGCTCCCACTGGTCCTTCAAATACCGAGCAGGCATCTTCATCGGCTCCCACATAGTCTGGGCTCTAAACCCCGGCACCCAACCCCGGAAGGACGTGCTCTCTCTCCTTTCCCGCCCGCAGCGCCATCCCCAAACTCGCCTCGGGACAGCACGCCCAGCTGGAAGTGATACCGCCGGCGGACGAGGGCTGGATACAGGGCGATGCGCAATTCCCCGGGATGAACAGCGAAAGCTGTCCGTGCTTTTGGCAATGGACGGACGGCGTCGCCTCCCCCCTCCACGACGAACGACCCGCGCCCGCACGGAAAATCATCCTGTATTTCGTCGGCGGGGGCATGGTCCAGGGTCACCCCCTCAGCTCGCCTCTCGCCTGGCGCACCATTCCCCAAACCGGCGTGCCGATCTTCGGCGTCAATTTCCGGAAATGCGTCACCTCGACGACCGCCTTCCCGGGCGCCCTCCAAGACGCCATCTCCGCCTTTCGCTTCCTGCTCGCGAGGGGGATACCGCGCCGAGAATATTTCCCTCATGGGCGACTCGGGCGGCGCGGGGATCGCCGTCACGCTCTTGCTGTATCTGCGCCGGCACCGCTTTCCCATGCCGGAAAACGCGATCCTGGTCTCCCCCCTTTGTGGATCTGGCATCGAAATTTGACGGCAGGGGAGAGGGGGAGGACGAGGAGGGGAAGTTGATGGATTTGGATTTCATGAACAATGCCATGCTGGGCATGGTGGGATACCAGTACTGTGAAAATCGTCCCGAGCTGCGCAGGACGTTGTTGAGTCCGGCGAGGGGAAACCTGCCGGATGGGTATACGTATGAAGGGCTCTGCAGGAGCATGGTTGTTTGGGGGGATGCGGAGGCTTTTGGCCCGGGTATGTTTTCCCTCGGAACATCTGCAAGCCCAGTGACTAACGATGATGCAAAGGCGTGCAGAAGTTCGTCAATCATCTGCGAAATGCAAATGTCAAGGTGGAAACGGTGATAGGAAAAGATGAAGTTCATGATTATCCCATGTTGTCGAAGGCTGATGGGCCAGGTGAGTTTTTCGGGCGAGTGGGGAAGTTCTTGGAGGGAGATGGGTTGTATGAGTAAGTAAGGAGAGTTGTACATGGGATATCGACGGGTGATGCATAACATGGTTGGCTGTGTATCGACAGTCGAATATATGGGACCATCGACAATCTCATATTACAGTGCCGCATTCAAATTCTAGGGATCACCCTTTAGATGTTGTTTTGTTCGATTCATGTATCAAAGTATTCATCAATTATGCTATTGATATACGAAAATCAGAAACAACTGAAACCATCAAGATTATTGACTTGATTCACTAAACCGATTTCGTAAGATCTATCTAATCCCGAATATACAAAGAGATCTACACCAGCCGGTAGACCGAAAGCAACATATTTGATATGTGTTATCCAATCTCCAACTAGAAATTATATGCAATCTTCGAACGATCAAGATATCCAGCTTGTTTGCGATTGTGATATTGAATCCATGGTTATTTCCGCGTCTCTCGTGAGGCAAACAACATGAAAATGAGAGCGATATTGGGGGAAGGAAAGGAAAGACCGGAGACGTAAGATCTTCCGTGGGAATGTGGGGTTTCTGGACGGTTAATAGGTAGTGCGGTGAGACTTGAGAGGAACTGGGGTAAGAATGCTTACTACAGTATACGCAGGATCTTGCGGGTAGTTTTAGAAAAGATGATTATACACTCATTCAGCTCATTGGGCGTGTTGAATTGAAGTTCCTTCTCAATTGAATAGCCAGGGAAGAAGACAAGGCATGGCTCTTCATCTTCTGATTCACCATTGTAATAATAATAAGCCGCAAAATAACGATACTGGAAAATATACTACGAGTAATGCCACCCCTTTGAGCACCCCAGTAAAAGAAACTGGCTGCTTAACTGGCTCTATAGGCCGCAGTATCCCCTACCAACGCATCTCTCTTCATCTGCACCATCCTAATCAACTTCGCCGCAGGATTCGGACAATTTCCAAGTACGCACACATTATTTCCACAGCACGTATCCCAAGCACAAACATAGGCATTTGGACAATCGCCATCATCATAACAGTCTTTCGCGTCAGCACATCCAATATTTTCACCACAGAAACCTAAGCCAGTAAAAGTATTGAAGCAGAAGCAGGTAGAATCGACAGCACAGGGTTGAATGCCATCTTCGCACTTGGTCGGGGTACATGGAATGGTATTACAGGTTCCATGTTCGCAGTAGCCGGTATCGCAGACATAGCCGCATGAGCCGCAGTTAAGGGAATCTTTCATGAGGGCCTTGCCTGTGGGACATGGGTCGCTTATCCCGGTGGTAATGGTAGAGGTGGTGAAGGTTGTATAAGTCTAATTTGTTAGTAGATTGTGATAAAAGATAAGGACGGTATACATACAGGTACCGTTTCAGTGATAGTACCAGGCAAAATACCCCAGCATGAACAGGCACTGGAGTAGCGAGCTTCAATGGAGCAGGCACTCGCATATGATGGAAGTGAAAAAGCAGTTGTCGCTACCGATCTCTTTCCTACAGTCGATACTTCCGTAATCGTTGTCAAGATGGTGGAGGTAACTGTGATATTGATAATATCTACTGTGCAGAAGTTTGCCATATAATCAACACAATCATTATACGCTATAGATTGCTGTAAAGCGCCACGAAAGTCTCCACTAACTGCACGATAACAATTGTCCGCATGACAGCCTGTACTTGACGTGGTAGTTCTGTTCGAAAATTTTGCGATGCAGGATCCAATGAGAGGAAGAAGTATCAAGGGACTGCGCATCATGGAGGCTTGCGGTGATCTCTCTAAATTGTAAAGATATTTGAACAGAAGAAAATACTTCATGAAAATGATGGAATTGATGGATGTTTATAGAAACGGGCTGTGTGACTTATTGATACCTTGTATCGCATACCAATGTCCCTTCCATATGTATCATAAATTTCAGCATGGCAATCGCTCATCTCGGGGTGCCTGGCCATGTAATGGCTACTATGAAAAAACATGGTATAAGATGTACAAAATGAGGGGATATCCAGGAACGACAAAGAAGATGAGCAGAGTATAAAGATTTGGTCCTTATTCATGCTGTGAATAATGCGGTGTTCAAATATTTGCTCAGCTATTGGAAGTCTCGAATGTTTTCGAATAATGGAACTAACCACTTTTACAGTCGGCAGTTTGCATGAATACATTGATCACCCTATTGAATCTTGTATTTGGAATGACCATGGTATAACTCGTATCATATCGTATCTACTTGGAGATACTTCTCGTCGTTCCTCTCATCGAGGTCAGGGGCGGGGTAGGCTGCACAAAAACCGTTGATATACAACCACCTATGTTTGTATAGCGCTCAAAATTGAGAGTGAAAATACAGTGCCAAGGTTGAAAACAACATGAGAGGTGAGTTGAAGGCAAACCAAGCCCAGCTGGACATGAAAACCCTCAAACATAAAATATTTGAACGACTCGACTTGGGTAACAAACGAGAATATGGAATGCAAGATCCCGCAAAATCTGCCTCGGTCGCCTGCTGAAAAAAAAGAAACATGCAAACTTCATGGAACCCAGTCAGCAGATATCCCAGCAACTGGACCTTGTAAGTTGTAAGGTTGGTATCCTTCCCGGGGTTCTCTTAACTGAAGATAGTCACCGAGAGGACCATATCATTTAAGGCTAAGGATGAGGTTCACTTTAGATCTAAATTACTTGACAGAATGAGCACTCGCGCATGGATAGTTGGATATTATGTAATCATTTTGGTCATGATATCAATTCACTGCTGAAAAACCAACCAGTCTTCAAATCCACTGGCCATTTTTTCCTAACACTGACGACATGCTTATAATGATAGGTACTGCCCAGTGCCCAGGCGATTCCAAATGGATCTGGCAGAAAAGAACACGACATATTACGTCACAGTACCCCGGCGCAGCCGATATGCAAACAAATAATCATCAGGAAATATCGTTATAGCTAGCTAATCAAGCTGTTGCAGTAATTATACAATCATTATAGTCTCGGGTCTGTTGCACAAACCGCAATCTTCTGTCTTACACAGTGAAGCTTGTTCGATATCGTCCAGTCCCCACACAAGTTTAAAGTCCTGGAGAGATTTATGATGCTTTTCCTCCCTTCTTACCAGCCTCGACTGGATCAACCTTTCCGTGTGCGAATCCTACAGCCGACACCATTAGCATTGAATAAATCATGGACGAGGAGGTAGTATAGGGAAATGAAGACATACCACCGCCACTGCCAGAGTTGGAGGTACTTTCAGTAGTTCCATCGCTATGTCCGCTCTTGGCTCCAGCTTCCTGTGAACAGAGAAGACTGGTTAGCAGATTGAAGAATATATAGTATGCAAAATTAAAGAAAGACGGTGCTTACCACTGGGTCGACTTTTCCATGGGCAAATTGACCAGTTCCAACTCTCTTGTCTGGGGTACCATCTTCCTTAAGACCTCCGTGCTCTGTGAAATATGTTAAGAGTGTTCGAGTTATATGGAAGGATGGAAAAGGAATTTACCAGTTGGCTTGTATGTATCACTCATTTTTGAAGTTTGGGGGTGTTTGAAATGTTGTTTTGGTTTGGTTGTTTGAATAGTAAGTTGTGAAATGTGAGCTGTTTGTGGATGTATTGAAGATGTTTTCACAGGAAAACATTCAAGTATTATATATAGACTCAACCTCTCTCATAACCCCAGTTTTCTGCCCCGGAGCATAGACTCCTGCTCAAGATTAAAAAGTTGATGATGTTGTGATGTTTGATCTCCGGATTGAGGCTGATGGCTTTGTCTAAAGCTGGAAAGGGCAAGCTACGATATCTTGTTTCGCCAGGCAGGCTATCGACATGCTGTATATTTTGTGTAACTCTCTAACGCAACAGTTCTAGTATGATGTCAACGCATGGTTCCATACCCTGGACCGGGTATGACGAGGAGGAGCATCGCCTAGGCACTGATTGGTGAGGAATCGGAGCTACCCATAGCTACTACATTGGCTATGCCTAATTTTAAAAGCCTCCAAGTCGATCGTAAGTGTAGTATGGGGAAATGAGAGAATGAGGAGAATGATGACTAAAGAGATGCATAGTTCTATTTGCTTGGCGCAAGCTAGCCAGTGTCCTAGGCATAGGTATGATCAACATGTGGGCAGCAAAACAAACACGAAATGACGTGTCTTTCTGTTGTGGGGTTGACACGATATCATGTGATGATCTGCACATCCATCATGATTCCTTTTGCCGAGAAGACTTTAGCAGCATCAGAAATACTAGAGAGGGCCAAAATTGAGCTGCTCAGTCATGTTAACTCTTTTGGACAAGAACTCTCTTCATGAGGATTATGACCTTGATTTTTCTCAATTATAGAATTGAGAGTTCTGCTAATGAACA
The DNA here is from genome assembly GCA_008692225.1 of Monilinia fructicola. Classification (NCBI taxonomy): domain Eukaryota; kingdom Fungi; phylum Ascomycota; class Leotiomycetes; order Helotiales; family Sclerotiniaceae; genus Monilinia; species Monilinia fructicola. Next base: position 1,255,459 of record VICG01000013.1, on the reverse strand, counting down.
ATATGATCCAATCCAAGAAGAGAAAGGATTTGGTAGAACTTTCCATCCTGGCCACTGTTCTGTCCTGTCTTGTTCACTTTATGGTAACTTTCTAGACGTTTAGTTTGTCTGGATGAGTTATAAATCAAGAGGACAAGCAGTTGCATAGCAGGTTCCAATACTCCAATACTAAACCACCAGCTCATCCCACTACATTCTGATACCAGCTCCAGTGATCCCAGAGTCTCAAGTGAGAATTGAGTATGTTCAAATGAGAGGGAGGGCTGGTTACTAGACTCTCCTTTATGGGCCAATATGGATAATTGTCTGGAGATTTAATCTCCCGTTGGGATCTTTTATCATTGATCAAAAAACCACATACATTTACGAGAGGAATACTGGCAGTTCTAAGATATAAGAAAGCTTAATGATTCTAGTGAATTCATGTATCAATGATACTATTCAAGCTTGTTTCTCACATGGATGCCTTTGAGGCATTCAATTTGGGTGCAAGACTTCACTCCAACTTCACTTCAGATCTCCTTTGAGGATTTGATATGTTCCATCTCCCACACGTCTTTGAACAATGAGCATGGATAGTGAAACTTCACTCCAACTTTGCTTCAAAGTCATGTTTTCAATACAAGGCGTTGCTATACATAAGAGGCAGTGTTCCCTCACACTCATTGACAAACTTTCTTGGATATTGTCTGATAGAGATGAGAAATTCTATCAGACTTTTAGCCTTGAATCTGAGGAAGTTTCCAATGGTAGATTAAAAATAATATCAAAACGATGCAGAGAAAATTGAGAATGGATGCCTATCAGGTACACAATTTCCAAGTAAACGACCTCGATCTGAATCACCACACCAACATCCATTCACTGAGCCAAACTTCTCGGGCGCCGAGCAAACAACCTCGCAACCCTGTACAAAGAAATTCAAATCATGAGACCCAAATCATGGGCAGGTATTTTCTGCTGTAAAAGACAAACCATAAACGCAAGCATGTCCTTCCCAACAGACTTCACCCAGTCTGACAACAGAAGCAGACAGAGACTCGGTGCCAATCAGCGCACCAATACTTACACCAGTAACTACACCTTGCCAACAATCGACATGTCGGCCCTGGGCCTCGAAACGTTCGAGGATGCGCGTTGCGCCGCTTGTGATGGCGAGCTTGATCCAAAGCACACGGGTACGTCGATCTGATTCTCATTCTCGTTCTCATCGCGCAGTATTTGCGTTTATTCTATGAATCTATTCAACCTCTTCAATCTATTAACACGCTCTAGGTCCCCTCGGCCAGATCCTCCCAGAACTCTGTCTCGACTGTCAAAACCAAGTCGTATTCCTCAAGATCGAGCGAGAGAATCTCAAGATTGAGCAGAGAAGACGCCAGATGGCGGCCATCCAGGCTGCCTACGCTCAAGAACTGGCCCAGGCCGAGCTCCGCCGGGTCTTGGTAGAGGGAAATCGCAAGTTGAAGGAGGAGATTGAGGAAATTAGAGCTCAGATCGCAGCGCAGGAGGTTAGGAATGGGGAGTTGAGGAGAAGGAAGGAGGCGGAGAAGGGACTTCGTAAGAGTATGTATTCCTCGCGTCTTGATTTTTGAGCACGGCGCTAATGCTTTCGCAGGATAGATCGATCATATCCCAGATTGGGATACGAGAAATGGAATGCGACATTTCTGGGGACATCCTGCGGGAGAAGGGTTTTAAGGTTCCTCGACAGCTTGATCTGGTGTTTGGTCTGCAAATCTTTATAATACTGCGCACATCAATTCATCAATTCCCATCTCATCACCCACTCCCACCTCTGCAAAATGTGACCCGAGGTGCCGATATTATCGTCAATCACAGCGTCAGAAGAACACCCTCGCGACGGTTTTCGCTCTACCGGTCTGATGACTACATTCCACCACGCTCCCCAATCGTTCCACCACCAATCCGTGCCTCTCTATTCATTCCGTGCTATATACCTACCTGCGCCTTGGTATGATTCACAACGCATTGCCCTCGGCAGAACAACTGAACTCGATAAATTTCCATACATGCAGATAGATATATACAAAGCGATTCGCCGCCATTTCTTCACGAACATGCCATATGCAAATACACCACGCAATCCCAATCCCCTCCATACCATCCCAACCCTCCCTTCCCCCAATACCCTCCGCACACCATTCACCCAAAACAAGACCAAACAACCATACAACCACCCAACATAACCACCAACAAACGCCCCCACAAAAAGACTTCCCTCTTCACCCTCCATGCTCTCCTTCTCCATCCTCTCCTCTCCCCCTTCCTCCTCTCGAACCTTCAACCTTCAACCCCCTAACCCCTCCCAATATACAATCCCTTCCCATCCCCCTCCCACCCATTATCCACCCCCTCAACCCTAGATAGAACCACAACCACACAACCCCAAATAAACTAAAAGTTTCCTTTTATATTTTTTTTTACATTATAGATTTTATATTTCGTTTTGATATACATACATACATACATACATACATATATACATATATACATACATACATACATACATATATACATATATATATATATACATACATACAAACAAACAAACAAACAAATACACAATCAATAATAATTACTGCAATCCAATCAAACAAGCGAGATTATAACTTACCTACCCACCTACCTACCTACCCACCCACCCACATACAAGATCGACCATCTTGGATTCTCAATCACAATCACAATCACAATCACAATCTCAATCACATCACAATCTCGACTGTTAATCAATTACAGTATTGATATAGATATAGATATAGATAGGGTAGGTAGCAGGGGTGATGGGCATCTAGAAGGACATTTTCGCAAAAGGTATTTGATGCTTTTGATTAATGATTATTGATTGATGATTTTAGGTTGTAGATGATCGATTGTAGATGAGCTGCGATAGCGATCTGAGATCTATATGAAATAATGAGCTTTAAACAGCGACGTCATCACAATCACAATCACAATCACAATCACGATATGACACACACCCGACGACGACTCGAGCGATGCAATGCAACAATAACACATGGGATTTCTCATAACCTAACATCCAACGCTGGGAAGGGCGCGCGCGTGATAGCCAGCCAGGATCGCCGCAGCTGGCCGCAGCGAGGACGTCATCTCACTCGCCATCCCGCGTGCGGATGTGCAAGAAACCATGCCGGATGCGCAGACGCTGCCGAAGAGAAACACAAGCCAGAAACCCGGGTATCATTTCCCAAAACCACCCTGCTCCGTTGTAAATGCAATGCGACCGAAGTGAAAGAAAAGTGCAGCGTTCGTTCCAGCTAGCTGGTCCCCACCTCGACATCTAATCCACATCATCGTCAAAGGACGTGGAACTCCGGACTGTCGATTCTTCCCCCCCCCCGGCTCATCACTTCCCGTATCAATATCCTTCGTTGGAGAGAGAAACGAGGATTTCTGAAGTCCCTTCTAATGCCGCGAGTCTCGCGGCTTTGCGTGCTGCATTTCTAGCTTCGCGTTGTTTGACGAGATCTTTTTCGGCTTCGATAGCCTTTACCCTTCTAATTTCTATTTCGTCTCTCTTGACAACTTTGCGTAAACCCTCTGATGCGTGTATCAATCCATCGATGCTGATCGCATGATTAGTCATCTGATGATTAATATATGTGTAAACGTTTGCTGGTGATGTGCATTGTAGTAACTGTTGTTCATTGAGTTTTAACAGAGCAAGGGCCACTTGAAAAAGAAAGGTGCTGCCGTCGTTCATGCATAGTACGACGTCCCACACTCTGAATAGAGCTTCCGCGGATAGACAATCGGGTGAAGACGCTAAGGAACCATTGGAATGTGAGGGCTTCGAGCTCAATGCAGAGTTCATCTAAATGTTGTGATAATTTGGGAAGAATCTCACTGACGTATTGTCGGAGAACTTGTTGATCTGCTCTAGAGGCTAAAAGGCTGTGATCGTAATATCCAGGTGGGAGGGTATGTTCAATGATGCTCGTTAAAACCCAGAAAGCATCTTCCGCAGTGGGCATTATAAGTAAGAGACAAGCAGTGATTAAGTTCATTCCTTGACAATATCCAACTTCGTGGTTTCTTCTGGAGTAAGCCAGAAGTACCTCGTTAAGTTTCGCAACCCCAGGACCTTTTCGAAAAGAAAATGTTGTCGGTCAAGGTACGATTAATATCCATTTGAATTTGAGCCACAACGACCGGATCGTCATCTTCCTCACTACGGGCTATCAGATCATCATAGTAGCCTGGGACACGCATCGCAGAGGCCCCAGAGCACTCGGCCCAGACTTTGGCTCTGTATGCTACCGGAATACCACCAAGAACTAGATTCTTAAACTCGTTCCATTTGGCACGCCCAACTTTGCCTTTGTTGCCCAAGCCAGAGACACCAATAATCTCACCATCTGCTAGACTTGTTTCGGGCATGATGGCTATAGGCCGCTGTGATCGTAAATCCGCATTTGATGCGAGAGCAGCGGCTGCGGCTTCTCCCTCACGTTTGCGTTCAGCTCTAACTTTGCGAAGAAAGTCATTCCATCGTACCGTTTTATCTCTTTGCAGAGAATCGTGAACTTCACCAAGTTGCTGTAACAATAGTTTGACGGGCTCCGTATCTTCTGGCTGAGGGGCCGGCGTGGAGGCTACCGAGGGATTAGGCCTCGAGATTGTGACAGCGTCCGATGTGACAGATAATGCAGGAGCTGATGTGGTTGCCAAAGGAACAAATCCCCGTTCTTCGCTTAAAATCCCAGGAGATCTTGGCACCTCGCCTCCTTCCATGACTTCGAAAGCAGGCATACTACCTGATGGTGTATGGGCTAGTAACTCCGTGGGGAATGTTGCAATCTTGAGATAGTCCTGCCAACGTTTGACTGGCTTGTCATCATCATCACCCTTATCTTCAGTTCCTGCAGATACGGGAGAACCAGGTCTCAAATCGTCAATATTATCTTCTTCGGCCACTGACGCAGAGATGGTGTTATTCCTTCCACCACTAAGCATTTCTACACGACTTCCCCTCTTGCCTTTCCGAACCCTCTCAGCGGCCTCTCTCTGTCTCTTCTTGCGTCGTTGATCATATATAAATCCAAATCGGTCAGTCAAAAAGCCTTGGTTATTATAGTTTCTATATTGCATCAAGGTCGGCGGCTGGTCCTCTGGCGCCAAAATAGTGTCCATCTCAACGGGGCCGAAATTTTCACTACCCGTTGTACTGGAGCCCTGTGGACTAGACCCCATTGTATCCCACCTCTCCTGCGCAGCAACAGTTGTGTTTTGCGCCAGAGGGGTAGGATTTCGTATGGCTCGGGGGTTAATTTTTTGGTGCCGCTCGAGCAGACATTGTAGATTTGGTACTGGTCCTAGAAGGAGTACGACCAGGGGGTTCAATCTCGGCACTGTTAGATCTGCCACGATCGCTTGCACTATCTGAATCACGAACTGTTGAGGAGCCGGCAACGAGTTTTAGAGCCAAAGCCGCCAGACTCGATTGTTTCCTCTGCCGAGTGCCAGTTGTTGAGCCGCTACTTGGAGGACGGCTTAGGTTTTCCAGAGAAGATACGGCATCTGGTGGGTGGAAAAGATCATTCTGTAAAATGGTGCGTCGACCTGGACCTCCACTACGCACATGGACAGTTGCGCCATTGGTGACGGCGTCTCCATTTATGCTGCTTGCCCGACTAGTTGTTCGACTCGCCTTGCCCGTCCCACCCCAAAATATAATCCTTCCAACCTCTTGTTGTCCCAGGGGTTAATTTATCTGGTGAAGGCTCTTTGGCGCGTATTGTAGCATCATTTTCAATACTATCCAATTCATCTGCGACCACTGTCTCACTCATGGCATCACTCATGAGGTCTTCTAATGCAGACTCGCTTGGTAGAGCAGGGGCGCCAGAGATCCTTCGCTCTCCTTCGATGGTTCGCAGACGAGTCTCCAAATCCAGGTTCGATAGACCACATTCCAAGATAATTTTCCTCAACGCTCTCTCCCTTTCCTCTGTTTTGCGCCTGAGCGCGGCGATTTGCGCATCTCTTCTGGCTAAATCCTCTGCAATTTGTCGGACCAGCTTAACGGCCCCGTTTCTCGCGATTAATCTCTCAATATGTTCATCGTTTGCATGATGTACCGACCCAGGGACATGGGAGGAGCTCGAAGGCGTATCGTCGAATAAGGCAGTGCGACTGTGTAAAGAAGGAGAGGAGGTAGTTAGGCTATCAACCATCGAAGGGGCAGCGGACGTTTTTCGATTTGCGGTTCCATCATTGGCAGGTAGTATGAATTGGGGGGGTTCTTGTGTTGGCGAATCACCAGAGAAGGAGGGGAAAGAAGTTAATGATTTATCCGATATCGATGATGCAGAACTCGATATTTGCGAAACAAATCTTCGTGATTTTCCCCTTACCGTCTGCGATCGTTGACTCCTCATCGAGGCTGCGGAGGCTGTTCTTGAAAGATTTCCGGTGAGATCATTTTCCATTGCTAGGGTATTTTGATTGATATCAAGGACTGAATCCTCCCATTTGTTCCAGATATATTTACGTTCTTCTTCCTCTTGTTGTTGTTGTTTTTGTTGTTGGGGTTGTTGCAGTTGTAGTTGATATCTTAAATAAGAATTTGTAAAGGATTGTGAAGAAGAGTAAACATAAGAAGATTCAGTAAAGGCGGGACTTTGTAATGAGAAGATTTGATCGTGTAATGTATTAAAATAATTAGGAGGTGAAATTGATTTACATTCGTCGTATTTGTTTAAAAGCCTTTTTTGTTAATAAAGGTCGAGACATCATCGTCACTCACTCGCGTATTTCGTATCACTGAGCACTAAAATGGATGGATGGATACGGTATGTGATATCTGGAAAGGTCGGCAGGTAAGGAGTAAGTAGGTAGGAAGGTAGATGGAAGGTATACAACCAAGTCACAATACAATACAATCAGTATCGATTCAAAAACAAAATAAAAACTCACGTCTCGACATGAATTCAAGAGTCTACAATAACAATAACAATAACAATAACAACAGCAGCATCAGCGGAGAGATGTAAATGTTTATATCATTCCATACAAACGCTTCATATAGGTAATTAGGCGTAGGTGGGCAGCTAGGTACCAGGTAAATATCTCCCTCTCTTCTCTTCTCTCCTCTTCTCCTCAAAAGACGTAATTATGCATTTTATGAGCAAATTTGTGTGTTAAGAAATGGCGCATATGTGAGTTTTTGAGTTTTTGTTTCGCTTCCTCTCGTTTTCTCTCTGCTAATGAATACCACCATGTGCTACAAAAGACGGGCGTAAATAGTGTATGTGTTCAGGACGAATGAGCAGGTACTACCTACGTAGACAGGTAGAGAGGTAGACAGGTAGAGGTAGACAGGTAGATACTAGACAGGTATCGACCGTATCTATCTACCTGGGTATCCATCCATCTACCGACCTACGTTCAATCCCCCTTTCACTCACTCTCTTACCTGACCTACTTGGTGATCTGATCATTTATGTAAAGGCTCAAGGCGCTCAAGGCGCTCAAGGTTACTCAACGTTTTGTATATGGATGTGGTGGGATGTTAATTTACCATTTGGGAAGAGTTACTTAACCTTTTAAGGGAGAGGAGTTGGAATATGGTGAGTGATTTATTGAGGATCAACAGGATCATTGGTTTGAGAATTTGGTGTGCAGCGGAGTGTGCAGCGGAGTGCATTGCAGTGCAGTGCAGTGCAGTGCAGTGCAGTGCAGTGCAGTGCACGTTAGAAGCGCTTACTCAAAAATAGACATCAGAAGGCACCTGGGCAAATAGGACTCGATACCCGGGGTGGGTAGGTAGGGAGGTAGGTAGATGCAGTAGTAGATGTCGAAAGGGGGCGAGTTCTAGTCGCCGGCCTCCTCTATTGGATTGGAGCTGGAGACTTATCCAAATTCCCACAGTCCAATAGCATTTATTGATTATATATTTTTAGATGGATGGATAGATAGATGGATAGGTAGATAGATGGATAGGTAGATAAATAGATAGGTAGGCAAGTAGACAGGCAGGTAATTAGTTCCCAGATGATCCAAAGTACCCGACCTAGATGTACCCACCACCACCTTAAAACCCAATCCTCAGGTAAGATAAGAGTCATCTTATACACAAAATTCCAAAAGGAAAGCAAGAGATACTTCCAAGGGGATCACAAGTATTGATTGATACGATATGATATGATACTTATGATATGATTACCTACAGAGTAGACGTCTAACTTATTGCTGTGTCCTGACTTACATACCTCCAGGACTCCAGGACTATCATCCATCTCCCAACCGACCTAGATCCAGTCAGTCAGAACCTACTTACTGTACTCCGGAGTGAGTAAGGAGATGGTGCAAGCGAATACCGAGGCAATTCAATCTCTTTCCCTTTACCCCAGACTTTTGTCGGGACGGTAAAGCAAGTAATCCAATACTTGCAGATATCCCCCGCCTTATTGTGGTTTCCAAGGTTCCTGGTAATTCCAAGGTTGTTTACTTGTAGAATAATCGATGAGAACCAAATCAAATACCTCTCTGTCTCTGTCTCTCCCGACTCCCGAGGCTCTTGCTCTCTTCTCAAGTTGGTCATTCAATTAATTCCAAGTTATTTTTAATTATCCTATCCTATTCCATTCTAAGTATTTGACTACTCCAGGCTGTATTGAATCTTGATTTGAATTTCATTCCATTCCATTTCATTTGATTTCACTTTAATTTCGGCAAAGATATTCATTCATTCACTCATCTTGATACCCAATATGTCCGCCGCCGCAAAGAGAAGACTCGCAGCACTTTCCGAGCAACTCGTGAAACCAATTGAAGATCAGGGAACCTTTGAAAATATCCCAATTCTCAAGAAAATTGCACCAGACTCAACGGGTCCGAGGGTGAAAGGCAAAGTGATCATTGTGACAGGTAATCAATCATTCTGCTTCCAGATCATATTCTATGAGATTGACATGGTGCAGGAACCAATAGTCCTTTGGGAATCGGACGAGCATCAGCACATCAGTTTGCGCAGAATGGCGCAAGAGCCGTTTACATATGCGATTACAACGATGCAAACCTAGAAACGCACAAAAGGGAACTTGCATCGTTATACCCTGATGTCAAAGTACATGCACGGAAGTTTGATGCTGCGGACGAGCAATCGGTGAAAGAGGTTGTGGATCATGCGGTGAAAACATATGGAAGACTGGATATCTTCTTTGCGAACGCGGGGATTGTAGGGACTAATAAATTCTTTGCGGATATTTTCTGCGGATGACTTCTTGTCCACTTTAAGAACAAATGTCGTCAGGTAAATATGTATCGAATCTTGGGGAGAAAGTTCAGTCCTAATTTCGATCATAGTGTCGCAATGGCGGCCAAATACTCGGCACCAGCCATGATGCGAACATCAGAGGATAAGAAATTCCCGTCCGGTAGTATAATCGCCACCGCTTCGGTAGCTGGCCTACGCTCCAATGCAGGTTCAAGCGATTACTCTGCCTCTAAATCCAGCGTCATCTCACTAGCCCAGACGATATCCTATCAGCTAGCAGGCACAGGCATTCGCGTCAACGCAATCTGTCCTGGCGTCATCGAGACTGGTATGACAGCCCAAATGTACGAAGCTGCAAGAGCTAGGGGCTCGGAAAAGAAGATTGGTCAGTTGAATCCTTTGGGGAGAGGTGCACATGCGGACGAGGTTGCGAGAGTAGCTTTGTTTTTAGGAAGTGAGGAGAGTAGTTATGTTAATGGACAGGCTTGGGCTGTGGATGGAGGACTTAGTGCTGGGCATCCTTTTGTTCCAGGGAAGTTGGGTTGATAAAACTCGAAAATGATCTGTTCTGTTTTTAATGAATTTGACTTGACCTGCTTCTCAGAGCAGAATCTAAAACACAATCCCTTTCAATTGCTTTCCGGAGGCGGGGTATAGGATGATGTTTCCCCAAACCTCACACTCATCACTCATGATTTCACTTCACACATAATCCCAAACAATTCAACCCTTGTCACATACGACCATAGACTGAAGAGAATTGGGCATCCCGTCCGCTCTGCCATACACAAGCTTCAGATCGGCGAATTAGTAGTTGGGTGGGTGACCACCAGCGAATCCTCGCTGTTGTATGTTTTTGAAGTTTTTGTTTTTGACCTGACTATTTTGGGCGGGGAGGTTGGACTCGGACCGAATTCTCCCCGGTGAGCACAGCATCTACCTAGTACATACACATTAAAGCTCACCGGGAGGTTTGGACATCATTTGATATTATTGAGAGAATCTGAAGTCGTTTCACTTGATGTTTCTTTTCTTCGCAGTATCCCATGTTTCCATTCGTCTAACGGGTCGTTTATCAATGTCCACGGGTACGAGCGGCGAGGGTTGGTTTTGGCAATGGTGATTTCTGTCCTCGAGGTAATACCTACTACATAGGTCCCCATACCTCCTCAGCATTCATCATTCGGTTAGTTGACCCCTTTGTTTTCCGAGATGAAAGGGGGTCGGTCGATGGGTAGTGGGTAGGTAAGCAGGCTCTGAGAGTGACTGGTGGAGAGTGAATAGCTTGTTGTATTTTACTCTACGGTTGAGATTGATGGATGGATCATTCTATGATGATTGAGAATGACTCGAGTATATATATGTACACAATCTCAGTGGGTAGGTAGACATTCACTCTTTCTTGTTTGAGTTCGCATGTAATCTATAGTGGAAACTCGCATACATACTACTGTATATACCATACAGAATTGCTTTACTGGAGCTGTGTTTGTCTTTTGGTTTGGTGGTCTTATTGAAATCATATGGAGATATATTTGATAGTTGAGGTTGAGATGATGATACAAAAGTGAATGAATGAATGAATGAATGCATCCATGTGTGAGATCAATCAACAATATTGTTTTTCAGTTCCGCTCTGCTTAAGCCTCGCGCAATTTTTCAATCTTAGCCTTGCGCTAGGCTCTTAGTAGCTGCAAGGCTACTATTTGAATTTTGTTTTCCCATGATGAGATTTATCTTTCAACCAGATATTGTTACTCTGGATCATTTACAACGTCAACGATTTCATATATACCTAGGTATATTTTTGGGCTGAAGACCTAACCTCTTTGGCATACCAAACAGTCTTACCATATTCTTCAGACTATACATATTTATTGAACGAATTGTTACCTTCTACAATGTCAGATCCGCTTCTCTCGTCACTGTGTCGCATCTGTCACATCAATCCCACCAAGTACACATGCCCGCGATGCTCTCAGCAAACATGTTCACTTCCCTGTTCCAAGCGCCATAAAGTATGGTCATCATGCTCCGGTATTCGAGATCCTACCGTCTACAAACCGAGGTCACAATTGGCAACCCCTTCAGGAATTGATCATGATTACAATTTCCTCCATTCAATCGAGCATCGAATCGAGAGATCGGAAAAGGAGATTGTGGAAGAGCGAGGCCTGGTTAAGAAGATGGAATTGGAACTGGCGAGGCAAGGTCCTAAGGACGATAGAAGACGAGCGCATAGAAATCCGGCGCATCAACGTGAAGATTTCATCACTAAAATGCTCCAGAGCTCTGGGATAACAGTTGCCAAAGCCCCGTGTGGGATGTCGAGAAATCTGGAGAATACGTCGAGTTGGAGTAAATCACAAAAGTGTATGAATTGGCAGGTTGAGTGGATTCGCGAGGGCAGATGCAGGTGGAAGGATTTTGAATAAATCGATCGAAAAATGGCCCATCTCCGACATTTACTCACTTCTCTTGGAAGAACAACGAAGGAAAAACATGAGACCAGAGGAAAAAGCAGCCGAGAAGAAGAGGAAGGCAGACGAGTCGAAAGAGAGGCAGGCTAAGAAACTCAAGTCAGATGAACGCTTGTTGGATATATCACCACTGTCCTTGTTTCAGGATCCAACTGGAGCTTGGAATGTAATTTTGGATCGACCGATAATATCCAACGACGCAAAATTGGAAAGCCAGCCCTTTACACCACGGAAGCTTGATTCCAAATATCAGTTCTACCTCCATCGACCCAAGACTCGATCATCATATCCCAAAGTACTGGTTCCAATAGACCCAACACAGTCACTAGGCAAAGTCCTAGAGAACCGTACAGTACTTGAATTTCCTACCATTTATGTATTTGAGTCAAAAGAGCTTCCTGAAACTTTTATGCTGGAAAAAGCTTACATCGCAGCTACTGGAGATGGACCTGCCAAGAAGTCGGATAGTGAGGAATCTGAGGATGATGATACTACTAGTAGCAGTGACTCTTCTTCAGACGAGGACGAAGATACAGAAATGGAGGACGGAGAGGTTGCTTGATGATAAGGTATGGCCACACAGGTGCCGTTAAATTGTACAAAGCATTGTTTCTTATGATACCCACACGCCAGTAATCAAAACTACATTCGATCATAATACACGTCTATTTATGCTTTTATATTCATTCCTATAACACGAAAATCCATGGATTTGTTAGATTTTCAATCTCGTAAAGCTGGAGGTCTTTTTACATGTTGACGGTCTGACAAAAAGTCTAGATTAGTATAACTCCTGAGAAACAAGATACAATCTTCTTCTATCAGAGGATTGGTTCCCGGTGACCCAATACATAATCTTACATGTTCTTTCACTTAAAGCTCACTGGGAATTAAAACCAATTAAGTCAGCAATCGATACCTCTACTCAATCATGTAATCCCAAGAGGATTATTCATAAGTCGGGTTACCTAGGTAACGCTCACTTCATCTAGTAATTAAGTTCCACGTTAGATTATCCTGCTCACAACCTTACCATCGTGAAGTCGTGTAAAGTGGTTTTTGATTGGTGATAACGTTTCCATGCCAACAACCATAATTTTCCCCATTTGCATCCTCTTACCTCGAATTTTGACGCGATGCTCTGTGATTCTCTACTCCGTACTGTACGTGTGTCAACCAACGCATCTCACAAAACAAACGATCAACACTCAAGATTAACATCGACCTACCATACATGATCTGAAGTTACCGTCCGGACTTTCTTGAGCCTCATGAAGTAAGACAAGTATCCACACACTCTCTTTCTTTGGTGGAAGGTTAATCTGGAACCTGGAATCTGGAATCTGGAATTATTATATGTACTTGTATTTACTGATGATAACAGAGGTGGATTCACCCCGCTAAATACGATTGGATCAACAGAAGCACCAAATTTCAAAAGACGAAATACAAATAGTTCGACTCTCAAACAACAACAAGACCGCAGAAGATTTGTCGATACTTCGAAAACAACAACAACACCACCACCACGTCGCAGATTTCCGCATATTCAAAAGAGAAATCTTCCATCGTTGGTAAAGGAAAATAGTCCATCTCTGAGTGAACTTGGTGATTCAACTTCACTCTTTGATTCGTCTCTTGAAATTATTGGTCGAGCATCCAATTCAAGTTCAGCCAGGAAAGGTACTGTGATCGTGCTTGATACTAAAAAATACGATAGACCCCCCATTGAGAAAGGAAACAAAATGGTCAGGGAAATATCTCCAGCAAAGGTGCCGGCGGCGTTCCGATCAGAAGAGTCTAATGATCAATATCGACACTCTCAAAGCAATGGCGCAAATCATCTATCCAGCATTCCAAGATTCGGAGAAACTACACTTCCACAATCTCCACTGAATCGTAAATCCCAGCAACAACACTCTGAACTTTTTGTCAAACCAAAATCCCGTCCTGAATTTCATAGAGAGCCAGAAAAACATGGTATTTGTTTCCTCTCTGTGACGATGACTTCGTGTGCTGATCTGACTGTACAAAGCACACCCACATTTACAAGCTGCAAAAGATGCAGCTCGAAAGATCATCAATCCTCTTATGCCACGGGCTCCAGCTGAATATAACCAGCCAGCAGTGCGTGCACCTATACCCAGCTCCTCATCATATGCAACGACTTACCCTGCACCGGCACAGACATTTGGCTCCCTTCCAAAGAGCTACGGAGGCTTTCAATCCGTAAATACCTATACGTCTACCAATTACGTGGATTTGACCGATTCTAAGCCTAACTACAACGAACCACACGTCTACGTTGACCCTGCAAAGGCACAAGAAGATTTGAAAGCACTTCTAGAGGGTGTTATTGAAGAAGAAGAAGATGCAAGACCTAGAACTCGATCACGTAGAAAGAAGAAGGATGCGGAGGTCGAAGATTTAATGGCGCAGATGAATGGATTAAATGTCGAACCGGATGAAAAGCTCGAAGTTACATCAGAAGACGAAGACGAAGACGATGGGACTGTTGAAGGAATCAATGTGAAGTTACTTCCGCATCAAGTTGAAGGTTTAGAGTGGATGATTGGACGAGAAATCGGCACGGGAAAGAAAGGTATGGTGCCCAAGGGAGGCATTCTTGCCGATGATATGGGTTTGGGAAAGACACTACAATCGATTTCGCTCATTTTGAGCAACCCCAAACCATCAAGTTCAGACGAAGCACACAGTAAACGCAAATTACCCTCAGGACTGGACAAGTGTACCTTGGTTGTTGCACCTCTTGCACTTATTCGACAGTGGGAAGCTGAAATCAAGGACAAGGTTGAGAGCAGCCACTCTCTTCGTGTGTGTGTTCACCATGGCCCTCAACGTACAAAACGATTTCAAGACCTCAGAAAATATGATGTTGTCATAACCACTTACCAGATTCTTGTTTCGGAATGGGGTAATTCGTCTAAGGATGATGATGATGAAGGTGTCAAGGTCGGTTGTTTTGGCATACACTGGTATAGAGTCATTCTTGATGAAGCTCATACTATCAAGAATCGTAACGCCAAGGCTACACAAGCATGCTATTCTCTTCGAAGCCACTACCGTTGGTGCTTGACAGGAACCCCCATGCAGAATAATTTGGATGAATTGCAAAGTCTGATCAAGTTTTTGAGAATCAAGCCATTTGATAATCTCCGCGAATGGAAGGACCAAATCGACCGACCAATGAAAAATGGTAGAGGTGACGTTGCGATCAAGCGCCTTCGTCATTATTTGCAGATTTTCATGAAGCGTCGTACCAAGGAAATTCTAAAGAAGGATGGAGCTCTTAACCCTGGGGGAAAGCCTTCCGCTGCTGGTGAAGGCAACTCAACGGGCTTCAAAGTTGTAGATCGTAAAATCGAGAAAGTCTTCGCGGAGTTCTCACCTGAAGAACGCAGATTTTATGAAAGATTGGAACAGCGGACTGATGCAAGTATCGAAGAGATGATGGATGGAAGAAAAGTCAACTATGCAAGCGCGCTGGTGTTACTTCTACGCCTGAGACAAGCCTGTAATCACCCAAAACTTGTCGGAAGTAAATTGGGAAAGGATACCGATGCTCTATCAGCTGAAACCAGCAACCCTAAATCAAAATCAACAACTGACGTTGATGAGATGGCGGACATGTTCGGATCATTGGGTGTAGGCTCCAAGAAATGTGAGGTCTGCCAAATTGAACTTGGCAAAGAAGCCACTTCACAAGGTGCCATCCGTTGTTTGGATTGCGAAGCAGATTTGGAAGAAATTTCTGGAAAGAAGCTTAGTCCGAAGAAGAAGACCAAAAAGAGGAAAGAAGAGAAGATTAAGAAAAGCAAGAAGCACAAGGAGTCTAAGCCAGTTCCAATTCGGAAGCCAAGAAATAGACAGATTATCGAGGATAGTGACGATGAGGGAAGAAGAAGAAGAAGAAGAAGAAGAAGAAGAAGAAGAAGAAGAAGAAGAAGAAGAAGAAGGCGAGTGGCTTGTTGGAGATAAAAAACGCGGTGCTCTTACTCTAGGGAAAGCAGGTGGAAAAGAAGATGAGAACTGTGAAGGTGGTGGTGAATGGCTTGATTCAGATCATGATGATGATCTTGATGATTCTTTCCCTGATCTCAAGGATATTGGCAAGAAGAAGGTGGTAAATCTTGACAGCTCCGACGAAGAGGACGAGGAAGAGGACGAGGAAGAATCTGCCGAAGAATCTGTTGAAGAGTCACAAGATGACGAGACGTCAGAAGAGGACTCTGAAGAAGAATCTGATGTTGAAGATGAATTCGGCTCGGACGAGGAGGCTGAGCTTTCAAGAATTGCTGCATCTACAAAGATAACACATCTCATGAAAATTCTCGGAAAGGAAGCAGCTCAACATAAGTTCATCGTATTTTCGCAGTTCACGTCGATGTTGGATCTTATCGAGCCATTCTTACGCCAGAAGGGTTTCAAGTATACTCGATATGATGGGGGGTATGAAGAACGACCTTCGTGAGGCCAGTTTAGACAGACTTCGTAACGATGACAATTGCAGAGTTTTACTTTGTAGTTTGAAGTGTGGTTCTTTAGGTCTTAATCTTACAGCTGCTACCCGTGTAGTTATTCTTGAGCCATTCTGGAATCCTGTAAGTTCATGTTCCAGGTCTATATTCCACAATCACCATTGCTGACGCTTATCCTATAGTTTGTTGAAGAACAAGCCATCGATCGTGTACATCGTCTGACACAAAAGATCGACGTTATTGTCTATAAGATCACCATCAAAGATACTGTTGAAGAGCGAATTTTTGCTTCTACAAGAAAAGAAACGAGAGCTCGCAAATCAAACCATTGAAGGTGGTAAAGGTGGTGCAGGTAAATTGGGCATGAAGGAGATTTTGCAATTGTTCAGAAGGGATGCTGAAAATGCGCCACCCGCTGCTGGTGCCTATGATCTTGGTGCAAAACCTAGAATTTTAAAAAGAGTCTGCAAGTAGAAGTCCAAGTAAGGGTGCGGTAAATTTGGATAGCGTCGGTTCACAGGTTGCGTCAGCACCGAGGAAGATTACACCAACTCCTTTCCAAGCCAGAAAGGTGGAAGATTCAGTTTATGGGAGAAGATGGTGATTCGTTTTAGAATCGAATTTGCTTGTTTGGATATCCTTATGATTGTTGGACTAGATAGGGCATATCTTGGGGTAGAGTTGGGTCACATTGTGATTGGAATCCAAGAGAAGGCGCTTTGAGGGTATTTTCAGAACATTTTGGGGGGAATTCAGGATGGTCATATTGTGATATACGGATGTATAAAATGAGAAATGAAAAGTATCTATTATTTATGAAACTGGGATTAATTATGAAAAATCTGAATAGTATGTTCTCCTCGCCAATATCTGATGCTGACTGATCAATTCAACGAAGGGGCAAAATGTGGGTAGCTTGGTAGCTCTTCGATGACGTCGTTGATCAATGACGTTCAATAATGGCAAAGACATGAAATCCTGCACGTCGACTCAACTTATCATCAATACCTCTTCCATCAATCCAACAACCCCTGTGAGTGTTTTGATTGAATTAAATTAAGATGAGGATTTGTGAAAGTGAGCGGAGCCCTTTTTATGGGCCCCGCTTACTTAAGCTAAGCTAAGCTAATTTAAGATAAACTAGACAAATTAGGCTAGTATGGTTATGTGATCATAAAATTGATAATATATTGTAACAAATGTCGCTAACAAAAAATGCTTTATTCCAAAGCATAAAAATGAAAAAAGAATGAAGAAAATATGTTATATAATCTTTTGCTATCTTCCATTATTTTATTCTTTAAAAATCTTAATAACTTTTATCGGAATATATTTTATTATCTGTTATTTATTCTATTCTATAGTTTTTCCTTAATACTATATTAAATATTTTATTATAACTTCTTTATTCCTTTTATGTTATTTTCGTTTATGTAAAATTCGATTAGTAATCAACTTTGGATTCCGCAAAATTTCTTATACAAAAAATTGCTGGTAGGAGTTCTTAATAAAGTTTAATAAAAGCTTAAAGTATGCAATATTAATAACTAAATATATTTTTATTGATTTAGATAATTTGATTTAATATGCTAAATAGTTTACCTTTTTTAACATTTTGAAAGATCCTATAAATTATTGTTTAATTTTGGTGTTTTACTTTATAAAATCAGATATGTTATAACCATAATAAAGTTTTAACAAAATCTAATTATTGATCTTAAAGAATATTAGTTTATAGTACTTATTATACTAATACTTTTATATATATTGCTATAAACTTTATTATATTAATAGTTTTAATCAAAGTAAACTTATATTTTCCATTAATTAACGGTTTAATAGGATAAATTTGAACTAAAAGTTCTATAGGTTCAAATTTAGTCCATAGGGGGATTATCTCCGAAAATTTTACAATAGCTTTAACTATAATATCAAAGAACTTTTTAATCTATAAATTATATATTACTATAATAGCAGATATATTAATCCTATATAAAGTAAAGTTTAATAATATAATAATTAAATAAGATAAAATTTTGGGTCAATAAAAAATATTCTTTATAGCAATCAAATAGTAATATAAAATAATTTTAACTATTTAATTAATATATTCATTAATATTGTTAGTTTAAGAATACTAAACAATAATAAAAAGTAGTTTAACGCTTAATAAATTTATAATACTTTTTTATATCTTAAAAATAAACTTTTTATTCCGATCTAATATTATTGTTTAGGGAACTCTCTATAAGATTTGTAATAAATGTATAATTAAAGTATTTTTTTATTAAGCTATTATTCAAATTGATTTACTTAAAATTAGTATAATAACTTTTGAAAATTTATTAATAATTAATAAATTGTAATTAAACAAATTTAGGGTAGATCAAAGTAAAGCAAATATAAAATTGATAAAGATTATATAAAAAATGTGTAGAGGAATTAAAATTAATTGTAAGTTATTATAAGGTTAATGATATAAAGTTAATAATACCTTGTATTAATAATAATAATATAAATAAGCTCAAATCTTTTTTGAAATATCAAAAATATAGAAGTTAACTAAAACTTTTTTATAAATTTTATTATAATTAAAATATTTGAACTAATTATATATATAATTAAAAACTTTAGTTTTTAACAATTTGAGTATTATTATATAAGTCTATAAATGGATTTAATTAACTTTTGTATAAAGTATTCTATTTTTGAATTTGAAAAGTAATTCTATAATATTAATTCTTAATTTAGAATTTTCTTTGATTTATTTAATAAGGTTAAAAGTTCTAATATCTATATTGTAAGCTTATTTTTAATTTTTACAGTTAAATTTTATTAATCTATAAGATAATTATAAAATACCCCCAAAATTCTATTAAATTAATATTATAAATTGGTTTAATTATAAAATTTTGTTATTTACTAATTGTAGCATTAATGATATAAAATCTTAATAGAATATTTAATATAATATTTAATTGTTTTAATTTATATTATATTTTAAATTAAAATTTAAATAAGTATTTAGAATTTTAAAGATATTATAAATTTAATCTAACCAACAATAAAATATTTATTAAAGTTTGGGTTACTATTTAAATAATAGCAAAATAATTAATATAAACAATAATTAACAATTTTAAGAATTTGATAAAATGCTAGATTCTACTAATAATTTAATATAAACCTGTAATCTCTAATTTAATAAGCTAATAATTAAACTCCGCAATTATAATTAATCTGAACAAAAACATAATAAGTATTGTTAACTTCTGGATTAAAAACTTAATATCGGAGTAATAAATCATACCTTCAATACTATCCTTCAAAGTATTAACATTAATATACAATCTCTTCTCCAAATTTATATAATACAAAATAATAAACTTTTTGAAAGTATATTATAATACATTAAATAAATCTTTTTTTTTTTTTATAATATTCTTGAATTTTGTTAAAACTGCTTTTTTTTATTGTTTTATTTTAATAATTTTGTTTTTACTATATTCTTAAAGTATTTAGTTTAGTTTAACTTTTTGTTTTTATAATATAATAAAAAGTTTTATATAATAAAAAATGTATTATTATAGATATTTAATAAAGTTCAAATAATATTTTAATTGCTTTAAGGTTTACAAAAAAGTTAAAGCTTTAATAGTTACCAATTTATCTATAATAGAAACTAAATTGAAAGTATTAATTTTCTAATTAAAAAGTATAATTGAAGGGTAGGCAAAAAAGTATTTTTTTGGATTTAAAATAATATAATGTTGTTTTAATTAATAAAACATTTATTAAAAATAATCGAAATATTCTTTAAAACTGTAATTGAAGATAATAATATTATTAATATAAACTTTTATAAACTTTTGTTTTATATAAAAAATAAAATCAATTTAATATTAAATATATACTAAAAAATTCTGAAATTTTATTATAGTGTATATAAATGTTTTTTAACTATAATATAATAATATAATAAAAAACTTTTAGTATTCCTCCTTAACACATTATTAGTAAAAAAAACTAGTATAATTAATTGTAGAAATAAACGGATAATTAGTAATTATTGTAATAATATCTACTTAAATAAGGATTAAGTATACATTAAAAATAATAATTTGATTTAAAGCTTTAATATTCATAACAATATAACCTTTTTTATTAGTAACTTTTTTTTTATTTATAATATTTTTGTAAATATAAAAAACAAAAAAACTAAAAAGAATTAGCATTATAGTTTACTTAAATTAATTTTGTTTATATAATTAATCAAACATTTTATTAATAAGCTTTTAATTTACTTTACTAATTGAATAAATCTTAGCTTTTTTTAGCTTAAATTTTTTCTACCAATTTTCGCAAAAATCGATATACATTTTTTTACCTTTAAAAACCTTAGTAAATTCTTTATGATCTTTCTATACTATAAAATTAGTCATAATTATTTTTTGAAGTCCTTATTATTAATATAAATCCTTAAAAATAGTTATATTATTTAAAAGTATTATTTTCTATTTTAAAATCTCTAAATTACTTTCAGAAGTTTTACTAGTTTATAAAATTATAATTATAACAATCGCTAATAATCTTTTAATTAAAAAATATTTAATAAAACTTTGTATAATAACTAATATTTGAATGAGGTGATATATATAAGGATTATTTATAGTTATCATTGTTTGAACATTAGAATCGATTATATTCCTAAACTTAGTATATTTATGGATAATAATTTTTTTATTATTAAAATTCTTAATTATAATCGATTTGTATATGTTAAATACTAAAAATACAAAAAAATTAAAGTTATTTTAATGTATAAGTTTATAAATTATATTGTATTTTAGTAGAATAAGCTTATTATTTTTTTTATTTAAAATAATAACAAAAACGTAAGAATAGGGTAGAATTATTAGTTTTTTCTTAATAAAAATAAGGATTTTATATTTAACAAACTTTGCCAGTGTAAAAATATTAATCTATAAATTTATATATTAAAATAACGTTATTAGTTAATTATTTAAATCAATAATTTAATTTTTTATAATAATGATATTAAAACCCAGCAAAATTTGTGTATCTAATTTGTTAACGATATAAATCTTATAATAGAAATATATAAAGAAACTATTAGTAATAAATAAAAAAAAGTTTAAGTTTATAAAATTATTAGTATTATAAAACTAAAATTCTAAATTATAAATTTTTAAAGATTTTTTTATAATATAAATCTTAGTGATAAGATATATCTTAAATAGGAATTTTCTATTAATTAAATTTATATTACAATTAATATCAAAACAGATAAAATAAATATTATTTTAAAAACTATTTAATATCAATATAATTTTAGTATACTTTTAACCTTTAAAAATATAATCTAATAATAATTTGCTTTTTAAGGTGGTAAATTAAACAATTTATAGTAAAGGTATAATGCAAAAAACTATCCTAATGGATTTTATTAGAATAATTTAATTAAAATTATTGGTAATGCAAAGAGTTAAAGATTTAATGATTTATAATTAATTAATAATTTTGGATTTAAAGTGTTATGTAATAAATTTAAATTTTGGATACTTATTGTAAAAGTGTAAATGTAATTTATTATTAGATAAAAAAAATTCTTTATATATAAAACATTTATAATAATTTTTATTTGTATGAATATTAGAAACAATAAAAAATAAAATAGAATTATACTTAAAAATATAAATTAAAGAGGTATCTTTTAACTTTTGATTTTTCTCGCAAAATTTTGAAATATCAATATTTAAACGATAAATAATTTTGGACCTTATATTTCTAGTAATTTTCGATATTAATGGCTTATATAGCCCAATATTAGTATAATAGATTAAATAAATATTTTAAATATTTAAATCCTTATTATTATCTTTAGATTTTTAATTTAACTTATTTTCATTATTTTTTAAGCTTTAATAATAAATTTAATTATATAAATTATCTTTATTATATTTTGTAATAATAATTTTATTGTTGGTTTTTTCAATTATTTTACTAGTTTTAAAGATTATTTAAACTCTAGATTTTTGGTTACAACAAAAATCCTTTTTTCAATATAGTTTTTTTTCTGATAATATAGTATCTTTTCTAATATTATCCTTTAATTTGTTAATATTCGATTTTTTATTATTATAGAATTTTTTATTAGATAATAAAAGAAAAGAAAAAAAGAGAAAGTTTTATAATTATTTTAATAATATAAAGTATAAAAAAACTGTTTATTATTGTACTAATTGTATAATATATTGTTTAAACGTTAAATATTAAACTAATTATCTTTTTTTTATTTAATCTATTTTATAAAGATTAACAAACTTGTTTTGAAGGTAAAAGCAAAAATATAAATTTATAACTCAATAAATAAATAATAGTAAATAATAAGCATTTAAATATATTTGAATTTAATTGTATTAATATTGTATCCAAGAATTATTAACTTTTGAATAAATTTTTCAGAATTTTTATACTTTTGTATATTGTTAATGGTATACTTTAATCTTTTAAGCTTTTTTAATACAACTTTAAATAATATTTTGAAACAAATCTCCAGCTTGGTATACCAATTCTCAATATTAGCTTTAAATTCTGTATATGTAATATTCAAGATCTCATTTGTATATTATAGTTTAATTTTACCTTTAAGATATTAGTTAAACTAAAAAATAACAATGTATAAAACAAATAATTCATTAATAATATTAGTAAACTTTACTTTAATTTAAATAATAAAAAAAAAAATATTATAATAAATAATTTTATTATTAATAATTTTTATAAATAATTTTGATTTATTATTAAAATTAAAATAGTTTAAATTTTATGAATAAAACTGAATAAATTTATTAATTATAAACTTATAAAAATAATCTTTAAATAATAATAAAAAGCTATTAAAATTAATCTATTATAAAAGCAATAATATTAAATATATTTATATTCTTGATGTTTAATATAAATATAAGTAAAGGTATAGATGATAAAAAAGATTGATTTAATATTTAAAAAAAAATCAAAGTTTATGTAATAATTATAGATTATTTAAAGAGTTTATAAGTTTTTGTACAAATTCTATAAACTTAATATAATTATTTTATTAATTAGTAAGGATTTGTAATATAAGGGTAATACTGATTAATATAGTAGATATATATTCGAATATTAAGGAAGGTATAGATAATTTGTTTACTTTATTATAATTTTCAAGAATTTAAATAATAATTTCAATTTAATTTGTTGATAATTTATTTTTAGTTTTAGATTTTTAAGTAAAAAAAAAGTTAACAAATTATACTTTTTTAAGGATCTAAAACTAAACTTAATTGTAAAATAATATTTTAAATATAATAGTATTATTTATATTATATTAAAAATACAATAAAATTATACAAACGATATAATAAAAAAAGCTTAAAAAAAAAACGATTAATATACAAAACAAAGGCTAATAAAAGGTTTAATTGAATAAATCGTATCTATCCCTAATACTAATATATAACTAATAGTAATAAACAAAAAAAGCTTGCTATCATTTGTAAATGTTTTAATTAAATTAAATTAAGATAAGGATTTGTAAAAGTAAACGAAGCCCTTTTTATAAGCCCCGCTTATTTAAACTAAGCTAAGCTAATCTAAGATAAGTTAGGCGAATTAGGCTAGTATGGTCATGTGACCATGAGATTGATAATACACTGTAACAACCCCTCTTCGATTCACATTAACCCAACGTGCACCAAGTCAAGTCGACGTAAGTTTAACAATCCTTATATCAATCCCGTTAAACTCTCTACCCGTAATTCATGTCATGTCATGTCATGTCATGTCATGTCACTTCATTTCATTTCATCATATGATAGATGTCCAATTCGAGATCGGCACACGTCAAACTCACTTGGATTAGCTGTGGATATATTGGGTGACTGACTGTACGTATACTGCAGTATATACACGCACGCACGCACGCACGCACGCACGCACGCACGCACGCAAAGCACCACAGCGAACGAAACAAACCAAACAAACAAACCATGTCCCCCATCCACATCCACATTCCCCTCCCCCTCCCGCGCCTCTCCCTCATCGCGCGCGCCCGGCCGCCGCACCCCCCTCACCACCCGCCCCTTCACGCACACCACCCCCCTCAAGCACCCCCGCAAAGACGCCCAGCACAAGGACTCCATCAACACGGAAGCGACGGAGTACAGCAAGTCGGGGAGCGACGACGCGGCGGCGCGACAGGAGACCGCGGCGTTTGATCCGGGGACGACGCGGCCGGAGGCGGAGAGGGCGCAGGCGGGGCGAGGGCGAGGAGCGGGCGCGAACCCGTTGGAGGTTAGTCCGGCGAATGGGGAGGTGAGTCGGGGGACGTCGGGGGAGGGGGGCGCTGAAGGGGGTGGGGGGGAGGGGAAGGGGAGTGGGTTTGGGAGGGGGGAGAAGAGGGGGTGAGGTGGGTGGGTGTATGTATGTTAGTGGCGTGGAGTGGGGTGATTTTGACGGAGAGGAAGTTTTGAGATGGGGGTTGATATGTGTATTTTGAATTATCCAAACTAGCAAAATGATCACCCGAAACTCTAGTTAAGCAAAGAAAAAGTTGCCACGTTCCATGTCGTCCCTATCAGTCCCTACCTGAACTTAGCTCTCGCGTCTTCATCTTCATGCACCTCCTCCTCCTCCTACTCCTCCTCCTACTCCCCCTTCCACTCCGTCCGCCCCAACCTCACAATATCCGCCATGCCCAGCTCCCACACCCTCGGAACCACATTCTCGCCGTCCTTCCCCTCCAGCGCCCTCAAGCCCGCGTTCACCGCCGCCCTCCCAATCACCTCGGCGTCCTGCGCCCAACAATCCTTCAACGCGGGATTGATCCAGCCGGCCAGCCCGGCCACCTTGCGCATCACAAACTCGGGCGGGCGGGGAGTCGCTGCGCGTTCCCACGATCAGGCCGGGCCGGAGGATGATGACGTGGTTGAGGCCGGGCTGGCGGGGCTCGTCGGGGCTGTCGGGGCCCAGGGCGAGCGCCTTGACGGCATCCTCGAGTTCGCCCTTCATGCGCGAGTACGGGATCATGGAGGTGGGGTTTGCGCCCGAGGTGGAGATGAGGATGTAGATTTTCTTGGGGGCGGGCGCTTGCGCGAAGGTGGTGGCGAGGGCGAGGTTGAGGTCGTGGTCGATTTTGCGCTGGGCGTCGATGCTGCCGGCTTGGGCGCGGGTGGTGCCGAGGGAGGAGAAGAAGAGGGTTGGCGGTGGGGTGATGGCGTTTAGGAGGGCGGACCAGGTGGTGGAGTCGGGGGAGGTGAGGGGGTGGAGTTTGGGGGAGGCTGGTTGAGGGTCGCGGCGGGAGAGGGTGTGGATGCTGGAGATGCTGGGGTGGGCGATGAGGGTTGAGAGGATGTAGGAGCCCTGGGGGGAAGGTTAGCGGGTGCATGTTGAGGTATGCTATGGGAAGGGGGACTTACTACAAGGCCTGTACTGCCTACTAATGAGGTAGAAGTCATTGTGACCTTATGTGATGATTATACCCCGTATTGAATCGCTAAGCTTTCCGAGATGCAGATATAGATGCAAAGCACAAATAGTGATTCTCAAGATTCAAAATAGACAGACGCATTGATCACTAGAAAGGAATGAAATAGATACTTATACCCTTTATACCGGCATTCCGTACAAAATAAAGTGGTCGGCATTCGCTCGTCCGAACAAACCTTAAAATGATCAAGTACAACAAAGCGGATTCCGCAAGCACCCATTTCCAAGGAACTTTCGGTGATAACGATAAGAAATCATGGCTGTAAGGGAATAGTGGGTTCGGGTGCATTGTTATTGTGTGAAATGAAAAGCACTTGGATTTTGCATGAGAAACGGACGAGTGGTCTTGAGTTGAGGATTTTGGGTTTTGGATCTGGAAAATGAAGATATACTTTTTTTGGTGTTACCGGTACTTGTGCAGAGTAGTTTGTTGGTGGTAGTTGGATGTAACCTAACGCTATTATGCCGAATTTGTGATGCAACCATGCAACCAACAGCTGGAGGTAAGTAACCTTACAGATGTGGCTTATGTAAGCATCATCTTGCCGCCGCTGAGCGAATGTTGAAGCGATGTACTGTAATACGGGGCATTTATTTCGTATTAGCGATTGAATCATCTGCTCATTATCGTCAATATCAATAGTATAAGAAAAGTGAATTTCATTGAAAGAGCACGAATAAGCATACGTAGTATAGATCCGGATATCTCAATATGCAGGTTTCCCAATTGAAGATTCGAAATCGCATTTCTAGCCATACGGAACGTACATATGATCGACAGTAGTGCAGTGTCCACGGGTATATCGACAAAGAGCTAAATCATGGGGAAAGTTCGTTAGGAGAGTCTTCTCTTTCGGGTTGAAATCGTATTGATGCAAATCATGATATTTGAACGCTATGATTAGTCTTGATGTCATGATTAGGTACAACGCACAATGCAGTCTACCTTCATCCATCTCGAAGGCGAAGGCGATAGAGTTAGATGTTAGTTGAACAATATAAATATCTCACAATCTCCCCCCTTTCTTTTCATCTTCATCAAAATCATTCCAAATGTTGCGCACTATCTCAAGAAAGACTCTCTCCCAATCCACTTCTACAATCTTCAAACCTTCAACACTTTTCTCAAGAAATATGGCCGATAGACGGGTAGAAGAAGCTGCTCAAGCTGCGGGAGAAAAGAAGGACTCAAGCCCATCTGTGAGTAGCCAGTACCTTTTTTGGATTGGACATTGGGATGCATTGAGCTGATTGAATGCATTACTAGAACCCTTCTGTCATTTCATCCGGGGGCGCCATTGGCAAGCAATTCAACCCAGATGGAAACATTGGACAGATTGGTGAGAAAATTGGTGGTCCATTCTCCAAGGTAATGTTTAAATCTATCTTTAATCCCACAATATCAGAAGCTGACTCGTCAATAGGATGGTGCTATTGGTTCCCAATTCGATGCTGCAAAGGATGGTCTTGCTGGACAGGTTGAAAAAGCTGTCGATGGTCCAAGCAGACCTGCTACTGAGAGAGAAGAAGTAATAAATTATGATGATGATGAATGAAATATAATGATGAAATTTCATAAGCTATGTTATATATATATATATATATATATATATATATTGGTTGTTTTCAGCAGGCGGTGTTGCCGCAAGTATCACAAAGGATAAATAATGTTACAATGGTCTATCCATACATGCTTCAGTGGCTCTTCGTCAATTTGAAAAAATGCGGTGATGTCTGGAAATGCCTTGGATGGCTGTAGATGTACTTTGGAAGGGAGATAACACCCATCCACAGCAGGATTGTTGAAAGTTCTACGGGTTCGTCAGAACGGATGACCGGTAGATCGTAGGGAGCAATCATCTTCGAGGCACATCTCAACGCCCCTCACTTCGTATTGCATTTTAAGCTGAGATCATACGCAGCACATGAAGATATTTTTGTTCCATTTCTCAGATCACCTGGGCACCTGTATTAGCACTATCGCTGTATAGGTAAGAAGAAAATGGCCTTCAACTTGTCGGCTCGTTTATGACAACCACCAGTGAACCTTGTTACTCTGTATGCCTCTGCTGCCGAGCTTCTAATGGATTGAGATAAATGGTTCTCAATACAAGTAGATTGGATGGAATACTACCTAGGGAGGTACCTAGGTAGTTCATAGTTCAGCATCAAGATTTGAAAGTGCCCAGGTGTTAATATCATGAACTCGTGATCAGATGATATAGCAGAGTTGATTTTATGAATTGAAGATTCCAAAAAAGAGATTGAGAAGAGTAGTTCTACTACTTGTAGCCCTGGAGTTACTAGGTGCTTCCAAGGTTGGACGGTAAAGAACAAGAGGATCGACTCTGTACAGAGTACGGAAGATAATAAGTAATTAACCTTCCAAGGTTATGTAAAGGATCCATTTCCATTCATTACAAGTATCCCGGGCCGTGGATTGATTTCATTTCATTGTTGATTGCAGATGTTCGCTCGGACAAAGCGATTCTCGGCGTGTCGGCATCGCTCAAACTTTAATCCGATCCGATCACCCTTTGACAGGGGGGTACTCTTAGTCTGGAAGACGTTTAGCTTGCTTGGAATTGCGTGCTTTCTCGTGCTCTGGCAAACTTGACGAATTTTCTCCCATATTCAATCAAATCTCCATCAAAATTCACTTCTGGGCAAAATGAAGAAAGAAGATGAAAGGCAATTGGTGAAAAGTTCATATTTCATCCGTGGCCAATCTATTCGATATTACTAAAAGAGGGGATTTTTATCGGGGATTTCGGTTTTTGCATTCCAAAAGAGTATTTGTATACACACACTCATATTATATATTTATATTTTATATTTATATTTATATTTGAATATTATATTTATATTTAAATATAAATATATATATAGTTAGAATATATACACTTCTTCTAACTCTCTCTCTCTATATATATATATACTTACTAGTACCTCCCTAGTATTCCATTCCCTTTTATCCATTTTCTCTTTCAGGTTAAGTTGACAAGGGAAAGGGATATTATTATCTCCTTCGATTCTACTTGAATATTTTCTTGTCTTGTTGTCGTCTCTCAACAATCTCATTCTTTTTCTTCTTTACAAGAATTATATCAAGTCAACTTGTCTTGGAAGATCTTGTCCTTTCCTTTCCTTTCTTTCCAAGGTTCTGTTCGCATTCTTGTGTTGCCAAAAGGTTCTAAGAAGATACCCCGCCACCATCCTACCGCGAGAATGGCAGCTCAAGCAGATTATGATCAAACCAAGGGCATAAACTCCAACCCACAGGGTGATGGATCCAAGCAGGTAAGCCAAAGAGTCCCTCATCACAATCATTCACATGTGTCTAATTATTCTCTTCTCTCCAGGAACCATTTGGTAAAGATTACCTGGAGTCTACTTGGAACTCCGAGAGCGAATCCTCTTTCCGAACATTCTCCCAAAAGTCCTCCAATTTGCCATTTGGACAACCAATTGAATACGATGCAATCAATGGTCCTACCTATGTTACTGCACAAACTTTGATTCAACAAGTGGCATATGCGCTTTCCGATAAGATCTTCTCTTATTCCCCAGAATCGTTTGATTTAGATGTTGCTGTGAAGTCATGGGCTGCTGCAAACACTAAGAACGCCAATGGATATACCACACAAGTGTCTCCCATGCAGACTCGCTCTGGTGCGGGATCGATTGCTTTGGGGTACATATTTTCCAAGGATTTTGATTTGGCAAAGAGACATATTCCTCAATCCCTTTTGGCATCTTCCTCCAGCCTGCAACACCTGCGCTCGACTCTCGATCAACTCTCTTTGTTATACTCTGTCGCAAACCCATTTGTTGCTCATGTCGCGGCTGTTGATTATGCACCGGGATCCACTGGTCTCGTTACAGACTATGCAACTGCCTTAACTGTGGCAGAGGAGTTGGGTCTTGGTTTGGTTTCTAGTTCATCTGCATATGAAGCCCAGCACATGTCTCTCTTCTCTACACTGTTAGCAACCATCCTTCCAACAATCCACACATACGATGGAATCACAGTTGGACGCGACACACTTCGTGTAATTGATATTCTGAGCCAGTCTGGTCTCACCAGTTCTTACAAGACTGTTCTTGATGAGATTTCAAAGCTTGGAAAGAGAGCCGACGCTGAAAGCAAGGTTTCTTCTCTTCTTGAAGCCTTTAACAGCGAGCTTGGTACATCCTATGGCCTTTTTGAGTACAGTGGACATGATTCTCCTGAATCGGTTTTGGTTGTCTTCGGTTCTGTTGAGAGCTCTCTTGCCACTCAAGTAGCTAAGAAGCTTTCAGCTGAAGGAGAGAAAGTTGGCGTGGTCAATGTCAGAGTTTACAGACCTTTTGTAGAGGAAGCTTTCTTGAAGGTTCTCCCTGCATCGGTTAGACGTGTTGCAGTTCTTGGTCAAGTTTTGGACCAAACAGCTGCAACGGATGTTTCTGGTCACTCTAACTTGTATGAGGATGTTTTGGCAGCCACGGTATTCTCTGATAAATTCCCAACTGCTCCCAGCGTTGTCGATATCAAGTATGCGCGATCACAAGTATTCACACCCACCTCTATCGCTAGCATCTTCTATCAACTTGGTGGCGGCAAGTCATCTACTGAGTCAGTTTCGCTCTTGGCTGCTGGACAGGTTGAGCAATACACATTCTTCGATGTTGAGGATTCCGCTGCTGTTACTGCTCCTTCTGCTATCAGCAAACTTCTTTCTGGGGATTCGGCAAGCAATGTCCTCATCAATCAAACCCATCACAACTTCATTCAAGGTGGTGTTGTTAGAACTGATATCCGAAGCTCTAAGAAATCAATCGAAGCTGCATATCCAATCGAAGAAGCTGATGTTACTTATGTTGGAAATTACAATCTATTCAAGGACATTGGAATCTTGAAAAATGTCAAACCATATGGAAAGATTATTGTTAAGCTTCCAGGTGTCAAGGATGAAGATTTGGAGAAGAAGATTCCTAGCTTTGTGCGCAATGAAATCAAGTCCAAGAACGTCGAGTTATTCGTCTTGGATCCAGCTTTGTCAGAGGCTTTTGAGAAAGAACCAGCTCTCGAGACTTTGATCACTGAAATTGCATTCCTGAAGATTGCTCGCCCTGAACTCCTCGATGGTGGCAAAGATAAGCTCGCAGCTATCAATGGAAGCCAAGAACAGCTTCAAGCTGCTGTAGCTGATATTGAAAAAGTTGTTCGCAAGGTCGAAGTTCCTGAGACTTGGTCCGAGATCGATACCGAGGCTAAGGCCCTGGATCTTCCTGCGACTATCAAGTCCAGTAGCTTTACTGGCTTCGAAAAGGAAGATACTGAGGCTCCATCTCAACTCCGCAGTTGGCATGCAGCTGCCAAGGGTCTTCTCTTCAAGGAAGCTTATGGTACTAAATCTGAACTTCGACCCGATCTCACTGCCAAGACCTATGAGATTACTGTAAAAGAGAACCGTCGCTTGACTCCTATCACCTACGACCGTAACATCTTCCATATTGAGTTCGACCTGGGAACTTCTGGTCTTAAGTATGATATTGGTGAAGCTCTTGGTATCCATGCTGTCAACGATGTCACCGAAGTCGAGGAGTTTTATGAAATTCTATGGTCTCAACGCAGATGATGTTGTCGAAGTGCCATCTCGTGAGGACAACAACGTTTGGGAAACCAGAACCGTATTCCAATCCTTGGTACAAAATATTGATATCTTCGGCAAACCACCAAAGAAGTTTTACGAAGCTCTCGCTGAATTTGCTACTGATGAGAATGAGAAGAAGGAACTTCTTACCCTTGGTGGCCCAGAGGGTGCCAATGAATTCAAGCGTCGCGCTGAAGTAGACACTATCACCTACGCTGATATTCTTCTTGAATTCAAGTCAGCTCATCCATCTTTCCATGACATCGCACGTATCGTTTCACCAATGAAGCGTCGTGAATATTCCATCGCCTCCTCCCAAGCTGTCAACCCAACCACCGTCGCTCTCATGATTGTTGTCGTGTCTTGGGTTGATCCAAAGGGTCGCGATCGTTTCGGTCAAGCTACACGTTACCTTTCCTCCCTTCCTGTCGGATCCAAGGTCACCGCTTCCGTCAAGCCTTCCGTCATGAAACTCCCAACTCTCGACACAGCTCCTCTCATCATGGCTGGTCTTGGTACGGGTCTTGCTCCTTTCCGTGCTTTCGTTCAATACAGAGCTATGCAAAAGGCTCAAGGAAAGGATATCGGCTCTATCCTCCTTTACATGGGATCCCGTCATCAACGCGAGGAATACTTGTACGGTGAAGAATGGGAAGCCTATCAAGATGCCGGCGTGATCACTTTGTTAGGAAGAGCATTCTCTCGTGATCAAAAGCAAAAGATCTACATTCAAGACCGTATGAGAGAAACCATTTCAGATATCATTCAGGCATACATCAAGGATGAGGGATCATTTCTATTTGTGTGGTCCTACATGGCCAGTACCAGATGTTACAGAGGTACTTGAGGAGGCTATTAGGGAAGAAGGTAGATTAAGTGGAAAGAAGGTTGATGGAAGGAAGGAGATTGAGAGATTGAAGGAGGCTGGAAGATATGTTTTGGAGGTTTATTAGATGTATCTTGAAGCTACAGTCGGAGCTTCATTGATGGGTGGTTAGTTATTCAGAGCGTTTTTAGAATATGGTGGTTAAAATTGAAATTCATAGATCGGATTTGTATGAAATCACACGATACCATATTATAGAGCATTGTGTTTCAATATTCATTGATTGGTTTAAAGTCATGCCTGCCAATTGAATGAGTATCAAGTAAATCCATGGGTTTATTTGCATTTGCATATGCAGTATCATAGCGTCACTGCATCGCTTCCTGTCCCTTCTCTCATTTCCCTTCCGTCCCACAATCCAACAAATTCCCTAGAATTATTATTTGCCAAGTACAATACAAGATCTTCACATTTACCTAAATTTCAGAGCATCAATCTCAACCATCGCCAATGTTCCGGATCTTTCGAAGTTCCACACCCCTAGATAGACTTCGCGAGCTCGGGAACGAAAGATCTATTGACGTTCGCAATTTGGGATGGAGTGTTTGATCGGAGCTACTTATAGTGGATGGATGGGAAAGCTTTGTAGAGTGGTGCTTTCTGTAATGATGTTGTGGGACTGTGGAGGCGTTCATTTGTGGGAGTATTTGAGAGATGGAGATGGAGATAGAGAGGTGTCAAAGGGGAGGGCTCTACAGTCACTCCCCTTTTCAAGCAACTGTAGACCAGCTTAGCTCACCAAAATTAAGCCTTCAAAAAATCCCCTCGCACCTTATTGCAAGGCGCATCCAACATGTTGGTATTAACTTGGTTAGTTAAAGTGTAAGCAAGTACACTTGAATCTTTTGCCATACTCATCGTTGTTGTTCTTCATGTAATCTATGGAATGGAGAACGACTTTATAGACCCGTGGACGTCCTCGAGGTGCTAGGACGCCGAATACGGTTAGACGTATTATTCGTACAGTAACCTGAATGTCACATGATCCATTTCCCGACACAACACTAATCGACAAGGATTTGTTCGACACTTGAAAAGGTTCGGATAGTAAGCTATTTCTCAATCGACATCTATAGCGGCTAGGACTGGGCACATCTTTGGGGTTCTACTTCGATGGGTACTTGAGACTTCGGCCCAGGACGGGTGCCGATGGTGAATATGAAGAGAGCTAGAAGAGAGATGGATTGCATGGTCGAAAGGTCAAGTGAGTAAGGCGAGAGATAAAGAAGATGGAGAATGGAGAAAGCATGTATGAGGTCGTTGAAAGCGTGCCGTGTCAGACTGTGGTTGCAGAGTGGAAAGATAGGGGGGATGGATAGGGGCTTCCCACCACACAGGGATGGAGGGTCGGTAAAAACATCTAGCCCTTAAGGTTACCGAAATATAACGTAATCACGACGATATCTCTTGTGAAATTCATGACAGCCCCGCTGCGACGATTGGCTTCTTATCATATCCCACACGGCAGCACCGTGCATCTACCATTCATCTACAGGTGATCATGTATATTCCTGGCTTGTATCATGAATACCTAACCCCGGAGGTCGTAGACGAATATTCAAAAGATGGAGAGATATACCAGTGGCTCTTTAGACTGAGTAAGTCGTCTGGAACTCTCTAATTGCTTAGGGATTAGTATTATCCATTGAGTCAATTGACTTCTTACTCGGTGTCAACAAGCCTGGAGTATCCATTCAATAGGTTGCGTCAATCTTCCCTAAAACATATGGGGTAGAGATGTGGGGGAAAGAACTATGGTTATTGGCAAGCACGCTTGAACAACTACCGGTAGAGAACCCCAAATCAAGCAGATCCCAATATTAACTCAGAATGGGACCCCTCGTTTGTCTGCAGAGATTGACGTCGCGGTACGTCGGCATTTGCAATAGTAACTCTCAAATCTATCACCCCGCCGATCTTAGACTCGATCCTCCAAAGTCCCTTTCTGAAAGGGAAGCCCCAGCTCACCGCTGTCTAATTCTGCCGATCCTTTCCATGTTGCGGTTCGCGCAATATCATGTCGACATCTCTCGAACGAAAAAGTGGCTGGTTTGGGTATTGCCAACCCTATGTACACACTCTATGATAATGCAGAGTTGAGTTATCTTTGAGCATGTGTAAGTTTCATGTGTTGATCTATCCAGTGCTTATCATTTTACTTGCAAGAGGATAATGATGTTTTTGTGGCCCGTGTTCCAATTTCAGCTGGGCTTTCCGCGTGCAGAAAATATGCAACGATTCATCAGCGTTTCGCATGTCACAAGCACACTTTTGGAGATTCGGTTGCACGGATTATGAGGCGCAGAACTTCATTGTTCGTCCATGTCGTGTAGAACCATTACAGGTAAACGATGTGGAATTGAGTGATCCAAAGCTTAAGTCGGGCATGTCGAAAATGCCATGTCCGCTGTTTCTGACGGATTAGTGTTCATAAGGAAAGGTATCTCATTGCCTGGCTTCTGTAGAAATGGTTGCGGTGCTTTATCAGGAAAATGTTGCTCTTACGAATCGCGTTGGCTGCAATTATATTGGGCCTCACCAAAGCAGCCTCTTCAGATGAATGCGTGAGTTGGACTTCGCCTATTGATTTTGCTAAGAATTGATTTTGTGTGCACAGTGTGCCGTGCTAAACCGCTTGGATCACGAAATCACAGCTACTCCGAAAAGCATAGCTTATAATGCCACCATTTACGGCTTCTGGTCTGGTCAAGCAAGCGATGATAAACCAACTTGTGTTGTGCAACCAACAAACAGAGAGCAGGTTGCTGCAGTAGTGAAGATTCTTACTCGTTGGCATTGTCAATTTTCGGTAAAAGGAGGAGGTCATACACCATTTGCTGGAGCGGCGTCGATCAACAATGGGGTTACCATCGATTTAGCTAAGCTCAATACGATATCAGTAGACAAGAATGTTGGTCTCGCGCATATTGGTGCAGGATTGAAGTGGGGAGCAATTTATGAGTACCTGGAATCTAATGGTATGATGGTTTCTGGTGGCCGGGCCTCTCAGGTCGGTATTGGTGGATTAGTTGTTGGGGGTAAGTCGTCCTTTGAGCGAGACACGAAATGTTCATTGATAGCTAAGATGAATACGAATATAGGTGGTTACTCATGGTTTGCGCCCCAGAAAGGGTTTGTAGCGGACACTGTCATCAACTTCGAACTCGTGATTGGTAATGGGTCAATCATCAATGTGAATGCCACTTCGAACTCAGACCTTTTCGTCGGACTGAAGGGCGGTGGCAACAATTTTGGCATCGTCACTCGATATGATCTGGATGCATTTCCCTTCGATAAGATGTGGGGAGGGATCATGGTATATCCAACCAGCACGTCGAAAGCTCAAATCGAATTTTTCACTAATTTCACCAATCATGTAGCGGATGATCCAAAAGCCAACTTTATCCATATTTGGGTCTACCAACAAACATCTGGCACACAAACTATCCTGAACATCATTGACTATGTGGCCCCAATTGAAGCTCCGGTTATCTACTCTGGCGCACTGTCCATTCCGGATCTGGTATCTAATACGATGCGAATAACTAACGTTAGCTCATTGACAGGTGAGATTGTTGAAACTGCCCCGAGGTCCAATTCTAGGAACCTTTTCGTCACAGCGACCTTTTCGAACAGTGCCAAGATGTACGAAACAGCTGTGAACATCTCCAATAAACACATGGAGCCCCTGAAAAACATTACAGGTCTTGTGTGGTCTCTTCTCTTTCAGCCTATTCCGCTCATCGTTAGCGAACATACAGTAGCAGCTGGTGGAAATATTTTGGGTGTGGATAGGAGCAAAGCCAATTTGACGCTCTTCCTGATCAATTTGACTTGGCTTGAAGCTTCGGATGATGAAAGATTTGCCGATGTAGCTTATGCTGCGATCGATGAAATTAATGCGGTCGCTGAGAGCCTCGGGGTTTCCAACCCTTTCATTTATCTCAATTATGCCGGGCAAAAGCAAAATCCATTGGCGGGGTATGGACAGGAGAATCTGAAGAAGATGAGGGCTCTGAGTAGAAAGTATGACCATCAAGGTGTCTTTCAAAAGCTGGTTAGGGGAGGATTCAAAATTCCTGGTATGAACTATGATATGGAAAGATACGTTGGGTCTCGGGATGTAGGGATGGAAGAGTCAGGATGTTCGCCGCTGTATTAGTGACCAACTTTGGTTATCACTTCCGGAAAGAAACCCGTTGTTCGCCGTTTTTTTGTCATTAAGTGGGCCAAGCCAACATATATTGATCTGATGGGCGAGACTGTATGTACATCGTTCATCCAACAGCCATTACGAGGGATGCTGCGGTTGCAGGAAGCTTTATATTGCTCTAGTTTATTACCCCACAGTCCAACTGTTGGTCCCAGGATCTACCAATACGTACTATAGAAAACTGAAATCATACACACCGCCATGATTGCATAGGTAATGATAGCAAGCAACAGAGTCAGTAATTCATCTGATCTCACGAATTTAGTCAAAGTTAGTTCTAAAAATTGTTCTTTTGGGGTTCAATACAGTCGATCTAGATGATCTTCCAACGTCTTTACTGTTGTATTTTTTATGTATATAGACTCCATTTCTCCACGTTGGTACTTACGTCAAATGCTTTACCACAGAGTACTCCGTATATGTCATATCGGCAAAGCATTTTAGCACCCGTAGTATCTAGTCAATGGTATGGTAGTACTATAGCTTACCACAAGTCCAGTCAATACGTTCACTTCGTTCCGGGGACCTCGCTAAGCCTTGGAAGTTTGAGGGTTTGGACCAGTAAGGGAGGCTTTGGATGAATGCACAATCGTTATTTCCGCCCCACCAACAACAACAACAACTGCATAACTGCAGTAGTTGGGTTGGTTGCACCTTTACCTTTCTTTGCTTTTACCAAACTACTACCAATCCCCAATTTCCAATCCCAATAGTTACTTGAAAAACACTCCATACCCCCACAAATGATGTTGCACCTATCTCGCTCCTATAGGAATCGGTGACCTGCAGATTAATACTTGAATAGCTGTTGCCTACCTTCACATTCAATAATGTATTATAATGTTTTGTATTCTCCGATCGGCGAATTCTCCATAGTGGTTTTATACTAAGGTCGCTTCGTATTTCCGACGTTTCCTTGTGTTGCGATATCATACGGTGTCACCGTGTCAGAGCTGGAATACTTGGGCTTATATTGTAAGACAGGCTGAATAACATCTAACTCAGTTTGGATTTTTGTATTTCGTCTGACACACAATGGACGGTGGAGTGACTAGTATCGGAACAGGTAGAGAAAATATTGAATATAAAGGTTGTGCACCCTTCGTTGAAGAAAAGTCTCAATTCGCTTCAAACACAGGGTCGAGCCAAACTAATTGGCCAAAATCGAAGTCTCACAAAATAGTTTCAAATACTCCCTCATGTCAATTTTAACAATCGGTTTCGAGATACGGACCCTTTTACTCCCTCATCCAATCTTCCTCAGCAACTAGAATTTCAGGATCGACGCGATTTCCAAAACTCAGGTTCCAGCAAGGCTGAGGACAATTATCCAACCAAGAGTCAAGGATCCCAAATTCCAGTCCTTGACAATACTGAACCGCTCGAGATCAAGATACCTCGTGAGATAGTCGGAGAGAATTCGGTTGAGTCGCATCACAACATGACAGACACGACCACCAGCACTCTTTCACAGGCTTCGGGGAAAGCTGGGCAGGATTATGACACCATGGAACTCAAGGCTCCATTCATGACCGATGTTGAGAAATCAGCTGTCGTCGATGAGATGCATTTGCAGAATACGACTGTTCGGAATTTTATCTGGAAAGATGTTGCGGTCACCGTCAAGGACAACAAAACAAAAGAGCCAAAAGCGATTCTGAGTGATGTTAGTGGTGCAGTTGAAGCTGGTTCGTAGCGCGGTCCCAAAAGTTCTCATGCTGTAGATTGCTAATGGCTTGGTAGGAGAGATTTGTGCTCTGATGGGACCTAGTGGTTGTGGGAAGACGACACTGCTGAATGTTTTGGCTCATAGAGATGCAGCGGCCAAAGCTATTGTAACGGGAGAAACTTTGATCAATGGATTGAATACATCGAAGCGAGTCTTTCGAGAAATGAGTTCATATGTTGAACAAGAGGATGCTCTTATAGGCTCATTGACCGTGCAGGAAACGCTTAATTTTGCGGCTCGTCTTGCTCACAAGAAGTATGATGATGGACCTAGCTAGGCACATGTTTACACTGGCTAATTTCTCCTAGTTTGTTGACTAAAGCTGAGCGGAAGAGACGAATTACTGGATTGCTAGAATCATTCGGCCTTCGTAATCAGGCTCACACCATTATCGGAACCCCAATTCAAAAGGGCATCAGTGGTGGGCAAAAGCGACGAGTGAGCGTTGCAAGTCAACTCATCACAGGACCCAAGCTTCTCTTCTTGGATGAACCGACATCTGGTTTGGATTCTGCGGCCAGTTGGGAAGTCATGTCTTTCGTGAAAGAGGTTGCAAAAAGAAATAATGTTAGTCATCACTTCCTCTATCTGCCAAGGATTATATTGACTTGACTCCAGTTGATTGTTATCGCAAGCATACACCAACCTTCAACTTCCACTTTCCAACTATTCGATAAATTGCTGTTACTATCCGGAGGCAAATCACACTACTTTGGGCCAGTCTCAGAAGTAAACCAACATTTCGAATCCATAGGATATCCTATCCCACTTCACATGAACGCCTCGGAATATCTCCTCGATCTCATGAACACTGACTTTGCAGCTAATCAAGCAGAAGCACAGACAAAACTATTGCAAATTCAGGAATTCTGGCAGGTTTCCTCCACATGTCGACAACTAGATGATAAGATTCAGCATACATTGCAGAATATCAAGCCTTTACCCGTGACCGATTCTTCACGTAGCGGCTTTCTCAACACGTTGACGACGTTGGTACATAGAGCATTCATTAAGAGTTATCGAGATGTCGTTGCATATGGGATCCGTATTGCGATGTACATGGGATTGGCCATCATGATGGGAACCGTTTGGTTGCGTCTCAAAACAGATCAAAGTGACATTCAACCCTTCATTAATGCTATTGTGAGTCTTCCAACTGCTTGAGATAGGTGATGTTATATGGCTAACGGGTTTTAGTTCTTCGGATCGGCATTCATGTCTTTCATGGCTGTTGCGTATGTTCCTTCTTTTCTTGAAGATCGCTCTACATTTATCAAGGAGCGAGCAAATGGTCTATATGGGCCTACAGCGTTTATGCTCTCGAACTTCATCATCGGCTTGCCGTATCTATGTATGTCTCCTCTACATGTTCTCCATCCGAACTTTACTGACATTACCCCCAGTCTTGATAGCTTTCCTCTTCTCAGTCACAACCTATTTCCTGAACAATTTCCGGCCCACAGCCACCGCCTTCTTCACATGGATAATGTGGCTCTTCCTTGATCTTCTCGCCGCAGAATCTCTCGTCGTTCTCATATCCTCTCTTTTCCCATCCTTCGTCATATCCCTTGCCCTTACTGCTTTTGCAAACGGGCTCTGGATGAGCGTGGGGGGATTCTTGGTACCCCCACATATTCTCAATGTGTTTTGGAGATATGTATTTCACTATATTGATTATCAGGTATGTTTGGTTTCCATTGCTTCAATCTTGAACCACTCGTAGAGGAGAGTATGCTAATATATGCAATTAGACATACGTATTCCAAGGAATGATGGTCAACGAATTTTCAGAAAGAGATTATACATGTGGAAGTTCGTGCCAATGCATGTACATCACCGATCTCGCACCCGAATGTAAGATCAGCGGAAAGGGAGTTTTGGATCAATAGTAAGTCGATTCTCTCGCACCACGATCTAGACCTCACTAACAAAAACACACAGTGGGTACAAGACCGGCAAGACCGGTGAATGGGTGGGCATCTTAATTGCAATTATTGTAGTGTACAGGATTCTAGGCCTGGGCGCCATGTATTTCAGACGTTAAAAATACGGTTTGAAAAGTAGGAAAGATTTCTGGGGTTTGGAGGCGTCTGAATGGCTTCGGCTTGTTTCTTGTTTGGAACGAGGAATGGAATGCGGCACGGGCGCTCGCAGCTTTGTAAAGTGTGCTGATGATTGGACGTGGATCGTACACAGCGTTGTACATACATATGTGGCTGAGATTGTCTATAAGGGTGTTCACGAATCAGGACGAGGGAATTGTGGTTATTGGTGGTAACGATGCTCTGTGCATATGTACGTGGAGTTTCGAGAGATGATTGACAATTTGCGTTTTATCAAAATCTAATATTCAAATAACTACAAGGGAAAAAAGGGATCGAGCACTCACTACCTAGAGTGCACATATAGAACCAATATGCCGTTGGGTTACAGTCTCGCCTCAAGTCCACAGTGGCCTCAAACCTTAACCGAACAAATTCTAAAGGAAAGAGTAGATTTGTCCTATCGAGCTTCCTCCAATCCATCACATATTATCTAATCTCCTTCCTCATCTTCGTCGCGTACTTCCATGGCCCATCCTGTATACCTTCGGAAGAAAACGGACCTACAGATTATGCACTTTGTATTTATACAGTACACCTCCACGGACCACATCACTCACACACCATTTCATATACATACCATATACATATGTGGTGCAACACTGTAGGCGCAGTCAAAACGAGATAGTCTGCTCGTGTGACCTCTGTTCGTGTGACTCGTGTTCGTCGTGTTATCCGTGCCACTGTACTCGAACCGGAGAGTTGCGGGTGCTGCCGCGTGCTGCTTCTCCATGCTGTGTCTAGCCTGGAGCTTACAGTATTATGCGGTGTCTGATGTATGGCGATCGTGGAGTGAGAGGGTGGATGGAGAGACGGGTGGAGAGAAGAGGGGAAAGATGGGATGGGATGATGGGTCTTGAGCCAAGCTGGACGTTCCGCAATGCCTGGCGGATATTTGTGGGGTCGGCTGCGAGGATGCATAAATGGTGAGAATACTATGACAAGTTGGACCTTCCCACTTGGTGCATGCAAGGTCACTCTCCTCATGCCATTCAGGCTATTGGCGAGCCAGCCTCCTTTGGACTTCAGATACCTCTGTACAGTACTGTATGTGTCCAGATACATACCTCATGCCGTGCAACCCCAAATCATACGATCGAGCATCCGCCCACCTCATTCGCAGCCCATCTCAACCCCCGCCCACAGAGCCCAGGACAGGTACGTACTCCTCATGCTGTGTCCAACACCCAAGTATGTCGACCAAATATGTACGATCGTGTTGAAGAAGAAGAAGAAAACATAGTACTCGAGCATCTGCGGTGTAAATTCGCACGATCGGCGGCAGGGCTGCGATAGCGGATCGACTCTTTCAACGGAGAAATTATCCACATCAATTTCCACCCCATGCACTTGTGCTCATGAGAGCCGTGCGTGCATATATGCTAGCCATAATATGCACACCCAACGACGAAGATCGAGAAGATCCTCACCGCCACCGCGGGTTGGATATACAGAACGGCCAGCCTTGGTATGCATTTCTGCCATGAACGTTGCTGGGCCTATTGTTCTCTCCAACTTTCATTCTGTAGTCGTACAAACATCCTAGTTTGTCGAAACGTTGTAGAACACACAAGCTGACATACATAATATCATGCTGCAATATAGGGTTGTAGTATTTATATTCTATAATATAGACGGGACGATCTTAGAACACGTCTGCGGCATCGAGACGGCTACTTTTCATTAATCTTTTGATCTAGAATTAATTTTGGGATTGGTGATGTTTGGAATCATCGGGTTGCCGATTTGTATTTACCCATTCTATATAGGAATTCGGTCAATACTTGTGAGCTGCAGCTGATGACTAACAATTAGATGAACGTATTGTTGTGAGCACATCATGTGCTGTTGCGAAATGTTTCATCGGTCTTTATCCAGTTGCGGAGTATCTTCTCAGGTATCTTGTTCATTTGGGTGTTCATATGTACCGATACTTCAAGGTACGTACATGTATTAGACTTTGACATCGCCTAGTTTTTTGACTACACTTTCGAAAAAACTTCATCCCTAGTTTTGAAGCTACTCTTTCATCGCCCATTTCATCCTCTCCGTCTTCTATCCCTAGCTCTTTGCCGCCTACTATACATCTCTTTCACAACTTCTTCCACTACCTCACCCATTTCTCCTCCTATTCTTGAGAGCATTTCCTCGTTCATCAGGATTGCTCGCACGTTCTTTGCTCTTTTCGAGATTCGCCCGGTGGGGAATTCCAGTTCAGTCTCGGCCACTATATCTGTTATCGGTTTCCAAAAAACACAATTCAAACAAGTACAACCCCAAAACTATATATATCGAAACTTTTCCTGTAGCCTATCGACATTATCAGTATACTGAACTGCTTCTGTTTCGGTAAGAAAGCCTACTTTCTCTTGGTCCCCATCCGATGCTTTGAGTACCTGGGTGCCGATACATATTATACTCCTCGCCGTCTCCTGGAATTTCCGTCGTTTCATCCTTTCTTGCTGGTCGAGCGAAATCAAAACCACTCAGATATACTTGATCCCAATCCACCAACTGACGCCTGCCATCCTTTGATGCAAGTGGAAAGAAAACTATGTTGTGCGAGCGAAATCCTTTGTGGAGCCAATTTACGGAGTGTAGATATAATAAACAATTCGAAAGTGCGTGAGCTAATTTTATACGATCAGTCACGCGTGGTTTGGGATAGCTCGAGAACAGCTGGACAAGAGAAATAGGTGAGGTATTGATCGAGGGTGGTTTCCGAAAGACAAGTCCAATACGCGTCTCTGGGGCTTCTTCCTCTAGGTCAGAGTCAGCAGAGAGCTGAGACGTGGAATCGGGCTCAAGGTTATTGAAGTAGCCAAGACAATGAGGTACTCGAAAAGCCTCTGGTTTCGGCTCGTGATGAAGCAGTGCAGCAAGTTTCTGGACACGATCCACTATGAGGTGAGGTGGAGACGTAACACCAGGGCTATAATCATACTCTTTCCATTCGATCCAAACTGGTTCTTCAATATCGTCATGGAAATATGTAGCCTCGCATCTTATAGTTGCATCTATTGAAGAATCTCCAGGAACAAATCGGATACTTGACTTGGCGATCTCAAGACTCTTTCTCTCAGAATTGGGTTTTCCCAATGATAGAGCTTCTCCTATTGCCTCATCCCATGTTGAACTTTCGGTGGTGGGGTTGATCGACTCATTAAATGCTTTGAACTTGGCAAGCTGAGCCAAGAGTTTTAGACCCGAGCTGTTGTTCTCAGCGTACTCATGTGGAACCGATGGAGTGTAATATGTTTGAGCGGCCATTTTAATATCCAGAGCCATCACTAATTGGCGTAGAGAGGAAAGGTCTTTGTGGAGTTGTAATACTCCTCGGTTCGTATCTTGAGTCGTCCGATGGATCTCGGTTTGCAAACGGGTATCAAGGATATTCGTCATATTGTCATTGAGAATGGAAAATCGTTGAAGAAGAACCTCAAATGCTTCCCTATCAAAAGCCGTCCACCAAAGACGCCGCGCGCCTTCAGTCACCTGCTCCGTGGCATTTGTCTTGAGAGATTTCATAGCCTTCACTATGAATCTCCTTCTAGACTCGGATAATGGTACATGGGCACTGGATGCATCTTTGGCGGGATCATCGATGGAGCCTTCATCCGACGCAAAGCCAGGGATAACCTTGAGATGCTTGTTCTTTCTCTGGGCATTCTCAAAGTCTTTAAACAAGCATTCTATCTGAACAAGAAGGTCTAGGATGGTGGTTCGATGGATGACAAATGTATTGGACTCGCGAATTCTTTGATTATTCTGATTATCAAGGTCTAGTAGACCCGATGTCTCACTCCATGCAAACAATCTCTGCTGTTCCATCCGAAGTCTCAAATTGTAGTATTTTGACTCTTCAGGAACATTTTTCGCCGTGATGATAAAATTGGATCCCTTGATAATAACGACATCAATATCCAATAGGTTGATTTGAAAGGTAAAAGAATAAAAAATCGCGGTACCTTGAATGCATCCTGTAAACACTTGACCAGCCAAAGATGCTACACTGAGAGCTATGCCAACAGCACTGATTGGGTCCATACTGCACAAAGAGTGAGATGGTGTGACGGAAAATTCGATTGTGCTACCGAGATCTGCAGGCCAAACCAAATCACGGCACGGATGGCCCTGAAATTGGAACCGATTGAATAGAAAGGGCCGGGTCGTCTAACAACGGCAAGCAAAGATGAGTGAATTGCGGTGGATGCACTTCCATTCAGCAGGATATTATTGAAATATTTGCCAGGCGATGAAAAAACGG
Organism: Monilinia fructicola; assembly: GCA_008692225.1. NCBI lineage: Eukaryota > Fungi > Ascomycota > Leotiomycetes > Helotiales > Sclerotiniaceae > Monilinia > Monilinia fructicola. The sequence continues at coordinate 1,210,827 of VICG01000013.1, read as the reverse complement.
AGCTGAAGTCCGCAGATGGCGCCAAAAAATTCTGTTGCTTATCAGCGTCCTCAAAAATGTGTGTGCATCTGAACTTCTGAAGCTTTCCAGGAACCAAAAGTTGGAGTGAAGAATGAAGAACGAAGAATGAAGAATGAAATCTAAGAAAAATGACCAACTGCGATTGCAACTGCAACACCGTTTCGTATGTCGTCCATATAAACATCAACCCATCATATCACAAAATGACGAAGATTTATCTGCCGGCTCCTGAGAGTCGTAATGCCCAGCCTCATTGTGGCCATGCTGGTATGCCTTGTATGTCTTGCCCAATCGTCATCTTGCGTTTCTCCACAACGATGCAGGTGTCAAAAGGCAGAATTGGGAGTGCAACCCTCTTTGCTCTCTGATGTGCTGAAGGATTGCGGAAAGATATCCCAGGTGAGATAACGAGATAATCTTTACCTCTTGTATGCAGATTGTGGATGCAGAATGCTAGAATGAATGCGCAGCTAAGGAGAGTTTCTTTCAATCGCGGATCATGAAGGGGAAATCCGAGTTAATGAATGCGGCCAACCATGTCACGTGCATGGTGATGCTGAACACTCATAGGTTGCTTTCGGGATTATGCGCCAATAGGATTTCTTTTTCTTGTAAAACAAATGGAAGTGAATGAAGTAGATACGCATCGAATAACGCATCACTTACGCATATCATCACTACGCACAGCTACGCATAAACATATAATAACTACGGAGTACGTTGCTGTATGTCAGATACAAAGTCGAACATCGAAGAAGAAGAACGGATGAACCACTCCGTATGCGCTCAACAACAACTGGTCTGCTCGAAGAATTGATAGGCTGCAATCGTTCGTTATATTGAGGCTATCCGCCCCTTTTCCAACAGTCTTCCAACATTCACTCGCATCCACACAACCCCCTTCATTCTTGCGGCTTTCCGCTGCCCTTTATATAAGGATTCGACTCGGACCCAGGTGGATGTTGAACACAAAAACACAAAGCACACGTCGCTGTCAGCATACAACTTCTCAACCGTACGTATCGTATTTGTGCTAAATTACCGGTACCTAATCTATTCGGGCTCGTCGGGGACCTCGCTAGGTACCACACTTACTACGGTAGTCAGCATTCTCTATCAGAGATCGTAGGACAAGGATAGAATATCCATCAACCATTCGACGCTCTGTACCAGGGTTACAGTATTGACATACTAAATGCAGCAGACCTCTACATCTGTGCCTCATACGATTTGGTCGGCGAGCAATTCATCCACATCCACATCAAATCTGACCACTAGAGCTATGGATTCCATCTCTCCCATCCAAACGCCTTCGACAAGTAATGCTTCATCACTCTCACCTAGCTCCGATCATGTGCCTGAGAAACAAGGCGAAAGGCAGTTGTCAGTTGCGGACCATCAAAAGGACCGGATTACGGTCCCGGCAGCATGTGTCGGTTGTCGTTCCAAGCACCTCAAATGCGATGGCCACAACCCATGCTCAAGATGCTCTACTAATGAATACGAATGCGTTTACGTGAGAAGTCGACGAGGCTTCAAGGGCCCAAGGCGAAATGGCCCTCAAAACAAGACGGCAGTGTCGACGTCTCAACAAAACAATTCCCGAGCTTGCCCACTAGTTCGACCAGGGGCCTCATCAACAACCGTCAACACCGCCGGTAATTCGGGCAACATTCCCAGTGGGTTAGCTACACCTCCCGATAATAGATTACAGACTTTACCATTCGGTCCGGCAGATCCCCCGTCTTATGGTATTAATAGAGATCAAACGGTTTTAGACGTGAATAAACCACAATACAACGGATTAGATCTTCGACAAAAATGCATCGAAGCATTCTTCTATCATTTTTGGCCCGCACATCCTTTCCTTCTCCCAAGAGATAATCTGCTCAGGCTGTTGAAGGAGAAAAAACAACTCGAGCATTTAGAAGCGGCCATGAGATATGTAGGCTCATTCTACATAGATCAAGCACCCACTACGGCACTATGTCTAGAAGCCGAAAGAGCAATCTATCGAGCAGATTGTCCCAAGGACGCATTCAAGGTCCAAGCAATGCTTATCCTTTGCATTGGACTGGACGGTTACACATATCAAGAAAAGGCCTTGCAAATTTTGAACGATGCTCAAGCTTTGGCATTACAATTGGGGATGAACAAGAGGGGAATTTGCAGAGATACATGGAAATGGATGGTCAAGCTTGGAAGAGAGCTGGCGTTCGTACTTGGTGGGAAATGTTTGTGGTAGATGGAATGATCGCCGGCGTTCACCAGAAGAGTTTCTTCCCCATGAAAGATATACCCGCAGAAGTTGGACTTCCATGTGAAGAGTATGAATACGTTAGCGGAGTAAGTTTCCCTTGATCGAGACACATGAATTTCTCCACGTACTCAACTCCGAAATTCATTATACTAACAGGCAAATAGAACATCCCAGCCTGTCATTTCATTTCAGACTTTGATGATGAGGATTTTGAACACCGTGATTTCACCTACTCCTCTTTCACATATCGCATCTCCGCCATTCGAAACTTGGGCCGACTATTGACCGGACGACAAACAAATCCTCACCCGGACAGCTCTGCCGTTGATCGTCTTGATGCATATCTTGTAAATTTCCGTCTACATCTTCCAGAAAACAAAAGACAACTCGTCAATGGTGATGGGAAGCTCGATGAAATGCTTTTCCAAGCGAACATGATAACCGAAGCGTATGGTACCCCTTCATCTCTAATCTTTCCCCTTTTCTCACCATCAAAGCCGTCTCTCAATATATGCATGCTAACCCCACTCCGACAGCACAACCATCGTCCTGCACCGCGAACTCTCTGAGCTCGACAGTAGCATCACGACCCCGATAACCTCCTGTGCCCCTCACCACCCCATCACGCCCGGCTCAAACTACAATCTCCACGCTTCCAAAACCATCACCGCCGCTCAATCAATCTCTAAGCTCATTACACTCCCCATCCCCTTAATCCGCCACACTCATTTCTTCACCTGCGTCGTGACACTCGCCTCTATTGTTCATTTATCCTGCTGGTCTGTTCTCTACCCGTTACTCAACGACGATGATCTCAAACAACAACTGAAATTGAATACTGGGGCATTGAAAACGCTATGGCAGGTCTGGCCTAGTGCCGGACGAGCATTTGGACAGGTGAAGGGGGTTGCGAGTGAAATTTGGCAGAGAAAGAAAGAGGTTGTGGAGAGAGGATGGTGGGGAGAAGTGGGCGAGGAAGTTTTCATCAGAAATATGCACGAAGAACAGGGATATCTTGAGGAGTTGCAGTTACTTGATGCTGCTGCACCTCAAGGTTATTAAGGTTCTAGGTCTAGATTTCTCGCGTGACTTTTTTCTTTTGCAGGGTTCCTTCCTTTCAGTTTCCTTGGGGGTTTTTTCAGTGAGTTTCCTTGGCTACTTTCTTACTTTCTTGGCGAATCTCTGTTTGTCGATTCGGAACTATGGATGCCAGGATGGGAAAATTTTCGACTTTTTTTATATCCTCTTCTGTGAATCGACTGATGGGTTTAGTAGGTAGGTAGTTAGCTAGCTAGCTACCTATTTTTTTTATTTTTTTGCTTGCTTGGATGTGTGTTTCAATGAACAATTAGGATGGAATACAGAGCATCAGATGCGACGAGACTTTTGAGATGATATAACGGCCTGTTTACTTTAAGAACGCGGGATACGACGTCAAGGTGGAGTGTTGGGGTTTTCTTACTCGTTTCTTTTTCGCCTGGGATGGATGGGATGTTGGATGGTGTGTTGGCATGAATGGTATGGAAGTGGAATGGCTGGATGATTGGAAGAGTTGGATACTGGATGATGGATCCTATGTTCTAGATTCGACCGGACTGACAAATGTCGGATGCCATGATTCAATACAAGATACTGGCTATCTCACAATCACACCTCATCCACACCCCTTCCCTGCCGATATATTCACCACCCAATATCAATCTCTCCCTCCCGAACCCATCATTCATCCTCACAACCTTAACCGTCGTTGGAACTTCGATGGGGATTGGGGCTAGAAGTTTGTGGAATCTTGGGTTCCTTTACACGAGGTATATGTTGAGTGAGGGTCTCGTAATACGTATGTTGGCCTGGATGGAATTGGATTGGATTGGATTGAGCAAGGCGAGGTAAGCTTAGGTTTGGTTTGGTTTGGTTGGTTAGGGTTAGGGCTAGGGTTAGGTTAGGTTAGGTTAGGGTTGTTTAGTAATAAAAATCCTTTTATCTTGATCTCTTTCATACATCCATCTAGTACGTTTATAATCATATAGACAGCTGGCTACCCCGCCTCGACGTATCCCGCGTCCCGTATACCCACCCCTAGCTGATCCCAACCCCGATCCTAAACGCGATCCACACCTCTCTTCCGTAGAGGCAAGGCAGCATGTATATCACGCGGCTCTGGAGGTCCACGGGCAGCCCAGCAAACACGTGAATCCCTCGACACGCTGTTTCTCTCACATCCAGTTTGCGTTTTCCGTTTTCCATTCCCCATATATCATATAAACCCCTAAAGTATATCGATATATATAATTTTAATATATACATATATACATATATACATATATATATACATATATACATATATACATATATACATATATACATATATATACATATATACATATATACATATATACATATATACATATATACATATATACATATATACATATATACATATATACAATATATATATACATATATACATATATACATACATATATACATATATACATATATACATATATACATACATAAATATATAAACATCCATAACCACAACCACAAGCACAAAAAATAGATGGAAGATATAGCAAAATATAAGCTTACATGAATGAAGAGAGAGGTGTGTGGTAGAGGGGAGGATGGATGGCGATGGCGGTGGCGAGGTCGGTGTTCTTTTGCAAGAGAGGAGGGGGTTGGTTATATGGATGGGGAGGGGGATGGGGATGTTTGTCTGAGTGTTGATGGTCTTCTGGTTTTGTGGAGGGTTCCAAGGTTGTGTGTTCTGGGGAGGAGAGGGAAGTGGGGGAATGCCATGCATCGTTTGTTGGAATGCGGCCTGTTCGCTATGGAGGTGGCGTGTTAAGTTTAAGTTGGTCGAGGGAGAGATGTGTAAATTTATGCTACCTACTATAACAATGCAAAGGGGATAGATCTAGAAGAGGCTCGGAACAACACTTCTGTGATTGATCCGTGCCGGGAGAAATTTTCTCTCGACATGTATAAGTCCTGTCAAAACTCCTGCACCCAGACTCCAAATTAGGTATACCAAACCCATCGCGTATATCTTCAACACTGGCACCATCATCTACGCGCCCGCTCAACTCTTCAACGCCTCCAACCTTCCCCTCATCTGATCCAACATGGCCTCTGCATCCTCGTCTTCCTCCTCCGCAGCAACCTCCTGCTGCACTGGCGCCGCGGGCAAATTCGGCGTCGCTCCCACCCTGCCCATCCGATCTTGCAATATCTCGCCAAGCACCTTGTCGACCTCGCCCTCCGCCTCCTCGTCTTCCTCCTCCAACTGATCCGGCATCATATCCCCCACCATCTCCTCGATAATCCCCGCCTTCACCAGCTCCTGGCTCAGTTCTCTCATGGTCCCCATCAGCTCCGGGAGTCTCACCAAGCTGTTCACATCCTTCATGATGCCCACGCTCGTCTTGATGCTGCCCTCAATCTTCCTCACCGCAAACGCCTCATTCACCTGCATGTTCACGCTCTGCAACTGCGCCTTCGACGTCACGAGTCTGCGAGACGTATTCCGCGTGCGGATTAGCTCACGGGCGAAGATGCGGGTTTCTTGCGCGGCTTGTTTTGCTTGCGATGGGTTGCGTTGAGCGCGCTTGTTGGCGGCGATGATGAGGTTGCGGGTCTTGTTCTCGACGGCTTTGAGGGAGGCGATGTCCCGGTCGAGCTTGCGCACATTTTGTCGGATTAGGGCGTTGCATTTGCGGACCTGGGGGGTGGGGAGATGGTTAGATGGTGCGAGGGGGATGGGAACGAGGATAGATATGGGGATGGGGGATCGGTATACGCACTTGGGCTTGGGGGTCGGGTTTGAAGAATACGGCTTTTATGGATTCCATATCTAAGTTCTCTTTTGAATGCAATTTTATTCGCAGATTTGGAGGTTTGGATTGGGGTGGGGGGTTTCTAAACAGGAGTTTCCTTTGGACGATATGATTCGATCAATTATTGTATTGTATTGTATTGAATTGAATTGAATTGAATTGAATTGAATTGGATTAATTGTTCTGGTCTTGGATCAAAGGTTTGGATATTATTGTAAGTATGTTCTATATGTGTGTCGGTAAGGGATATGACTGATGTGATGTGATGTGATGTGATGTGTGTGATATGATATGTATGATATGTATGATATGATATGATATGATATGATTAGCATAATAGATAAAGTATATTGTCATTCATACAGAGTCCTCACACATCATGGTGTAGTTTAGGGTTTTGGTCCAAGCTCACACCGGATCAATGACGTTAAGCTGTATTGGGTGGACTTTCCTATGGGAGCCGCAAGGCAGTAGAGGCAATGTGGGGTAGCCAGTATTAGTAATAAGTTAGTCATACTTGTATACTGGATAGCTGGAGGTATCAGGGAGGTACAATTAATAAAAGTAGTACTGTACTTCCATAGCGTTCGGTGTTATTGATTGATATCAATAAGGAGTACTGATGAAACTTACAAGTTCCCTTTGAAGAACCTTGGAAAGCTCAAACTCTTTCAGCTTTGAATTATTCATTCCTTACGTAACATTGGGAATCATTTTTTGTCTACTAGGTAGTAGAGTACCTAGATAGTAGATACCTAGGTACCCATGGACCTACCCAATTAGGTGTAATAAATAAAAGAATTATAAATACAGCAATCAATATCATAATAAACATAGGAATCAATACAGGTAATGATGATAAATATTATTTATACATTAAATTAATTATCAAGAGAAGAACTATAAACGATAAAATAATAAATAATATAATATACCTACCTACGTATTCTTAAATAACCTAGAACCAAAAACAATTTATTATATCGATATAGTACCTCAGGCTACCCAGCTACCTAGCTACCCGTGGACCGACCTAGATATATAGTATTATCTGTTTTTGGTATAATTAAAGATACCTAGGTAATCCATTATATTATCTATTTACAGCAACTTACCTAGATATCCATGGATATAGTATTATCTGTTTTTAGTATAATTAAATCAAAAATACCTTACTTATTACTCAGCTTTATTAATAATTACGACCTAATAGCTATTTGCTTGTCTTTCTTTAATAAAGTATTGGTATTTTATTATTATACCGGCAGTACTTTGTATTTACAAACTTGCACTTTCCTTCCCCAATCTTCTCGCAGGTTCCATACATCCAGCTTCCAGCCTCGTTTGTCTGCACACAGCACAAGTAACGAACAATCCTTTCTTCATCTCTTCTCCCCCTCATCATTTCTCACTTCTACACTTCTACACTTCTACACTTTTACACTTTTACACTTTTCCAACCATCAACAATAACAACAAAATCCACAGCGTCACCACCTTTTTTGCTTGATACCCCTCAATTCAATTCTGCGAGAATAACGATTCCCCCATTCAACTTTTTTCTATAAATCTTCAACTTCACACAATACACGATGTCTGAAACTACTGCAACTCCTGAAGGTAAGCTCTTTTCCCTTACCAAATGCGGCGACTTTGAAGTTACAAAGCTGTTCTGTTCAGTTCCTGTCGCTTCAGATATTACTCTCAACTTTTGTGCCACATCAAAATAAACAGCAGTCTGCGGGAGGGTAGTTATGTGGCTATATTTTTGGGGGAAGATCAATCAGTTGCATCCCACATTACTTTTTCAATGAGGGGCACTGTGCGCTCAATCCAACAAATTCATAAGCAAGGGCCATCAACTGCTCTACGAACTCCATGCCACATTACGCATCTAATCATTAGAAGCTGTCACTAACGATTCGTAAACTACAGTTCTCTGGGCTCAACGATCCAACAAGACTGAGGCCGAAAAGAATTTCATCTACCTAACTATCAGTGTTCCCGATGTTAAGGAACCAAAGATCGAACTCAAGTCCGATTCCCTCACATTCTCCGGTTACTCTGAATCCCTCAAGCGTGCCTACGCAGTTACATTGGAATTCTACGCTGAGATCGATGAGAGTGCTTCAAAATACAACCACACTCAGAAGAGCACTCAATTTGTCTTAAGAAAGAAGGAGTTGAAGGAGGAGTTTTGGCCTAGATTATTGAAGGATTCTAAGAAAGGTTCATTTCTTGAAGACCGACTTTGATAAGTGGGTTGATGAGGATGAGCAAGATGAGGCACCAGAGGAAGACTTGAGCCAGATGAACGGTATGGGTAAGTAATCCTCTAACTTGAGATGCAAGATTTGACCAAAAGCTAACGAATGGTTCTTTAGGTGGAATGCCAGGTATGGGTGACATGATGGGAGGTGCAGGTGGAGACTTCGGCGGTATCGATTTCTCGAAACTTGGCGGAGCAGGAATGTCAGGATTGGACGGATTAGGTGGTGAAGAAGATGAGGGAGAGGATGAAGAAGATGAGGAGATGCCAGCACTTGAAGGAGAAGAGGAAGCCGCAGAGGAGCCCAAGGCTAAGATCACCGAGGTCGCCTAAATGATTCCCTTATGAGAAAACGACTTCCTACAGTTTTTATTCCATTTCAAGATAGCAGAGGTACTAGATGTTCTCGGATGTTACGTGAGGATTGGTATGGATACCCTTTGCACTTTGCATCAAAGCTATTTGGTAGGACTTAGGGTATACAAATAGTTACCTCTTGAATCAAGGGACCAGATGTTATCTATTTGCTGGATGTGATATGAAGGAATGGATGAATACGAAAGAAATAAAAGTAACGGTTTACCCGATCTTTATTAGTTACCTGTATATCATATTTGAGTAAACACAATGTGATATTATGACGTTCTAATAACAAATATGGATGATACCTACATGATTTCACATTCCAAGTCGGAGACGAGGATTGACATCCCACACTAGATACCTACTATTCATATTCACCAAGTACCAATTAGCCATCAGCCATCAGCCTTTTGACGTCCATCCTCCCTCCTCACATGTGACTATCCCATCCCATATCATGTCACCCCATCCCATCCCATCCCATCCCATCCCAGCTTCTCTACCCCCATCAACAGATGATGATGATAATAATAATAATCATAAATAAATAAATAGGTAAGAAATAAATGCCTAGCCCAGGGAGCCTTAGATTCCTCCTGTAGAGCCCCGGAGATCCTTGATTTCCATGGATTTGAATGGCATGTTTAATCCGTGCTTGATTATCTATGGACGTTTATGTTTATGTTGGTGTTTGTGTTGGTATTTATATTCATGTCCTCCCCTCCTGAGTTTATTGTTGATTTCTTTGCTGTGTCGGTCTTTCGATCGATTGATGGTCCATCGATGGTCCATCGATCTATCTATCTGCTTGCGATTGGTTGCGGGGCGTGGTGTTGCGTGTGTTGTGTTGTGTTGTGTATACGGTGCTGAGGCTTTGGGTGGGTGGATGGATGGATGGATGGATGGATATTTCACTTTGTAGCTATCGGGTATTGTGGTATGGATTGTGGTGTGGATCGGGGGGGTATATGGACGAGAGGATTAGGATGTTGGGTGTGTTGGATGGGGAAAGGGAAAGGGGAAGGGAAAGGGAAAGGGAAAGGGAAAGGGAAAGGGAAAGGGAAAGGGAAAGGGAAAGGGAAAGGGAAAGGGAAAGGGAAAGGGAAAGGGAAAGGGAAAGGGAAAGGTTTGGATTTGGTTGGGTGGGAGGGGGAGGAGGTTGTGGGTGTGGTGGAGTGGGGTTTGGACGGGGGTTTTGGGAGAGGGTTCTTTGGGGGATGGGAGGGGAAGGGGAGGCGGGGGTTGGATTGGATTGAGTTTGGGGTGGTGTGAGTGGGTGTGGGTGGGTGGGTGTGTATTGTGTGTGTGTATGTATGTATGTATGTATGTTATAAGTGAAATGGTGGGTAGGTATGGTAGGTATGGTGGTGGTTGATGAATTTATTTCGGGGAGAGGAGGGAAGGGGAGGGTTGATAGAACTACGTGAAAGACGGTTTCTTTTGTCTGGACGTGTGTGTGGTTGGTTGATTTCCCTATTTTGTATTTATGTGTTTCGTTTATTATATACCTCGTATCTTTACGTTCCTTTTATATTTATCCATATACTCGTCGTATGCTCATCGTAGATTAATTCAAGACACCCGCGATACAGCGCACGCCATGCGTGCATGCTTGTTTTTACCCATAAACACAAAGAATCTCTCGGTATCATGCAGAAATTCAACGTCTTCAAGCACCAAATTCCCGACGCCTGATAAATGCCATTGCGGTTCCTTTCGCCGATTCAATCCATGACCACTTGGTGATATGCTCCTCCTCTTCCTCTTCTGTGAAAATCTTCCTGCTGGGACGACGTTTTGTTTCTTCATTGCCGCGTTGCAAACCATGAGACCTGTCATATTTGGGGCGCTCCGCTCACCCCTCTATCTCGACCTCCTCTCCGTATCTCTCACCGTCCACGTAAGCCCCTCATCCCTCACCCACGCGCCCTCCAAATCCCCCTGCAACCCAGGACTTCCGGCCCTCGGACTCGCCCCGGGGCTTCTCATCCCCAGCTCCCTATGCTCATGACCCGCCTCCTTGTTGAACTCGTGTTCCTGCATCAGAACCTCATAACCCTGCTGCGCGGGTCTCCTGT